>CM033403.1:6143742-6743742 GCA_019426215.1 Buddleja alternifolia
AAAAATGCATGACCCAATGGTAATTATTTCCAAAGGGAATAAGACAAGATGCATCAAAAGTCGGATAAGTGCTATTAAAATATAAGCACTACAACTTATGGGCAAGCCATTTATTTGACAAGACTGTCAGAGTTATGAAACCAAGAACATGCCTAACTAATTAAAAATACCCAAAGTTAGGAATGTCAGAGACTCAGGAATGTTTAGGGAAACGAGATCCCAATCGTGTCCAACGGACAAAAAACCACAAATAACCTCTAAATAGCCCTTTCACAAAAAGGAAACAAGCAGTGACACATACAGAGATCCTGAATATATTAGTGTGAATAAAGTCACAATTCTCTTGTATATACAAAAAGACCAAGAAAAGAATAAAAACTTTGTTGAAAGAAAGCCTACAAAATTCATAGCCAATATCCTTATAAGCTTTTCACAAATATTCCAGAAATAGTCAAATATATCTCAACCCTTCTTTGAAGACCCTACACTACTATTGAAATATCTCAAGTGTTTGAAACTTTCCAAAAACAAACAAACAAAACCGTTACATAAACTCTCAACATCTTTCATCTGCGTGAGCAAGCTTGTTGATTTACAAGCAATATTTGTGTAAAGAAGCTTGTAGAGTAAGATCTCTATTGGAGCTAAATCTGTGTACCAAGGAGTTCCGGGATCAAGCGTAACTTGCATTATTTCTGAGTGGGAAGAAGCAAGAGGATTAGATGGTAACTTGTATTGGAGCTGAAATCTGTGTGACCAAGGAATTCCGAGATCATATCCAATCTCCCTCTATTTGTAGAAGTCTCTGTGTGACTTTCTTCGATAATCATCATAGTGGAAAACCTCCCTCATAAAAGGAGAAGAAGGACGTAGCTGGGATTACATCACCCAGTGAACCTTATAAATATCCTGTGTCATTTACCGCTTTAAGCATTTACAATTTTATTGCTTTACTATTTATATTGCATACATTCTGATAAAGCTTTAAAACAACTAACCGACTACTTTTGATTAACAAACCGAACGCTAAGTTATAAAATACTTCCACTGTGCTAACCCTGATTTAGTGACTAAAACTCTGCCCTACTTTGGTAAGCGTTGAAATCACCGAGTCAAAATTAACGTCCCTCAAGCGCCTGAAACTAGCTCTTAAGTCATTATCTCTCAAGCGCCGCACCCAGCGCTTAAAGCTTTCTGAGCGTTCAAATACTTCAAAGTGGTATGAATTTTTAGCAGTCGAAAAAGACTTCAGGGTTTATTCAACCCCCCCCCCCTCTAGACCCTTTCGTATACCACTTGGGACCACAAGTGGTATCAGAGCGGTTGAAGTTGAAACCTAAGCGTTTCCAAGCGTAACTGTTGTTTAGATCCATTTTTTAAAAAATAGTCCCTTTAAAATTACTTTAAATTTTTTCATGGCATTTTCTAAAGTTCCCAAGTGATGACCGAGTCAAATTATGATTCATGGAAGGTCAAAGCGTTTACTTATTTGTGTTCATGTGATGATGAAATGTGTGATATCATTTCAGATGGGCCAATCAAAATATACAAAGTTATCACCAGAGCGCCCGAAGCCACAGAAGAAACACCTGACGGTTATGTGGAGAAGCCCAAACAGAATGGTCCACCGATGAGCGTCGACGAGCCAATCTAGACAAGTCGGTCGGAATGCCTTATACACAGCTATTGGTGACAATGACAACTTATTCAACAAAGTCAAATCATGCAATACAACCAAAGAGATTTGGGATAAGTTGGCTACTATTTGTGGTGGCTCAGCACAAATTAAGGAAAACAAATTATCAATTGCCAAAGAAAAGTTCAACAGCTTTAAGATGTTATCCAATGAGACGCTAGAACAATTAGACATGAGATTTACAGCTCTTGTCACTGAATTAACATCTTTGGGCATGGAATTACAAAATCGGGAAATGGTTGTCAAAATCTTCAGAAGTCTCCCGAGTAAATTCCTTATGAAAACAACTGCAATGAGAGAATCAAGCAATCTGGATAGTCTAACTCCAGAAGATGCTTATCAGAACTCAAGGCATTTGAGTTTGAATTGAATTCGGCCAGCGATGCAGTGAGCAGTCCAGTAATTGAATCTGGAGCGCTAATGGCATCAATCAAAGGAAAATCCAGTAGTAAAGGAAAGGCTTCAGATATAAGTGAGGAAGAAGAACTAGCGCTTCTAAACAGATTCAGAAAGTTCCTGAAATATGATAAGAAAGGAAACAGTTCTAAACATCCAGGACAAAATTCATATCAAGCGCTCGTTCAAAATCTACTACAATATCAAACGCCTCACTATCCTGCACCCTCCTCTCCAGCGCCAATTCAGTATCAAGCGTCTTCTCAGCAAGATCTCTCAGCGCCAGTGGTCTCAAAACCACGATTTGCAAGATTAACAAATGAACAAAAGATGAAAACTAACCTTTGTTATAATTGCAGGAAACCAGGGCATTTCCAAGTTAATTGTCCATATCCAAATGCGTCTAAACCCACAAAGCAAGACCAAACAAACAGAAACCAATTCAGGAATAATCTGAGGCAACAAGGATTGCTAGCAGAATCAGAACAATTCTACACACCTGAAGAGGACTTGGAATCATCAGATGAAAGCAGTGATGATGAGCCTTCAAGCGACTCAGCATTTATTTGTCTCATGGCAAGAGATGATGAAGCGTCTGACGATTCGCTATCTGAGGTAACCACTGAATTATGTCATCCTCTTTCTTATGATGAATTACTTGACAAAGTAAAAGAATACTATAAGGATTGTCAAGAAGCCGCAAAATTATTTCAAAATCACCTTTATATTATTTCAGCGCTCAAAAGGGATAAAGTAACGCTCAAAGCAGAGTTGCAAGTTCAGCAACAGTGCATTGAGAAGAACCAATCGCTTGAGAGTGAAATTATTCAATTAAGAAGTAATATTGACATAATAGTCAAGAGAGAAGCTGAAGTAAGTGCTAAACTTGCTAAATCAGAGCAGCTTATCTCATCATTATCAAAAGCTTCTAGAACGCTAGATAATGTGACTGAAGTAACCAGAGCATTTGGTGAAAAGACCGGTTTAGGTTGTGATAAATTTGGTCATAAAACCAAAACGTCTAAGGTTATAACAACCAACAAAGGAAAAGGTGTAACCTTTGTTGAAGAAAGCTCAAACAGACAAACGCTGAATGAGACTCAGGATATTAGTACGAGATCAAATGAGAAAGTCAACACTGACTCAGGCAAAGGAAAGACCAAAGTGAATGATTCACAAAAGAAAGTATATCCAAACGCTCAAAAGGCTAAGGAAAAACTTTCTACAAGTAAATCAAATGCTAAGCGTCTAGCACCAAAAGTGCATCCTAAGTCAATATCAAGGAAATACCAACGTCAATATCCACAAAGATCTAGATCATATTATCAATACTATGATAACTATGATTATGACTGTGATTATTACTATAATCAAGGATATTACTACACACCTAAAAAGCACACACAACACAAACCGAAACCCAAGAAGGCCAATCTTCCTGAAATAAAGACAAGGCAAATATGGGTTCCGAAAATTCTAATTCAGACTAACGTTACTAACAAAGAAGGACCCAAAACAAAATGGGTACTTAAGAAGAATTAGAACTGCCCTTTGAATGCAGGTACCTAGAGCCAACACCGATAACTCAATTTGGTACATAGATAGTGGGTCGTCGAGACATATTACTGGCTCAAAGGATCTCTTGATCAACTATCGTGCAACCAATGGTCCTCAAGTAATATTCGGTGACAACTCTAAAGGTAAAACTAAAGGTATAGGTATCATGCATAGAGGGAACATCATGATTAATGATGTATACTATGTTGAGGGTCTTAAACATAATCTCCTAAGCATAAGTCAATTTTGTGATAAAGGCTTTGAAATTAAATTCTCTAGTGACTTTTGCGAGATAATCGATATAGAGATAGGATCTACTAAATTAAAAGGAAAAAGAACAAACAATGTATACTTAGTAGATTGGGATTCAACATTAGATAACAACTCTACATGCTTCGTAGCTAATAGTCAAAATGAATTGGGTTGGTTATGGCATAGAAAAATGAATCACCTCAACTTTAAGGCAATCTCTCAATTAATATCGCTAAATCTTGTAGAGGGATTACCTAAGGGTTTCTTTAATAAAGATCGCTTATGTGATGCTTGTCAAATGGGTAAGCAAGTTAAATCATCTTTTAAGAGGAAACTTCATCTATTGACATCTCGAATACTTGAATTACTATATTTAGATTTGTTTGGTCCTATTCAAATCATGAGCGTTAGTGGTAAAAAATACTCACTAGTAATAGTTGATGATTTCTCACGCTATACATGGGTTAAATTTTTAGCATCTAAAGATGAAACTAGTGCCAAGCTCACTTCTCTAATTCGTCAACTACAAAACTCAAAAGATCTAAAAGTGACAAGAATTAGAAGTGATAGAGGAACTGAATTTACTAACCATATTGTTGAGAAATTTTGTAAAGACCTTGGAATACTTCATGAGTATTCAACGCCTAGAACACCTCAACAAAATGGAGTGGCCGAGCGAAGGAACAGAACGCTTAAAGAAGTTGCTAGGACTATGTTAGCCGAGTCTAAGCTGCCTCAAAGGTTTTGGGCCGAAGCTATCAATACCACTTGCTACACTCAGAACCGGTGTATGATAAACAAGCAACATGAAAAGACTCCATATGAGTTATGGAAGGGACGTAAGCCGAATGTTTCATACTTTCATGTATTTGGTTCAAAATGCTTCATTCATAACAATGGATCCCAAAGCCTAAAGACATTCGATCCTAAAGCGGATGAAGGAATCTTTCTAGGTTATGCCAAAAATGGAAAGAGCTTTTGCATCTTAAATAAGATTAAATCGAAGGTTGAAAAATCCATTCATGTTGTGTTTGATGATGCTAACCAAGAACCGAGTAAGGTTAATATTAATGATGTAGGAATTGAAGATTTATCTCAACGAGCGTCACAAATCAATCTGTGTAATGATAGTGACATTGATGAAGATAATGAGATCATTGTACCTAATCCTAAGATTACTCGTAAGGGTATCAATAATGATATTGCAAGAAACGCTGATGATCATGAAGAGAATGTCCGTCAAGAGCAAACTCAAACTGTAAACACTGAAGCGCCTATGCAAGAAATTGGTCAAGTGTCTGCACAGCTTAATCAAGCGTCGGATCAATCTATTAACCCGTTCCATCCAGACAGAAAATGGCTCAGAGACCATCCACCAGAACTAATTATTGGAGATGCTGGAGCACCTGTTAGAACTAGAGCCGCTACAATAAATGAGGCCATGTTTGCAAGTTTCCTATCTCAAATGGAACCAAAGAAAGTGGATGAAGCGCTTAACGATCCAAGCTGGATTGAAGCCATGCAAGAAGAGCTAAATCAGTTTGAAAGAAACGAGGTATGGACGTTAGTACCAAGGCCAACTCATCAAGGAGTTATTGGTACTAGATGGGTTTATAGAAACAAAATGGATGAGAATGGCATTGTTATTAGAAACAAAGCCAGACTTGTAGCACAAGGATACTGTCAAGAAGAGGGTATCGACTTCGATGAGACATACGCTCCTGTCGCCCATCTTGAAGCCATTCGCATGTTTCTAGCGTTTGTAGCATTCAACAAATTTACAGTATATCAAATGGATGTAAAGAGTGCATTTCTGAATGGTAAACTTCAAGAAGAATTATATGTGGAGCAACCACCAGGATTCATCAACAACCATGGGAAGAGTATGGTCTACAAATTGGACAAGGCACTCTATGGTCTTAAACAAGCACCAAGAGCATGGTATGACACTCTTTCTATCTTCCTTATAGGTAAAGGCTTTTCAAAAGGCAGCGTTGACACAACGTTATTCAAAATTACCCATAATGAAGATATTCTCTTAGTTCAAATTTATGTTGATGATATTATATTTGGATCTACAAATAAGCGTCTATGTGAGAAATTTTTGAAAATGATGCAAGATCAATTTGAAATGAGCATGATGGGTGAATTAACTTTCTTCCTAGGATTACAAGTTAAACAACTCCCTAATGGCATATTTATAAACCAAACTAAATATACTAGAGATATGATCAAGAAATTTGGTATAGAAAATGCATCACCTTCCAAAATTCCAATGAGCCAAACGCTTAAGCTAGATAAAGATGATAATGGAAAGAAAATTGATATCACTAACTATAGAGGTATTATTAAATCACTTCTTTATCTTACAGCTAGTAGACCTGATATTATGTTCTCGGTATGCATGTGTGCACGATTTCAAGCCGATCCTAGAGAATCACACCTAATTGCTGCCAAAAAGATCCTTAAGTACCTAAAAGGCACACAAAATGTGGGCTTATGGTATCCTAGGCATTCTCCTTTTGAACTAATTGGTTATTCAGATGCAGATTTTGCAGGATGCAAAATAGATAGAAAAAGTACTAGTGGTACATGTCAATTTCTAGGTGATAGACTAATTTCATGGCATAGTAAGAAGCAACAATCCATATCGACTTCTACCGCTGAAGCTGAGTATGTAGCCGCTGGAAGCTGTTGTGCACAGATCCTTTGGATGAGGCAACAACTTAGAGACTATGGAGTAGTCTTAAGTCCAACTCCTATCCATTGTGACAATCAAAGCGCCTTAGCGATGACTCAAAATCCAGTTCTTCACTCTAGAACCAAACACATTGACTTCCGCTATCACTTTCTACGTGACCACGTTCAAAAGAAAGATATCTCCATGCACTTCATTGGTACAGAAAAACAATTGGCAGATATCTTCACCAAAGCGCTCAACGAACAACGTTTCCTCACTTTAAGAAGTGAACTAGGTATGATTGATCTAAACGCTTAATCATTCGAAACATCATATTTTCTAGGCATAAAATTTAGGGGGAATTCACTTTATTTTATGTATTAAATAATTGACAATAAGTTATCAACTTTAGGGGGAACCTACATAGAGGGACCCTTAAAAGAAATAACTCTATTTAAGTGAATATGACAAAAAAAAAACGTTTTTCCTTGCATTGGTCCTAAGTACTTAGCATTATACACTCAAATCATTCAGACGCTTATCACACATATCTTTCTTAGCATCTATGCTATTTTCAAAACACTAAACGCTTAAACTTATTCCCAGTCAAGCGCTTAGTAAAAGATATTTCAACTAGAGCATACCTTACCCGAAGCTAAACAGAAAATGGTGGATTAGTCAATCAATGCAATTAATGTTGACTTGACATCCCTTATCTTTGTTCAAGAAAACCCAAGGGTACTCATTGATTTTTCAAAAACCTGGTTCAGCTTATGTACACGTGTAAATACACTCACCATGTATTCTACGCGAGTACATCTAACGCTAAATATTCTAAATTAACTCAAAAGTATATTGTCTTTATCAAAAATAGTGTCCTTGCATACTTAGAAAAATAAGACAAATATTACATCTTTATATAAAAAGGGGGATTTGGGAAGAATTTCAAATTTGACGAGCGTCAATATAAAACATCCTTACACATAATAAAGTATGACGAGCGTCAAATTTCTGATAAAGCAAAATCATATCTACACGCTCCAAATAATCAAAAATTGGCGGGTACTTACATAGTTCTTCAAAATGATGGCTCTCAAACAGTTTGTGATGGTATACGTGTCAACATTTCACACGCGCGTGTATCACAATTAAACTCTGAATCATCTTATTAAAAATCTCTACTCGGACTTCAAAATATTTTATGTGGGAGTTACCAAATGTAACCATGCCTACCTTTTAAAATTCACGTCCACAGTTATCTTGCTCAAAGGCTGAGATCTAATTGATTTCCACGTGTCAAAATCCTAACAAAGAGAGAAAACACAAATTCCAAACTATGTTACTAAAAACTAATTTTGCGCAGAAAAGAACCCATTTCTACTCAAACTCTTTGCAAAAATCTCTCTCTCTCTAAAAGCAAAAATCTCTCAATCACTCTTTATCAAAAATGGCACCCAAGAAATCTCCTGCTACTTCTACTGACAAAGTATTCAAGGTAACTGAGGGTCTCGTGGTGGACTGGAAGTTCTTATACGAACATAACCAAATTGACCTATCGGAGATGATGGACTCTGTTGCTGAGGCTGGGCTCCAGAAGTTCCTAAACAGATACTCATACATCTTTCCTGGTGAAGTCGATCACTTCTGGAGAAATGCTAAACCATCAGAAGACGAGACCTCCATCTCTTGTCTATTCCCTATCTCCAAGAAATAATCCAAGCTCTTCACTCTTTCTGCCGACACTATCGCTCAGAACTTCACCTTACCTAACGAAGGAGCACCTTTGGACACCATCACTGACGAACAGATTGAAGAAGTCTGGCTCCGAATTAGAGCGTATGTCGGTGTTCCATACAAACAGTACTTCGAGAAGAAAGATATCGTCAACAGATATCGTGACTTGACTGATTTCTGCAGCAAAAACATTGAATGCAGAGTGGGGACTTTTGACAAAATTAACCCATTGCAATTTCGAATGATGACAGCCATCCTGCTCAACATAAACATCAACTGGAGCGCCTATGTGTTCAGCAGATTCAGAGACTATCTGCATGCTTCAAACAAACCTTACGGTTTAGTTCTTAGTGACCTGCTATTCAGAGCACAATGTACATCTTCGGCTGGATTTACAGTGGCCAAACACAAATTTTATGGGCCAAGAATCATTCAAAATCTTTTTAACCCACCAAAGATCGGAGGTGCGGCCAGACCTCTCTCTGAGCGCCAAGTTGTGCGTGAAGCATCAGACGAGGAGGCTGACCGTCCAGCTCCAGAGGAAGCTAAGCGTTCCACTCCGAAGAAAGCCGTGAAACGCCCAGCTGTTACCAAAAACAGGGCTACCCGAAAGCCCAAGGCTCAACCTATTCCATCTCCTCCACAGGATGATGAAGCTACGGATGACGATGAAGAGGACAAGATTCCTCTCGTAAGCCGAAGAAAACTGGAAAAAGTACTTAAAAACATAGACTTCAAAGAATCTACTGTTGCACCCACTCAAGCGCCACCAGCTGAAGGGGTGAACGTGAAGCGTATCTTCAAGAAACGCAGAGGATTCCGTAAGCGTCAAGTCGATGTTACTCCTCCAGAGCCTGAGACTACTAAGCCAAGCGCTCAAGCTACTATTGCTGTTGAGACTAGCTCTCAGGGTCAGTTTATTTCTTCCCACAGCATTTTCTCACCTACTTATGTAGAAGATCCTCCCCTTATAGAGGATATCTGTTATACAGCTCTTCCTCTAGCCGCTGTTCAAGCGCCCAGTGATGTCAATCTGGATGTCGATATGACAGATGTTGTCGCCATCGCTCATGCAGCCGCCACAGAATCTGTAGGCTTAGAGCTTGATGAACCTGATGTTCCAGAGGTTCCACTCCTACTCACTCTCCCATCTACAACCGAGGCACGCTCAGAAGCTCAGAGCGACGCTGAAGAAATTGTCATCCACCGACACTTCTTTCAGCTGGATCCTCTACAGACAATTGATCACTCAGTTGACTATCTACCCCCAGCGCCCGAAGAAGACTTCTTTCCTGCCGGATATAATGAAGACAGTCTTATCAATGTGGAGAATGATATAGTCAAACTTATTAAGTTTGATCTCACGGATATAATGAAAATATGCGCTCATGGAATGGCTCTCGGATAAACTCCTTCACCGGATATCCTCTCCTTCCCTCCATCAGACAGGAAGTGCATAGCCATTATGACTTCGTCTTATCTCTACTGGAAAGAAACCAAGCGCTTGCTCAAGCTGTCTACCCCTATTTGGAAGAATACTATAATAACTATGTTCATGAATCTCAGAAACTCAAAGTTCTTCCAACGGACACGCTGATTGGATTCTCTCAACATTATTGCTCAGATGCTCTATTCTCCATCTGCCGAGCGCCTTCCAGAATCTTTCCAAATCATGTACTGGATATCCTTGAGCCAATATACATTAGGGCCATGGATAGTCCACTTCGTACCCTCATTCAAGGTACTTACCTTCCTACTCTACACTGGATTGAACTTCTACAGAGTGCTACATACCCATATGCAGATGAGCCCTTTGCCAGCATGGACTTCCAATTTACGGATTTTAGCCGTATAGACTCAGCGCCTGCTGAAGCGCCCACTGAAAGGTTACCTGAACTGCCAGTGTTACCTCTTGCTGAAGCGCCCGTTGAAGGGTTGCCTGCTCCGCCAGCGTCCTTTATTGCTGAGCGCTCACTAGAACAGCATCCAGCGTCTATCAAGTTCCCATTGAATCACTCAAACACACGTCTCGCTTCAAGCTTCCCGTTGAACCTGCGGTCTCTTCTGCTCAAGCAACCATGACTGAAGGTCTTAAGAAATTTCAGCAAATGGCTGACGCTACTCAGGCGAGTCAACTGGCCTTGAAAGAAGACATTATCAACCGCTTCACTACTCTAGAGACCTCTCTGACAGACGCTACTCAAGCCCAACTCCTGGTCATGAAAGAACATTTCGATCAGCGTCTTAACACTCTCGAGGCCTCTGTCGCTCAGATTGCTACTCAAATCAGTCTACTTACTCAGCATTTTATGCCGACTGATGATGGCAATAAGGGGGAAGAGAAGAAGAAAGGGGAGAAGAGGAAAACTTCAAATTCAAGCGCTCAAGATCCTCCTCCGCCGCCCAAGCGTCAGCATACTCCCACGCCTTCTCCTATACAAAATAAAGAGCAAGATCCCTATCCATCTTGGGTAACTACTTTTGCCCCTACTGGAGCGCCCAGTAAAAGAGAAACTCCAAGAGCGCTCTATCCAGATCTTCCAGTACCTTCCAGAGCACTGCTTGAGCAGTTTGACATCCCTCTTTCCAGAGCGTCCATTCCAGAACCTACCGATCCAGAAAAAGTAGTTGTGGAAAGGAAGATGTCTGATCTAAATCGAACCTTCAGAATCTACTTAAGGTATATGGGTATTGACCCAGATGAATGGGATAAGCATTACGTCGCTTTCAAACAAAAACAAGTAGATGAAAACAAGTATATAATCAATAAAGATCATGATGTGATGATGACATTAGAAGATCAAATAACTGAGGCAATCCGCGCAGAAATGCCCAAGAGATACAAGATCAAGTCACGATCTTGATTGTACTTTTGCTTTTCTTGTTTTCATCTCTTTTTTATTTTAGTTGTAAAAATGCCTGTACCTTAAATTAAATATATAATGCATTTTTCAGCTGAAACACCTCGTTGAAGCTTAACTGACTTTAACTAAGCCATCATCAAAAAGGGGGAAATTGTTAGGAATTTCATGTTAGATATTTTGATGATAACAATTAGGATTCTATGTTAGACCCCAAGAAATGTAAGTATAAAAGCTTTCATAGAACAAATGTATAAGCGTCTGAAAGCTTGTTTATTTTATTAGGCTTATATTTTTATCTTTATAGATTTTAGACTAAGGATGTGATACTAGATCACTAGAAGAGTTCTGTGTGAGTCTACCAAGTGATGAAGTTAAAGATCAAGTGTCTGAAGGAATAGTAAAGATAAAGATTAGTCTCAAGCGTCCGTCAAAGCGCTAAAAGACTGTCCCATGTTATGAAACCAGCGCTCAAGATTTATTATGAACTTTAGACCAAGTACTTAACACTAAGTCAATGATAGAATTATTAGTGAGTCTATCAAAGATAAAGTGGAAGGTCAAGCGTCTAAAAGTCGGGCAAAGAATACTGACTCTTTTTAAGCGTTTGTTTAGCACATAGAAAACTGCTTTCAAAAAGCCCAACATCCAAAAGCTCAAGCGTCCAGTTCTCAAAACGTAACCTGAAGACATAAGCCCAAGTTACTAAAGACTTAAAAAATGCATGACCCAATGGTAATTATTTCCAAACGGGAATAAGACAAGATGCATCAAAAGTCGGATAAGTGCTATTAAAATATAAGCACTACAACTTATGGGCAAGCCATTTATTTGACCAAGACTGTCAGAGTTATGAAACCAAGAACATGCCTAACTAATTAAAAATACCCAAAGTTAGGAATGTCAGAACTCATGGAATGTTTAGGGAAACGAGATCCCAATCGTGTCCAACGGACAAAATACCACAAATAACCTATAAATAGCCCTTTCAACAAAAAGGAAACAAGCAGTGACACATACAAGAGATACACCTGAATATATTAGTGTGAATAAAGTCACAATCTCTTGTATATACAAAAAGACACAAGAAAAGAATAAAAACTTTGTTGAAAGAAAAGCCTACAAAATTCATAGCCAAATATCCTTATAAGCTTTTCACAAATATTCCAGAAACAGTCAAATATATCTCAAACCCTTCTTTGAAGACCCTACACTACTATTGAAATATCTTCAAGTTGTTTGAACTTTCCAAAAACAAAAAAACCCATTATATAAACTCTCAACATCTTTCATCTGAGTGAGAAAACTTGTTGATTTACAAGTAATATTTTTGTGTAAAAGAAGCTTGTGGAGGAAGATCTCTATTGGAGCTGAAATCTGTGTGACCAAGGAGTTCCGAGATCAAGCGTAACTTGCATTATTTCTGAGTGGAAGAAGCAAGAGGATAGAAGGTCTTTATTGGAGCTGAAATCTGTGTGACCAAGGAGTTCCGAGATCATATCCAATCTCCCTCTATTTTGTAGAAGTCTCTGTGTGACTCTTCGATAATCATCATAGTGGAAAACCTCCCTGTTAAAAGGAGAAGAAGGACGTAGCTGGGATTACATCACCCAGTGAACCTTATAAATATCATGTGTCATTTACCGCTTTAAGCATTTACTGTTTTATTGCTTTACTATTCATATTGCATACATTCTGATAAAGTTTAAAACAACTAAGCGACTACTTTTGATTAACAAACCGAACGCTAAGCTATAAAATACTTCCGCTGTGCTAACCCTGATTTAGTAACTAAACTCTGCCCTACTTTGGTAAGCGTTGAAATCACCGAGTCTAAGTTAACGTCCCTCAAGCACCTGAAACTAGCGTTTAAGTCATTATCTCTTAAGCGCCGCACCAAGCGCTTAAAGCTTTCTGAGCGTTCAAATACTTCAAAGTGATACTAATTTTTTAGAAGTCGAAAAAGACTTCAGGGTCTATTCAACCCCCCCCCCCTTCTAGACCCTTTCGTATACCACTTGGGACCAACACTTACTTATAAATCGGATCATATTAGAGCACGCCAAGAAATACTTGGTACTACGATCGTTGGAGGAACAATACTTAATCCTGAGGATGCTCCAGAATCGTTTCGATCGCTCGTTCGAGAACTATGATCTTTAGCTATGGAACTGAATCATTTCCTTGTATCTGAGAAAAACTTTCAGATTAATAGGAAGGAAGCTTAATCAGAATAAATCAGAATTTTTCTTCTATGATTGATCGGTATAAACATCAACAACTACAAATTGGATTAGTTTCTCCTGAACAAATAAGTGTTTGGGCCACTAAAATCCTGCCGAATGGAGAGATACTTGGAGAGGTGACAAAACCATATACTTTTCATTACAAAACCAATAAACCGGAAAAAGGTGGATTATTTTGTGAAAGAATTTTTTGGGCCTATCAAAAGTGGAATTTGTGTTTGTGGAAATTATCGAGGAATTGGAGATGAAAAAGAAGACCCAAAATTTTGTGTTGTACAACAAATGATCCTTTTTTAGCTCTCTCTTTAGCCCTATGTGTCTTATCCCTAGGAGGTCTTTCTCCACTAGCAGGGTTTTTGGGAAAACTCTATTTATTCTGGTGTGGATGGCAGGCAGGCCTATATTCCATGGTTTTAATAAGACTCCTTACAAGTGTTGTTTCTATCTACTATTATCTAAAAATAATCAAGTTATTAATGAATGGACAAAATCAAGAAATCACCCCTCACGTGCGAAATTATAGAAGATCTCCTTTAAGATCAAACAATTCCATCAAATTGAGTATGATTGTATGTGTGATAGCGTCTACTATACCAGGAATATCAATGAACCCAATTATTGCAATTGCTCAGGATACCCTTTTTTAGCTTCTAGGGTCTATTTCTTAGTTCAAGATCCCTCTTACTCACAGGAATCAATGAATTAGTAGATTTGTTCCGACTAAAATGGGAATGGGCTAGGGTTATGAAATTATAATCTGATGATCGAGTCGATTCCATGATTATAAGTTCATTCCATACCGGACCAGGCCGGAATAGGGTTATATACATTCTCAAGGGGTCATTCGGGCGTATCTAAATAGATACTATGTCTACATATGGATCCCTACGTCGTTCCATTCAATTTAGGATAAGGAATAGGCGTAATCGGACATGTTTTTCCATATCTCTCATTATTTTTGGGACCGTATTCACCTCTTTGAGCTTCTATTGAATCGATAACTAAAATAGGTTTGATTCGCCATCTTTTTGATATATACATAAGGCATTCTACGGATAATTCAAATCGAAGCAATTGAATCCAACTCGGGCCTATATGACCGATCAATAGAAATACTCTGCTTTTGTCATATATTCCACACATCACACAAGATAGATACCATATTCATGGAATAGGATGCACTTTCAAGATGCCTTGATGCTGAAATGGTAGAAAAGGGAGACTCAAAATCTTGTGCTAAAGAGCGTGGAGGTTCGAGTCCTCTTCAAGGCATAATATTGAGAATGCTAATTGAATGAGCAATTCAATAAGAGAGCTCAGATCGGTATTGATATACTGATTAGATCCGAGCTCTTGGAATTGGAATAAGTTCGGCAGCGGATCACGAAATTTTGGTGATCTTCTCTATCTAATGAACGTGGAGTCTACTTTAAAATTGTATGCCCTGCACCCACCCACCGAGTATATGCTTTAACAGGAATCAGATAAGGGTAGATTAGAAACCTCTGGTAAAATGCCCACCCTTTACCCAACGGATAAAGTACATTACATAATCCAGGGATTGGCGACTTACCCCATTCAGTGACTTTGGAACTGGGCATTCCCAAAAGGGGTACTAACGAGTAAGGTTAATTCATTAATAGACATCTGTTGGCATTCCACCCTTCCTTCTCCTTTTAGGGCCTATCCGAAAGAAAATTCAGTACTTCTTGGTCGTGAATATCTGAACTGGTTATTCGCTGTTCAAGAATTCTTGTTTGGGTAGTTCATACCATCCATGCATAATGTTTTGATCTAAGATGTCAATTCTTCTGTGTTTCAGTAGTAACATATTGTTCTGTGGAGCTAATGTCCTAAATATGGAAGAAAGAAGCGTTTCCACCACTCTACCACCCAGTCAATTCTGTTCCACTTAATCCCTCTTTTATAGACACATATATTTTCCCCATTTTATCTAATCTGATACCCCCCCTTCCCAATTATCACTGTGAAAGAGTGGGCTTGATTAGGGGTTGCCGAAAAGAAATTCTTTCTTTCTGCCCCTTTTTCTATAAAAAAAATTATCCATTCAATCTAATATTGATTGGGTACCTGAGCACTCAGAGATTCTCGCGAGTCCGTCATATATAAAGCAACTTCCACCCCCTTCCAAAACTATTAATTGAATCTGATTTCCTAACAGGCTCTACAATCTGATTCAAGATCCAGTCATTAGACACTTCCTTAGTAATAGAAGGGAATAGTAAAGTCTTGATAGCCCATGTACAAGTAGATTTTATTATTTCCTTGAATCCTAGATGCGAACGAGGATTCACAAACTTTTTGTTTAGAAAACCTTCAGACCACATGCTTAGAATCAAGTATTAACAACCTGTTTCCTCTGCTTCTACTGGGGAAGAATTTTACGAGTTATATCAGCAGAAACGAAGAAAAGAAAGGATTTCGACTTTTTTGTTGATCAGGCGACACCCGGATTTGAACTATGGAAAAAGGATTTGTAGTCCCCCGCCTTAACACTCGGCCATGCCGCCAAACTGATGCAAAATAGATAAAAAAAATCCCGGATTACTGAAGTTTTATTGTACTTGCATTTTGACTCCTGTTTTACTTAATCCTTTTCCTAAAAGAAACACCCCTTTTGGATTGGATTTGATCCATCCCTTCGATTGATTGTATAGTATCTGAAAATCCACAATGCTAAAAACATTCTCTGGCTTTTCAATTGAAAATAAAATGTGAATTTTTAGCCGACAAACTTGAACCATTAACTATTGACTGCGTAGTTCAAATTCATGAACGATTCTAAGAGTTGAATCTCAAATTGTGTTTTCCTAATGACAAAAGAAAATACAAATTGAGACAGAACTAACCAGGATTGATTTTTTCAATCAAAAAATCCTTCTCAATTTCAATTATAACAAAACATATGAGTATATGTAAACCCCAGAATAGAAATTGTTACACAGATATCTATTATTTAGATATGTTCTCGATAGGGAATTGTCATAAAATTATCCTACTTCAATTTTGCATTAAATAGAAATTCTTTTTTGATAGAGCATGACCCGGGTTGTGCGGTATAGAACCGACAATAAAAGAGAAGTCGGATGTTATAGCTATCTGCATATGTGTTTAATAAATGTAACCTTTCTTATACACTTCAAATCGTATTCTACTAAAAAATAAGTAAAGTACAAATATCTCTCTTCTCTACGAATCACTTTTTTTGAACAACGAAATCCCTAACGGTTAAGTGCTAAAAAAATGGATTCTATATTATTTTTGGTTTTTGTGTCTTTGTCTCCCAAATACTGAACCTTTTTATTTTTCTCAAATTAGAATATGTAATATCATAATAATGGTATAATTGAAATCATTTTTTTTTTGCTATTATATACAAAACCCTATGACCTTAATAAGTCTAAGTGTCGGAATTTTGTTTCTAGGACTCTTTTGATTAGGGTTATCGATCGGCATTGACGTGTCGTTTCACTCTCATGCTTTCATAGGAAAAGATGATCTGGACTGGTCACCCGCGTGTTAAAGCATGGTCTATATGGTCATAAAAAAGGTTTCCTCCTAGTGAATTCTTCATCTATAGATTTTCCCGCATTATTATATATATATTAATGTATCGTCCAGGAACGAAGTCACTCGACTGAAAGGTTTGAAGATGCTCGACTATCGGAAGTAGCTCAATTGAGAACGAGAGGGGATAGGCGGCATAGTTTACTTTTCTATAGGTAGAAAAGAGCGGTGAAATTCTACTTCCTAAATGATTGATCGATTTCCCGCTCTCTCTATCTCTAAGTCTGTCAACTCTTAAGTGTAGGTAGCAAGGTAGCTCAACCCTCGTGCAACAGGTATAGGGTCAATGAAATTGATAGAAGTAGGAAACCAAGCTCCCGGGACAAAATACCCCTTTTTGGTAGGGACCTCAGGTCAGGAACGGGGGTGAGGGTAGGATATGTTATCCCAAGAAGGAAAGGTATTTATTCTCAAGGGCGTACAGCGAAAAGATCTTGAGTTAGCTGAATGTGCAATGGAAGGTCTTTCGGATAGGACATCGGGTACACCATGAACAGCGGGCCAAAGCAAGGATTCCCGTTATGCCTGCCTTGAGTCGAATCTTATCAATATTCAACACCTAAAGAGAATTTATATATTGTTTTTATTCCGTGTAGTATCTGATTGAACCTTCACTTATAGTTCTATTCTTCGCATCGAAGAAAGATTGATATCAACCGTTACGGGACAAAAACTTTATTTCTTTAAGAAAATTACGGTTGATCCGTCGAATTTTTTCTTTCAATGACCTATTGTAGGAGGTGGCCTTCCCAAGGCCAGAGGACTAGTGACAACGGTACCATAAATTCTGGTTTTTACAGCAATGCAGACCAGGAATTCAATGGAAGTTTGATTTTCCCAGAATGTGTCCTAATTTTTGGCCTAATTCTTCTTCTGATGATCGATTCAACCTCTAATCAAAAAGATATACCATGGTTTCTCTCGCTTTTGGCATAGCGGGCCCTCAGTGGGAGGCTTACATGACGGGCTATTAGCTCAGTGGTAGAGTGTGCCCCTGATAATTACATTGTTGTGCCTAGGCTGTGAGGGCTCTTAGCCACATGGATAGTTCAATGTGCTCATTGGCGTCTGACCCTGAGATGTGGATCATCTAAGGCACATTAGCGTGGCGTACTTTACCTGTTCGAACCGGGGTTTGAAACCAAACCTCTCCTCAGGAGCATAGATGGGGCGATTCGGGTGAGATCCAATGTAGATCCAGCTGTCGATTTACTCGTGGGATCTGGGCGGTCCAAGGGGGACCACCACGAATTCTCTCTTCTTGAGAATCCATACATCCCTTATTAGTGTATGGACAACTATCTGTCGAGCACAGTTTTAGGTTCGGCCTCAATGGGAAATGAAAATGGAGCACCTAACAACGCATCTTCACAAACCAAGAACTACGAGATCATCCCGTTCATTCTGGGATGATGGAGGGATCATACCATTCGATCCGTTTTTGTTTTTCATGCTTTTCTTGGAGGTCTGAAGAAAGCTGCCATCAATAGGATTTCCTCAAATTCTTGTTCATTCGCAACAAAATATTTTCTTTGTGCGTCGGTAAAAAAAAAACATGTTTATGGGGGGAGAGATACTATTTCACCAATCAAGTCACAAGTATCTAACATATTCATACCTAACGATTTTCTACAAAGTGGTGACGAAACGTATAAATTGTACAAATCTTTCCATTTTCCAAGTTGATACGATCTATTTGTTCATAGAACTATTTACTCGATTGCAGACATTTCTGGAACACCTCTAACAGAGGGACAAATAGTCAATTTTGAAGAACTTATGGTCAACCTTTTTCAGATATGAATCTATCTGATTCAGAAGGGAGGAACTTGCATCAGTATCTCAATTCAAACATGGCTTTGATTCACACTCCATGTTTGATAACGTATTATCCGGTTACTTCCCCAAATAAAAAAAAGATCTCTATTTTCTGAATACTATGACTAGACTTTATGAGAAAAACAATTATGAAAAAATCAAAGGCCCTTATCGGATTTGAACTGATGACTTACGCCTTACCATGGTGTTACTCTACCACTGAGTTAAAAGGGCTTGTTTGATTTAATTCCCGAACTTGTCACTGAGTAGATAAAATCTCTATATGCACATATATTATATACATAAGTATATGCAGTATACTTATAGTGGCTAGTGGGCTGATTTTTGAATAATAAAATGGATTTGCCTAGCAAGTCTAGGGGAAAATGAATTGCTTCAAGACCGGCCTTAGTTTCTTTTTTTGAGATGATCCCTATCAAAACAAAATTCACTTGCAACGACTTCTTTATTTCTTCATGTTCAAAAAAACAAGATTGTTTAGATCTAAGGGGACCTAATCCAATCTCATCCGTTTTTTTTTTAAAAAAAAAAACTTAGACTTGTAGCATAACAAATATATTTACTTTGGGAAATATGGTAAAACGTGTGGATTTCCGCCGAACATAAAGTAAAGCGCTCTTATGCCTACAGAAAATGATGTATGGGTAAATGAATTCTAGTTAGTTTCAAATAGATCAGGATCGCTGGATGCCTAAAATGTAAAGTTTGTGGATCTATATGCATATCAATATGTATATTGGGATCATATGAAGGGTATGTTATTATTATAGATCTAACCAATTTGATGAATTACTCCTAAAGGTTCACATCAAACTAGTGTTAATTGATGAGAGTTCCTTCGGAAACAAAAAAAAGTAAAGTCAAAATCATGAGCCAGCTCAAAGGGGCTATCCCCGAACGAAAAATAGAGGGGTTGGAAAAGGACCCCGTAGTAAAACGTGAACAGCTTCAGTTAGAAGTTCCGCTCCAGTGGAATGGTTGTTGGTGTTCTATTTCATACCCTCCTCCTGTTGGTGAGTTAGCTCTTCCTTTCCTTTTCTATTTAGGAAGTGAAAGTCGTTGTCGGTGTTACAGTATGAGTATGAGTAGACGGGCCTGTGGTCTTCTCCGAGACAGTTCAGGAACATGGATCCGTGGGTATACCTGAAAAATAGCTTTCTCTGCGTGCCTACAAGCTTAGCTTTAGTTCAGCTTCCAACTAAGGCTAAAGGAGTTGTTTCCCCGGGATTAAGTGAACGAGCTCATAGCCCTCCACCTGTAGCCCACAAAAGCACGAATTTATATCAAAAAGACCGAGAAAACGTTTTAATATCCCGAACATTTCCTAAAATAATGGATAAACTAACTCAGATCGGTCTCCCTCATTCGAGGCTCACTTGCTTCACTTCAACTTCATAGAAGATGGAAGGAGCTATGCATAGGGGTGATTCCGGGGGAGATGGAATAAATGCATTGGTTGTTCGGTCCGATCCATCTTATTCGTATATATTTTTATTGGATATTTTTCTTAACAAAATCATTAGAGAGCTTTGGGCGGGGCAACCCAAGACTAAAGAATACTGCCAAGGAATAAACTCTCTCTTCTTGAGCTTCTGATTGACCAAAAGTTTAAGGCGTGGGGACACTCATTAGATTAGTAATGACATTCTCTTTAACAACAAAAAGAGTCCCAACCTTCTTTCGGGTCATGGGGTCAGGTATAACTATCTTTTATGACACCATTTTCCGATCTTGATGTTACGGCCAGTGCCACGGGAGCGATAGACACTGGAGTTGAGCGATATTTTTCTTCCAGCCCTTTTTTTCTGTTGAGAAAAGAAACACACTCAAAGCTTTATTTTATGATGCTGCTTCTTCTACATATTATGGGTAACGTAGGAGACATCTCTATTTTCCCCCCGGGGAATCTTTAGAATTCCTACTGCTTAGCTTTCAATTCACCTCTGACCATCAAATGAAATGTGAATTACCCGTCTTCCTCTCTTTGAAAGAAGGGGCGCTTCCGGTTCAGTCGGTGCTTGAAATAATTTTATCTTCTCCGTATTAATATATCTCTAGAGTCAATAATTTTATATGAGGACCTACTGAACTCAATCACTTGGTTCCGTTGCTCTTCAATTTTATGTTGAGGTCTATCTTGTAGAGGTACACAAATTGGATCAGTGATCGATTTCTAGATTTCATCGTAAACCTAATTGGTTACTTCCAATTACGTAAATCAATAGTTCAAATCGCACTCAAAGGTAGGGCATTTCCCATTTTTATAGGAACTTCTGTACCAAAAACAATGGCATCTCCAATTATAGCCCCTCTGGGATGTAAAATATATCTCTTCTCACCATCCCCATCTGAACCATAACATCCTGAGAACCACCAATGATTATAGGAAGAGTTTGACGAAAGTCCCCTCTAAATAAAATAACTTTACCTCCAAATAAAATAACTTTACCCCCAAAAATGATATTTGAGCTGCATACAACTCGAAACAATTTGTCTAAAGCCTCAATAATACGTCTATTAGCCATGGTTGGTTCATCCCACACTACTAACTTGGACGCTTGAATTAGGCGAGGTAGACTAGTTTGCTTACTGATTTTACAGTCCGAAGGCTCATCCAGATCTAGAGGAAATTTAAATCTTGAGTGCGCAGTACGCCCACCAGGGAGCAACGAAGCTGCAACCCCAGATGTCGCAACAGATAAAACTATAAAACCTCTAGAATGTACATAAGCAAGTAGAATCCTGTAAAGGAACGCTTTACCTGCACCACTTGGCCCATCAACAAAAAAGGCTCAGCCACCGGTTCGATTCAAAGCCAATATGGCAACATCAAATGTTGCGCGTTGGCAGGTGTTTAACATATTTTGTGATTCAAGATCAGCAGGTGACACAAAAATCGACTTCCACCGCTCTATTCATTAGTAAATTTCTCCTCCTCAGTCAGTCTCACCAACTCAAGTGTTAATGCATAGTCATTTATATTTTTGCCCATAGATTGCAGGATCACATCTATTGACTCTAATGTTTTCCTCCTAATAGAAGCCTCATTAAGGCCAGAGGTGCGGCGAAAATGATAAGAAAGATGTGCTTCAAAGTCGTTCCAAAGCCGTGCTGGATCATTAGGTGAACAAAATACAAGGATAGTTGCAAATAGCCGACACAAGCTATAGGCCATTTGGTGAAGAGAGGCCTCTTCTAAACACTCAGATATATAAAAATCACTCGCCAACAAACCAAACTGCAAGGCAGCCTGACGGAAAGTATTGTACTCCTGGCCATTTACCGTCCTCAAGAACTGAAAAGACGTCAGAGCCAGGATATTATTCAGCAAAATTAGCAAACTTCTTGAGGTAATGGTTCTTACATTTACCGTCATGCATACAAACATTACTCAGATTTAGTGTACCAAAAGGACCATGCAACATATGCTTCACAACATATGTTCGCAAGAACGGATGACTAGATTGCGTTGGTAGTTCTGCTGATATAATGTCATCATACATATCAGCAGCCACGATTTTATGTGATGACTTTAAAATTAGAAAACAGTGGACATGAGGCAAGCCTCATTTTTTAAATTTAACAACATATACATACGCAGCTACAGGGCCGAATAATTTCTTATGAACAATATCATTTTTTAACTACTCTAATTTTTCTTTAAAAGCCCTAGCTAGGAGGTTAGGTCGGTCTTCAGGCCGTTCATTTGTCAACAACAAAGATGAAATTTCTGGCCAATTTAGATTGCAAGTTATAGTGAGAAAAATATCAGGCTTACCGTACTTTTGAACCAACGCCATTGCATTCACGTAACGCTTGTGCATATTTTGTTGCCCACCAATAAACGAAGACCGACGAACAAGTCTCCTACCAATAGTAGCACCACAATGCCGCCCATCTATTGACATACTGTCCACAATACCTTGGTAAATGTCCGTACGCAGATCTTGTTGGCGTTGGTCAGATCGGTAGCAATCCAGTCTTTGAGTCTCTATTTTGATATACATATCAATAGCATATTGTTGTGTAAGGCGACCAAAATGCAACAAGTAAGACGTGTCAGCTGCACGACTCTGAAACAAGTAACAATAATATTGCCTTAATGAAAGTCCACCAGCACGCCCTTCATTATGTTCCAAAACTGAATAAAAAAAAGGCATCATAAATAAACCCGCGGATGAAAACAATTCGAAGCAGAAAGTGAACTAATATAAATAACGAATACCACAAGCAAAAAACAAAACACACCATCAACTTCATTCTGAAAAAGCATGTCAGCTGATTGAAGAAATGTAGGGGATATCATCATGCTGGACTTGCTCAACACATTCTCTTCAACCGGGCCTACCGCTCGACTACCATGCTTCCTACCACGCGTAATTCCAACATGCCAACCAGGCTCACCTCTCAGAAATAACAATGGATATTGCACAGGTTCATAACACCGATAATAATATTGTACTTGATGACTACTATCCTCATTTACATAAAACCTTATGTCTCAAGTTAAAGTCACATCAGGACCACTAGCCTCGCTCCAAATGGCCCCCACTTGCGCAACAGATGGTAAACTAAACGTCTTCTGATCAAGGTTAGGTGTCATCCGCAACACAACCATATAATCTGCGAGGTGTTCATAGGAATGCAGGCCCTTGAAAAAATGGGGAGCACATCTATAAGACGTGAAACTAATTTTAGATCTAAGTGCGCTCCACGCCTAGCAGCTGGTACAACCGATCCATAAGTTTTGTATCCAAATTCGAGCCAACTACTGCATTTTCCCTTACGCTATTAATGTAATGAAAACCATACCTTGCACAATCAAAGTGTATATACCTTTATTAGACCAGTAGTATTTTTCATCAAACTTAATGACAATTGAAGTGAAAGCGAGATCATTATGATAAGATCTCACATTGCGATGAAACTGTATGGAATCAGCATATTCGCCAGTTAGAAGCTTGATAAGTTCATAAACCATTTGCCGAGGCGCTAAGTAGACTTGACCTTCACCACAACAAAAATTGGGTACCTTATAAGGAAATCAAGCAGCACCACAATATACACATGGAAGCATTGGCGCTAACACCTATGGTTCAAGAGGCAATCTGTGGAGCCCGCGAGCAGTTGGCTTCATAGCAACAGGCGGGAGCATCACTGCACCCATTTAACAACATTAACAACCATAAACTAGTAAACATAAAAAGCACACACTAATAAATCAAAATTAGCGTAATTCATTTTCCATACCTCTACTTAGGACCAAAGACTCTGTGACATCAACATGTTCACCACTCGATGTAACACAAATAGAAGGAACCCCCTCAGGTGGTTGTCTGTGTATCGCGTAAAATTTCTCTCGTCCTTGAGGTGTGGGACCATTGGCCTTGACTAAGCTCCACAGGATTCGAATGATTTTCGTAGTTAAGTGAGAAGGGCTTGAAAGAATCTCTCTTCCGTCTAAGCCAGGGAAGTCTAGACTTGCTGCAAGTTGAGCCATAGCCTAGTTCTTCTTTCGTTTACCAACTACCAACCGTCCTTACTAATGCTAATAAAATGCTTTCTAGCCCTTATAAAATCCAATTTCAAATGAGTTTGTAAGAAATGCCTTTCTACTGAGCTGCTTTTCATAGCTAAAGTAGCCAGGCCCTTTTAAGATCGAACAAATAGGGCAGGACCGGCTATCAACTACTTTTCTTTTAAGTGGGAAAGATGGTGTGCAAACAGGCAACAGACAACTAGTCAAAAGGAAGGCTAGAAGCGAAAACCAGTAGGCTATATGACTTAGCAGGGACTAATCATACCCAGATCCGGCCCAAGCGGACACAGTGATTAGACGTTGAGCGGAGCTCTTTCTGTGGTCTCATAGTTTAGGCTCTTGCTTCCTTCACCTTATGAGCATATGAGAGGAATGCAAGATCCCCGAGCGAGGGTAGTCAAAATTCGGGATGTAGCTAACCCTTACAAGGGATATATGACCCCACCGCTCTCTCCTGGCTGAACTAGTTATGATGAAATCGATTCCTAACAGCTGATTCTTTGCATCTAGGGTTCTAGCTTTAATCGAATTAACGACTCCATCTTGAAAACTAATGAAGGAAGTAAACAACCTGAAAGCTTACTAAGGTGCGACGCCTGATTGTGAGTCTTATAGCCGCTTGGAATTACACCTTAGAAGGAGTTAGTCAAAGCCTTCCTTTTGCCCTCGCTTTCCTTAGTCACTTTTCCTAAGTGTATTAGGGTGGCTTGACTTAATAGCTTGCCTCTACTTACTTATTGCGCTGCACTTTTTCCTCCTTACTAGTTCCTCACGGGCCTTCCTTACTTATCTGTTCTAGGTGGATGAGGGTTGCCTCTTACTAGACTTCTCTATTCTTTCGCTTGAAGCTTGCTTAGCGTATTTTTCCTTGCTTTTGCTCTAGTAAGTATACTAGCCTTGCTTGGTGCTTTAAGTGGCTTGGATTGAAGCCCCGGTCACACCTCTTGCCAAGCCCGAGAATAGCTTCTTTCTCATCCTCACACCTCTCTCCCCCAAAAGTAAGTTGTTCTTATCATCACACCCCTGCAACCAAGGGTAATGGTTCCACCTGTCACCCATATTTGATTCACCTGTAGTAACAATCAGTCTCTTTCAATTACATCGTCCTAGCTCGGGTTACTGGCTCAACATACACAATGGGTACCATTGCTAGGTTAGAATCCGATACTAAACCCTTAAAGGGAATCATGGTGGCATACGAATAACCTTATCTTTATACCATTGCAAGTGTAAAGACCAATCCCATCATGGCATGATAGGGCCATAAACTAGAGACAATTAGATAGGACCATAAGACTTCCTTAGCGAATACTAACGCCATCCTCAGACACTGAAGTTAGTCGGAGATATAGATTTGATACAAGCCCCATAGGGATCATAATCGTGATATCCTCCGTCCAGCACCGACCCGAGCCACTCAAATCCCGGGAACCTTACCTGAGCTACTAAAATCTTGGAAATCGACCAGCCTTACTTCTTTCAGGGGCTCCATCCCTCTATCCTTCCCTCAGCTAGGTATGGTAAGGACAACTTCGAATTACAGTTTTCATGCTCATACCAATCCACATTCTATACGGATAGGGTGGGAATGAAATTAGATGGGTAGATAACTCCTAAGATAAAGCAGTCAACATCCACCCTAATTCTATCTTATTCTGGGTGGGAAAAAAGAGAAGTTTGCCATCAACCCATTGAAAAGATCAAACATTGGATCACTACTCATCCAGGCAGTAATGATAGTATCCTGTACCTGAACCGGTGGCTCACTTTTTCTATGTAATGGGGAAGAGGACCGAAACATGCCACTGAAAGACTCTACTAAGACAAAGATGGGCTGACAAGAACGTAGAGGAGATATGATGGGCAGTTGGTCAGATCTAGTATGGATCAGACATGGATGGTATTTGGAGTCGGCAAATCTCCCAAGGTCCATCATTTAAGATCCCTGGGGAAGAGGATCAAGTTGGCCCTTGCGAACAGCTGGATGCACTATTTCCCTTCAATCCTTTGAGCGAAATGCAGCAAAAGAAAAGGAAGGAAAATCTATGGACCGACCCCATAGGAACTATGAGATCACCCCAAGGGTGCATTCGGCATCCAGGGGTCACAGACCAACCATAGAACCATGTTCAATAAGTAGAATGCATTAGATGTACGTTCTCAGGTTGTGCAGTAAAGGTCGGAGAAGGGCAATCACTCAATTCTTAAAACCAGCATTCTTAAAACCAAAGAGTCTGGCGGAAAGGGGGAAATCTAACTCTCCCTTCCTGGTTCTCCTGTAGCTGGAACCTCCGGAACCACAAGAATCCTTAGTTAGAATAGGATTCCAACTCAGCACCTTTTGAGTGAGATTTTGAGAAGAGTTGCTCTTTGGAGAGCATATTACGATAAAAGTTGAAAGCTGTGTTCAGGGGGGAGTTATTATCTATCGTTGGCCTCTATGGTAGAATCAGTCAGGGGGCATGAGAGTAGGTGATTTACCTCGCAGCGGATGTGAGCGGTTTGAGTCCGTTTATCTCCAATTCATGAACTTAGCGATACAAAACTATATGATAGCACCTAATTTTTTCGATTCGGCGGTTCGATCAATGATTTATCATTCATGGACGTTGAAAAGATCCATTCATTTAGCAGCACCTTAGGAAGACATAGCCTTATAAGGGCGATAAGGGCGAGGTTCAAATGAGGAAAGGCTTATGGTGGATACTAGGCACCCAAAGATGAGGAAAGGCGTAGTAATCGACGAAATGCTTTGGGAAGTTGAAAATAAGCATATATCTGGAGATTCCCGAATAGGGCAACCTTTCGAACTACTGCTGAATCCATGGGCAGGCAAGAGACAACTTGGCAAACTGAAACATCTTAGCAGCCAGAGGAAAAGAAAGCAAAAGTGATTCCCTTAGTAATGTGTTAGGAATTTCATATTAGATGTTTTGATGATGACAAATAGGACTTTCTGTTAGACTCCGAAAAGTGTAAAAGCTTTCATAGAATGTTATGTATAAGTACCTGAAAGCTTATTTATCTTAGGCTTATAGTATTTATCTTTGTAGAATTCCTTAGACTAAGTATGTGACACTAAAACACTTAGGAAAATTCTGGGTGAGTCTACCAAGTGATGAAGGTGAAGATCAAGCGTCTAAAGCTACAATGGATAAAGATATCCTGAAGCGTCCGTCAAACGCTTTAGGGATTATCCCAGTGCTCAAACTACGAATGGATAACTCAGGCCGAATACTCAACATCAAGTGAAATGACGGAATTCTCAGTGAGACCATCAAGACAAGATTGAAGAGTAAGCGTCTGAAATAAAGAAAAGAAAGTCAGGATCAGTCCAAGCGTCTGTCCAATACACGAGAATAACTATTCTCTTCAGCAAGCGTCCAAAAAGGTTAAACCAACACAACCTACAAAGAACGTAACCTGAAAAAGAATTCAGACCCAAAACCATCCAAAGACTTAAAAAAATAAAAATGCATGAATCAAACGGACGAAATATTTCCAACGGAAATAAGACAAGATGCATTAAAAGTCGGATAAGTGCTATTAAAATATAAGCACTATAACTTATGGGCAAGCCATATCTTTGACCTAGACTGTCAGATTTATGAAACCAAGACCATGCCTAACCAATTAAATATACCCAAAGTTAGAAATGTCTGAACTCAAGGAATGTTTGGGGAAACGAGACTCCAACCGAGTCAAACGGACAAAAACCACCAATACCTTATAAATAGCTCTTTCAAAATACAAGAAAGTGTGTGTGACACACAAAAATACCTACCTTGTTGAAAGAAAAGCTTACTAAAAATCATAGCCAAATATCCATATAAGCTTTTCACAAATATTCCAGAGACAGTCACCCATATCTCAAATCTCTTGTTAAGAAGAACCTATACTACCATTGAGATATCCCCAAGTTGTTTGAACTTTCCAAAAACAAACAAACCCGTGACCAAAACCATCAACACCTTTCATCTGAGGGAGAAAGCTGGTTGACTTGCAAGCAATATTTTTGTGTAAAAGAAGCTTGTTGAAGTTGATCTCTATTGGAGCTGAAATCTGTGTGACCAAGGAGTTCCGAGATCAAGAGTAACTTGCACCATTTCTGAGTGAAAGAAGCAAGGGGATAGAAGATCTTTAGTGGAGCTGAAATCTGTGTGACCAAGGAGTTCCAAGATCATATCCAATCTCCCTCTATCTTGTAGAAGTCTCTGTGTGACTCTTCGATAATCATCATAGTGGAAAACCTCCCTGATAAAAGGAGAAGAAGGACGTAGCTGAGATTACATCACCCAGTGAACCTTACAAATATCTTGTGTCATTTACCTCTTTAAGCATTCATTGTGTTACTGCTTTACTATTCCTACTGTATACATTCTGATAAGGCCTTAAAACAACTAAGCGACTACTTTCGAATAATTAACTGAACGCTAAGCTATAAAATACTTCCGCTGTGCTAACTCTGATTTAGTGATTAAACTCTGCCCTACTCTGGTAAGCGTTGAAATCACCGAGTCTAAGTTAACGTTTCTCAAGCGCCACATCTAGCGCTTAAACTTGTCAAGCATTCAAATACTTCAAAGTAATACGAATTTTTAAGAAGTCAAAAAAGACTTCAGGGTCTATTCAACCCCCCCCCCTTCTAGACCCTTTCGTATACCACTTGGGACCAACATAATGGCGAGCAAAATGGGAGCAGCCTAAACCATGAAATGGGGTTGTGGGAGATCAATACGAGTGTGGTGCTGCCAAATAAAGGAAAACAAATTATCAATTGCCAAAGAAAAATTCAACGGCTTCAAGATGCTACCTAATGAGACGTTAGAGCAATTAGACATAAGGTTTACAGCCCTTGTCACTGAACTAACATCTCTGGGTATGGAGCTACAAAATCGAGAAACGGTGGTCAAAATCTTTAGGAGTCTTCCAAGCAGATTCCTGATGAAAACAACTGCAATGAGAGAATCAAACAATCTGGACAACTTAACTCCAGAAGATGCTTTTTCAGAACTCAAAGCATTTGAGTTTGAGCTGAATTCGGCCAGTGATGCAGTAAGTAATCCAGTGATCGAATCTGGAGCGCTAATGGCATCAATCAAAGGAAAACCTATCAAAGAAAAAGGTTCGGACATAAGTGAGGAAGAAGAACTGGCGCTTCTAAATAGATTCAGGAAATTCCTGAAATATGAAAAGAAGGGAAACAGTCCTAAGCACCCAGGACAAAGTTCATATCAAGCGCTTCCTCAAATACAACCACAATATCAAGCGTCTCACTATCCTGCGTCCTCCTCCCTAGCGCCAATTCAATATCAAACTCCTTCTCAGCAAGATCTCTCAGCGCCTGCAGCGTTAAACCAACGATCCACAAGATTAACAAACGAACAAAAGATGAAGACCAATCTTTGTTACAACTGCAGGAGACCAGGGCATTTCCAAGTTAATTGCCCATATCCAAATGTGTCTAAACCTACAAAGCAAGATCACACGGATAGAAACCAATTCAGGAGCAACCTGAGACAACAAGGCTTGCTAGCAGAATCAGAACCTCTCTATACGCCTGAAGAGGACTTGGAATCATCAGATGAAAGCAGCGATGATGAACCATCAAAGGACTCAGCATTCATTTGTCTCATGGCAAGAGAAAATGAAGCATCTAACGACGTACCATCTGAGGTAACCACTGATCTGTATCATCCTCTCTCTTATGATGAATTACTTGACAAAGTAAAGGAATATTATACAGATTGTCAAGATGCCACCCAATTATTCCAAAATCACCATCGTATTATTTCAGCACTCAGAAGTGATAACCTAACGCTCAAAGCAGAGTTGCAAATTCAGCAACAGTGCATTGAGAAAAACCAATCACTCGAGAGTGAAATTACTCAGCTAAAAGGTGATCTTGATATAATAGTCAAAAGAGAAGCTGAAATGGTCGCTAAACTTGCCAAATCAGAGCAGCTTATCTCTTCATTATCAAAAGCGTCTAGAACGCTAGATAATGTGACTAAAGTAACCAGGGCATTTGGTGAAAAGACCGGTCTAGGTTTTGATAAATTCAGTTATAAAGCCAAAGCGTCCAATGTTACAACAATCAACAAAGGAAAAGGTGTAATCTTTGTTGAAGAAAGTTCAATCAGACAAACGCTGAATGAATCAACAAATACTGGTACAAAAGCTAATGATAAAGTCAACATTGACTCAGGCAAAGGAAAGACCAAAGTGAATGTCTCACAAAAGAAAATATATCCAAACGCTCAAAAAGCTAAGGAGATATTTTCTGCCAGTGAATCAAACGTTAAGCGTCCCGCACCAAAAGTGCATCCTAAGCCAGTACCAAACAGAATCAAACGTCCATATCCAAAACAATCCAGTTCATATTATCAACACTATGATAATTGTGAATACGATTATGATTATCACTATAATCAAGGATATTTCTATACATCTAGAAAAGGTATGCAACTCAAAACGAAACCCAAGAAGGCCAATCTTTCTCCCATAGTGAAGATAAGGCAAATATGGGTTCCGAAAAATCTAATTCACGTCACTAACAAAGAAGGACCCAAAACAAAATGGGTACCTAAAGGAAATTAGATCTGCCCTTTTGAATGCAGGTACCTAGAGCCAACACCGACGCTTCAGTATGGTACATAGATAGTGGATCATCGAGACACATGACTGGATCAAAGGATCTCTTGATCAACTATCGTGCAACCAATGGTCCTCAAGTTATATTCGGTGATAATTCTAAAGGTAAAACTAAAGGTATAGGTATCATGCATAGGGGGAACATCATGATCAATGATGTATACTATGTCGAGGGTCTTAAACATAATCTCCTAAGCATAAGTCAATTTTGTGATAAAGGCTTTGAAATTAAATTTTCTAGTGACTTGTGCGAGATAATCGATGTTAAGACAGGATCTACTAAATTAAAAGGAAGAAGAACAAACAATGTATACTTAGTAGATTGGGATTCAACATTAGATAACAACCCTACATGTTTCGTAGCTAAGAATCAAAACGAATTAGGTTGGTTATGGCACAGAAAAATGAATCACCTCAATTTCAAAACAATCTCTCAATTAATATCTCTAAATCTCGTAGAGGGATTACCTAAAGGTTCCTTTAATAAAGATCGCTTATGTGATGCCTGTCAAATGGGTAAACAAGTTAAATCATCCTTTAAGAAGAAGCTTCATCTATCGACCTCTCGAATACTTGAATTACTACATTTAGATTTGTTTGGTCCTATTCAAATCATGAGCGTTAGTGGTAAAAAGTATTCACTAGTAATAGTTGATGATTTTTCACGCTATACATGGGTAGAATTTCTAGCATCTAAAGATGAAACTAGTGCCAAGCTCACCTCTCTAATTCGTCAACTACAAAACTCAAAAGATCTAAAAGTAACAAGAATTAGAAGTGATAGAGGAACTGAATTTACTAACCATATTGTTGAGAAATTTTGTAAAGACTTTGGAATACTTCATGAGTATTCAGCACCTAGAACACCTCAACAAAATGGAGTTGCTGAACGACGGAACAGAACGCTTAAAGAAGCCGCTAGGACTATGTTAGCCGAGTCTAAGCTGCCTCAAAGGTTGTGGGCCGAAGCTATTAACACTGCTTGCTACACTCAGAACCGGTGTATGATCAACAAGCAACATGAAAAGACTCCATATGAGTTATGGAAGGGACGTAAGCCGAATGTTTCATACTTTCATGTATTTGGTTCAAAATGTTTCATTCATAACAATGGTTCTCAAAGCCTAAAGACATTTGATCCTAAAGCAGATGAAGGAATCTTTCTAGGTTACGCCAAAAATGGAAAGAGTTTTCGCATCTTAAATAAGATCAAATCGAAGGTTGAAGAATCCATTCATGTTGTGTTTGATGATGCTAACCAAGAACCGAGTAAGGTTAATATTAATGATGCAGGAATTGAAGATTTATCTCAACAAGCGTCACAAATCAATCTGTGTGATGATAGTGATATTGATGAAGATAATGAAATCATTATACCTAATCCTAAGACTACTCGTAAAGACATCAACGATGACATTGCAAGAAACGCTGATGATCATGAAGGGAATGTTCATCAAGAGCAAATTCAATCTACAAACACTGAAGCGCCTACGCAAGGAATTGGTCAAGCGCCTACACAGTTTAATCAAACGTTAGATCAATCTCTTAACTCGTTCCAACCAGACAGAAAATGGCTCAGAGACCATCCACCAGAACTAATTATTGGAGATATTGGAGCACCCGTTAGAACGAGAGCCGCTACAATAAATGAGGCCATGTTTGCAAGCTTCCTATCTCAAATGGAACCAAAGAAAGTGGATGAAGCGCTTAACGATCCAAGTTGGATAGAAGCCATGCAAGAAGAGCTAAACCAATTTGAAAGAAATAAGGTATGGACGCTAGTACCAAGACCAACCCACCAAGGGGTCATTGGAACTAGATGGGTCTATAGAAACAAATGGATGAGAATGGGATTGTGATTAGAAACAAAGCCAGACTCGTAGCTCAGGGATACTGTCAAGAAGAGGGCATCGACTTTGATGAAACATACGCTCCAGTTGCCCGACTTGAAGCAATCCGCATGTTTCTAGCGTTTGCAGCATTTAACAAATTTACAGTGTATCAAATGGACGTAAAGAGTGCATTTCTGAATGGTAAACTCCAAGAAGAAGTATATGTGGAGCAACCACCAGGATTCATCAACAACCATGGGAAAAGCATGGTTTACAAATTGGACAAGGCACTCTATGGTCTTAAACAAGCACCACGAGCATGGTATGACACTCTCTCTATCTTCCTTATAGGTAAAGGCTTTTCAAAAGGCAGCGTTGACACAACGTTATTCAAAATTACCCATAATGAAGATATTCTCCTAGTTCAAATTTATGTTGATGATATTATATTTGGATCTACCAATAAGCGTCTATGTGAGAAATTTTCGAAAATGATGCAAGATCAATTTGAAATGAGCATGATGGGTGAATTAACTTTCTTCCTAGGATTACAAGTTAAACAACTCCCTAATGGCATATTCATAAATCAAACTAAATATACTAGAGATATGATCAAGAAATTTGGTATGGAAAATGCATCACTTTAAAAAATTCCAATGAGCCAAACGCTTAAGCTAGATAGAGACGATAATGGAAAGAAAATTGATATCACTAACTATAGAGGTATTATTGGATCACTTCTTTATCTTACAGCTAGTAGACCCGATATTATGTTCTCAGTATGCATGTGTGCACGATTTCAAGCTGATCCTAGAGAATCACACTTAATTGCTGCTAAAAGATTCCTTAAGTACCTAAAAGGCACACAAAATGTGGGCTTATGGTATCCTAGGGATTCTCCTTTTGAACTAATCGGTTATTCAGATGCAGATTTTGCAGGATGCAAAATAGATAGAAAAAGTACTAGTGGAACATGTCAATTTCTAGGTGATAGACTAATTTCATGGCATAGTAAGAAGCAACAGTCCATCGCTACTTCCACCGCTGAGGCTGAGTATGTAGCCGCTGGAAGCTGTTGTGCACAGATCCTTTGGATGAGGCAACAACTTAGAGATTATGGAATAATCCTAGATCCAACTCCTATCCATTGTGACAATCAAAGCGCCTTAGCAATGACTCAAAATCCAGTTCTTCACTCTAGAACCAAACACATTGACATTCGCTATCACTTTCTACGTGACCACGTTCAAAAGAAAGATATCTCCATGCACTTCATTAGTACAGAAAAGCAACTGGCAGATATCTTCACCAAAGCGCTTAACGAACAACGTTTTCTCACTTTAAGAAGTGAACTAGGTATGATTGATCTAAATGCTTAATCATTCGAAACATCATACTTTTGTTAGGCATGAAATTTAGGGGGAATTCACTGTATGTTATGAAATTTATGGGGAACCTACATAGGGGGAACCTTAAAAGAGCTAACTATACCTAAGTGAATATGACCAAAAATGTTTTCCCTTGCATCGGTCATACGCACTTAGCACCATACACTTAAAACCTTTTTGACGCTTATTACACAAATCTGTCTTAGCGTCTGCACTTCTTTCAAAATAAACTAAACGCTTAGCTTTATTCCCGGCTAAAGCAGTTAGTAAAAAGACCCTTTTAAAAGCAAGCGTACATTACCCTACGCTAAAACGAGAAAGTGGATTAGTCAATCAATGCAATTAATGCTGACTTGACATTCCTCACCCTTCGCTCAAGAAAACCCATGGGTACTCATCACGTTTTTCAAAGATGGTTCAGCACATGTACACGCGTCAGTACAATTACCATGTATCTTAGACGAATACAACCAGCGCTGAATATTTTAAACCAAAAGTAAAACACTACTACCAAGACCTAATGATAAGTACTGGGAAACTGTGTCCTCATATACACCCTGAAAGGAATAATTCTATATGTTACAATGACCGCTAAAGCACAAAATGTTACTTGAAAGAGACTCTCAAGATTCTCAAGCGTCCACATAACACTAAATTGTTTCAAGCGTCATTCTGAATAGGTCCGGACGCTTTAACAAATTTTTGGCGGGCATTTGAATAGTGTTCAAAATTATGATTCCCGAACAGTTTTCATAAAGAACGTATCCGCTTTTCATGGGCACACGTATCACTCTCAGTCTCTGTTTCAAACTTTTAATCGGACTTCAAAATAGTATATGTGGCAGTTACTAAAAGAAACCGTGCCTATTTAATCTAAATTCACGTCCACAGTTATATTTTAATGGCTGAGATTTATATTCCTCCACGTGTCAACATCTCAAACTTCAAACACACCGAACATTCAAATTGAAGTTTCTGCAGAACACAAACACTCTTATACTCTATTACATTCGTGCAAAAACAAGTCTCTCTTTTTTCAAAAACGAAAAATTTTCCTTCGTAATCTCTGTCTACTGCTCACTAATGGCACCCAAGAAAGCTACTGCTGGAACCGCTGAAGTTATTGTCAAGATCACTGAAGGCCTTATAGTTGATTGGAAGTTTCTCTATGAAAACCCCCAAATTGATTTAACGGAAATAATGGATTCTGTAGCAGAGGCTGGGCTTCAGAAATTTCTCACGAAATACTCGTATATGTTTCCTGAAGAACTAGAATTTTTCTGGAGAAATGCTCGACTGTCTGACGATGAGACTTCCATCACTTGTTTGTTTCCTGTCTCCAAGAAGGAATCAAAGACGTTCACTCTCTCTGCGGCCTCTATTGCCCAGAATTTCTCTCTACCTAATGCTGGAGCCACTTTAGACACTATCACTGAAGAACAAATTCAAGAAGTCTGGACTCAGATTAGCGCTTACGATGATGTTCCATACAAACCGTACTTTGAGAAGAAAGATATAGTGAACAGGTATCGAGTCTTGGCTGATTTCTGCAGTAAAAACATAGAATGCAGAGTGGGAACCTTCGACAAAATCAACCCAACCCAGTTCCAGATGATGACTGCCATCCTACTCAAGATAAAAATCAACTGGAGCGCCTATATATTCAGCAGGTTCAGAGACAGTCTACGCACTTCAAACAGACCTTATGGTCTAGTTTTAAGTGATCTACTTTTCGAGCAGAGTGCACCTCTTCAGCAGGAGTCACCGTGGCCAAGCATAAGTTCTATGGGCCAAGAATCATCAATAATCTTTTCAATCCACCCAAAGTTGGAGGTGCTGCTAAGCCTCTCTCTGAGCGCCAAGTTGTCCGAGCAGCGTCAGATGAGGAGGCTGAGCGTCCAGATCAGGAAAAGCCAAACGTAATGTGAAGCGTCCCACTGTCACAAAGAAACGGGCTCCTCGAAAGCCCAAGGCTCAACCTATCAAAAGCGATGAAGATGACGAGGATTCTATACCCCTCATTAGTCGGAAAGATCTGGAAAAGGTTCTCAAAAATATTGACTTTGAAGAACCTGCAGTTCCACAGACTCAAGCGTTCCCCGCCGAAGGTATAAATGTGAAGCGTATCTTCAAGAGGCGTAAGCGTCCAACTGCTGCCATCTCTTCTGAGGCTACACAAAGAGATCAAGCCATAGCTGCTGTCCCGATATCATCCTTCGAAACACCAGTTGATGTCCATCTGGATGTTGATATGACCCAAATTGTGGCCATCGCACATGAAGCTGCCATCGAATCTACAAATCTCGAGCCGGATGAACCTGAAATCCCAAGGGCTCAACCATTGCTTGCATTACCTAGTACAACAGAGGCACGCTCAGAAGGTCAGAGCGATGCTAACGACGTTGTGATCCATCGACATTTCTTCAAGCTGGATCCCTCAAAGACTATCGATCACTCAGTCGATTATTTGCCTCCAGCGCCCGCAGAGAACTTCATACCTGCAGGTTACAATGAAGAAAGTCTTATCAATGCCGAAAATGATATCGCCAAGCTCATAAAGTTTGATCTGGCTGTACGCAACACTCTCTTTAATACAGCCTCCACCCCAGCTGATGAAGCTTACTACACAGCGCTTGAACTCGGGAAGACTCCCACACACATCCCGGCTTCCGTCACTCTCCAAGCACAGCGGCAAGGAGGCACGACTCCTAGAGCTGATGTTGACTTAGCTTATTATCTGGACTGTGGGACAAGCAAACCCACTGGCTTCGCTCTCCGCGACTACAACATCAGAGTCTATGAGCGTCAGGATCAGCTTCTGAACCCAACGGAAGAGCTACTAAACAGAGAAGGCTATTCTCACTCTCTAACACTGGTCAAAAGCGAGGAAAACAAGCGCTCAGCTAATCCTCTCCTCCTGTGGAAGAATAAAGGAGTACATGCCGGTGAGCGTCCAGCATCCCTGACCGAGATGATTCAACTTGAAACCGATGCATATTTTGACTGCGTCTGGAACGCTAACTACCAACCCGACAGGTATCGTTTTGAATCCATCTGTGATATTCATCACCAAGGGTTTCGTGCTATACTTAATGCAGGAACTGAGTATTGTATGACTGAGATAAGATGGGCTGAAGCTTACATGGGTGACACGTATAAATTTGAAGACTTGGTTAGTGCTCCCCATCTGTTCAGAATAGGGATTCATGATAAAAGGACCAAATTTGCACGCTACATGCTGACGCAGCGCCAGCATAGACTTGGACCCGTTCTGAAGCTGCCTCTGATCCGCCATCAACCTGAACACCGCTTAAGACAAGCGTTGCACAAACTGGCCAACTCTTCTCTACGCTTTGATGATCAAGCGTCCACCAGCGGTTCTTCTCCCATGTCCTGTCTGAACTGCACCCCTAGCCACTGTGAAGACAACTTTTCTCTCATGATGGCAATTATGCCTCCAGTCTCTCTATTCGACAAAATCTTCACAGACAATCTGCGACAATGGGATGGCTCTCGGATCAATTCTTTCAGAGGATATCCACTTCTTCCGTCTATTCGACAAGAAGTCTCCAGTCACTATGATTTTGGTTTATCGCTGCTAGAAAGATCTCAAGCGCTTGCTTCAGCCATCTACCCATACTTGGAAGAGTATTACCGGCTCCGCGTTCCCGACTCTCGGAAACCGAAGACTCTCCCAACAGATCGGCTAATTGGCTTCTCACAACACTATTGCCCAGATGCCTTATTCTCCATCTGCAAAGCGCCCTCCAAACTCTTTCCCACTCATGTGCTGGATATCCTCGGGCCACTGTATATCAGGGCACTGGATAGTCCTATCAGAACGTTCATTCAAGGTACTTATCTCCCCACTCTACATTTGAATGAACTTCTGCAGACTGCTACGTATCCATATGCAGATGAACCGTTTGCCAGCTTGGACTTTCGGTTTACGGACTTTAGCCGAATAGAATCAGAATTTCCTGCAGCACCAGCTGAACTGTTACCTGCTCCTGAGCGCTTATTAGAGTTACCTCAAGCGCCTCATTCTCCCAGTCCAACTGAATCCGACTCTACTGCATCCACCGAGTCCAACACTGCTCCAGAGCTTCGAGGAACAGTATTTGATCCTACTAATCAAGTACCTATTGAATCTCTCAAACACACATCTCGTTTTAAGCCTCAAGTCCGCCCTGCACTTCCCCACGCTCAACCGTCCATGACTGAATGCCTCACTCAAATACAGCAACTATCTACAGCTACTCAGGCAAGTCATGTGGCTTTAACCAATGATCTACAAGACCGGTTCACGGCTCTCGAGACCTCTCTCACAGACGCTAATCAAGCTCAACTCCTGGTCATGAAAGAACATTTCGACCAGCGTCTAACCACTCTTGAGGCCTCTGTCGCTCAGATTGCTGCTCAAGTCAGTCTTCTTACTCAGCATTTCATACAGACTGATGATGGCAATAAGGGGGAAAAGAAGGGAGAAAAGAGGAAATCGTCAACATCTAAAGATCAAGTTCCTCCTCCACCATCCAAGCGTCAACACATTGATACTTCTCTCACACTGAGTGCAGAACCAAGGTATCCCTATCCCTCTTGGGTAACCACATCGGTTGAAGCGTCCAATAAGAAAGAAACTCCCAGAGTGCTCTATCCAACTCTTCCATTGCCTTCAAGAGCACTGCTTGAACAGTTTGACATTCCTCTTCTCAGAGCATCAATTCCAGAACCAACTGATCCAGCAGTATTAGCCTTAGAAAGAAAAATGTCTGACTTCGACCAAACCTTCAGAATTTGCCTACGATACATAGGCATCAGTCCAGAGGAATGGGATAAACACTTCATTGCCTTTAAGGCACGACAAGTTCAAGAAAACAAGCACATAATCAGTAAAGATCATGCTGCAATGATGACGTTAGAAGATCAGATAACTGAAGCAATCCGTGCTGAAATGACTAAGAGATACAAGATCAAGCCACGATCTTAATTTTTACTTGTGCCTCTCTCTTTTTAGTTGTAAAATGCCTGTACTGTGAAATATATATATAAAATGCATTTTACAGCTGAAACATCTCGTTAAAGCTCAAACTAACTTACTAACTTACGCTAACCTTCAGGTATCTAACGCTTGAACCAAATAAGTATTGCCATCATCAAAAAGGGGGAAATTGTTAGGAATTTCATATTAGATGTTTTGATGATGACAAATAGGACTTTCTGTTAGACTCCGAAAAGTGTAAAAGCTTTCATAGAATGTTATGTATAAGTACCTGAAAGCTTATTTATCTTAGGCTTATAGTATTTATCTTTGTAGAATTCCTTAGACTAAGTATGTGACACTAAAACACTTAGGAAAATTCTGGGTGAGTCTACCAAGTGATGAAGGTGAAGATCAAGCGTCTAAAGCTACAATGGATAAAGATATCTTGAAGCGTCCGTCAAACGCTTTAGGGATTATCCCAGTGCTCAAACTACGAATGGATAACTCAGGCCGAATACTCAACATCAAGTGAAATGACGGAATTCTCAGTGAGACCATCAAGACAAGATTGAAGAGTAAGCGTCTGAAATAAAGAAAAGAAAGTCAGGATCAGTCCAAGCGTCTGTCCAATACACGAGAATAACTATTCTCTTCAGCAAGCGTCCAAAAAGGTTAAACCAACACAACCTACAAAGAACGTAACCTGAAAAAGAATTCAGACCCAAAACCATCCAAAGACTTAAAAAAAAAAATGCATGAATCAAACGGACGAATTATTTCCAACGCAAATAAGACAAGATGCATTAAAAGTCGGATAAGTGCTATTAAAATATAAGCACTATAACTTATGGGCAAGCCATATCTTTGACCTAGACTGTCAGATTTATGAAACCAAGACCATGCCTAACCAATTAAATATACCCAAAGTTAGAAATGTCTGAACTCAAGGAATGTTTGGGGAAACGAGACTCCAACCGAGTCAAACGGACAAAAACCACCAATACCTTATAAATAGCTCTTTCAAAATACAAGAAAGTGTGCGTGACACACAAAAATACCTACCTTGTTGAAAGAAAAGCTTACTAAAAATCATAGCCAAATATCCATATAAGCTTTTCACAAATATTCCAGAGACAGTCACCCATATCTCAAATCTCTTGTTAAGAAGAACCTATACTACCATTGAGATATCCCCAAGTTGTTTGAACTTTCCAAAAACAAACAAACCCGTGACCAAAACCATCAACACCTTTCATCTGAGGGAGAAAGCTGGTTGACTTGCAAGCAATATTTTTGTGTAAAAGAAGCTTGTTGAAGTTGATCTCTATTGGAGCTGAAATCTGTGTGACCAAGGAGTTCCGAGATCAAGAGTAACTTGCACCATTTCTGAGTGAAAGAAGCAAGGGGATAGAAGATCTTTAGTGGAGCTGAAATCTGTGTGACCAAGGAGTTCCAAGATCATATGCAATCTCCCTCTATCTTGTAGAAGTCTCTGTGTGACTCTTCGATAATCATCATAGTGGAAAACCTCCCTGATAAAAGGAGAAGAAGGACGTAGCTGGGATTACATCACCCAGTGAACCTTACAAATATCTTGTGTCATTTACCTCTTTAAGCATTCATTGTGTTACTGCTTTACTATTCCTACTGTATACATTCTGATAAAGTCTTAAAACAACTAAGCGACTACTTTCGAATAATTAACTGAACGCTAAGCTATAAAATACTTCCGCTGTGCTAACTCTGATTTAGTGATTAAACTCTGTCCTACTCTGGTAAGCGTTGAAATCACCGAGTCTAAGTTAACGTTTCTCAAGCGCCACATCTAGCGCTTAAACTTGTCAAGCGTTCAAATACTTCAAAGTAATACGAATTTTTAAGAAGTCAAAAAAGACTTCAGGGTCTATTCAACCCCCCCCCCCCCCCCCCGTCTAGACCCTTTCGTATACCACTTGGGACCAACATAATGGCGAGCAAAATGGGAGCAGCCTAAACCATGAAATGGGGTTGTGGGAGATCAATACGAGTGTGGTGCTGCTAGGCGAAGCAGCGTGAATGCTGCACCCTAGATGGTGAAAGTCCAGTAGCCGAAAGCATCACTCGCTTACGCTCTAACCCGAGTAGCATGGGACACGTGGAATCCTGTGTGAATCAGCAAGGACCACCTCGTAAAGCTAAATACTCCTGGGTGACCGATAGCGAAGTGGTACAGTGAGGGAAGGGTGAAAAGAACCCCTATCAGGGAATGAAATAGGACATGAACCGTAAGCTCCCAAGAAGTGGGAGAAGCCATGGCTCTAACCGCGTGCCTATTAAAGAATGAGTCGGCGACCCATAGGCAGTGGCTTAGTTAAGGGAACTGTTAGGAATTTCATGTTAGATGTTTTGATGATGACAAGATAGGATTTCATGTTAGACCCCAAAAGAATGTAAGTTTATACTTTCATAGAAAACTTGTATAAGCATTTGAAAGTTTGTTAGTTTGTTAGGCTTGTAATTTTTATCTTTATAGATTTTAGACTAAGTATTTAATACCAAGTCACTGATAGAATTCTGAGTGAGTCTATCAAGGATGAAGTTGAAGATCAACGTCTGAAGTCAAGAGAAGATAAAGATTTGCTTTGAGCGTCTGTCAAACGCTAAGGAATTATTTCAGGAATCTGTTCAAGCGCTACTATTCAAGTGAACAGTAGTCAAGCGTCTTCAGAATAGTGTTACTATTCAAGCGCCCACTATTCAAGCGCCTACTATTCAAGCGCCCACTATTCAAGCGCCTACTATTCAAGCGCCCATTATTCAAGCGCCTACTATTCAAGCGCCCATTATTCAAGCGCCTACTATTCAAGCGCCCACTATTCAAGCGCCCATTATTCAAGCGCCTACTATTCAAGCGCCCACTATTCAAGCGCTACTATTCAAACGCTTACTATTCAAGCGCCCACTATTCAAGCGCTCACTATTCAAACGCTTACTATTCAAGCGACCACTATTCAAGTGAATAGTATTACTGTTCAAGCGATCACTATTCAAGCGAACAGCGTTCAGATTTTCCTGAAGATAAAACCCAAGTTATCAAAGACTGAAATGCAATCACCAACGGATATTTATTTCCAACGGGAAATAAATTCAAAATGCATTAAATGCTTGATAAGTGCATTAAAAGCAAACAAGACAGTATGACTTGTGGACAAGCCACCTTTGTTGACTAGACTGTCAGCTTTTCAGAATTTAAACCTGCTCCTGTCCAATAGGAATCAGCAGAAATTAAGGAATGTCAGAAAAGGGACTATTTGAAGCTCTGTGTGAGAGACACGCGCCTGACTTGTGTCCAACGGACAAATCCCAAAATTCTCTATAAATAGTACCCTTCAGCTATCTCTGTGTAAAAAAAAAAAAAAATAGTGCGTAAAAAAAAAAGACGTAAATGTGAAAGAGAGCTGAGAAATAATTTGAGAGAAAAGCTTGCAAACCCCATAGCCAAAATCCTTCAAGCTTCTCAAATATATTCCAGACAGTCACCCGATATCTCAAACATCTTCCAAGAAGAACCCCACATTATTATTGAGATATCCCAAGTTGTTTGAACTTCCCAACAGCAAACAAACCTGTTACAATAAACCTTCAACACCTTTCATCTGAGTGAGAAAGATTGTTGACTTCCACAAGCAGTATTTTTGAGTAAGAGAAGCTTGTTGAAGAAAGGTCTTTATTGGAGCTGAAGTCTGTGTGATCAAGGAGCTCAAGGCCATCTTGGAGAAGATCTTTATTGGAGCTGAAATCTGTGTGATCAAGGAGCTCGAGATCGTCTTCACCTCTCTCCCTAATTTGTAGAAGATTCTGTGTGATTCTTTGAGAATCATTTTAGTGGATTTCCTCCGAGTGAAAAGGAGAAGAAGGACGTAGTTGGGATTACACCACCCAACGAACCTTACAAATTATTGTGTCATGTATTTTATTGTCTTATATTATTCACTTCATATTATTCTGAAAAAGACAAGTAAAATTGCAAAGCGACTAATTGGTTAAAACGAACGCTAAGCTATAAAAACATTTCCGCTGTGCTAACCCTGATGAAGTGATTGAAACGTTACCCTACTTTGGTAATCGTTGAAATCATTAAATCTAAGTTATCTTTTCTCAAGCGTTCAAATATTTCAAAATTGATACGAAAAGTTTTGTGAAGTCGAAAAAGACTTCAGGGTCTATTCAACCCCCCCCCCTTTTAGACCCTTTCGTATGCCACTTGGGACCAACAGGAACCCACCAGAGCAGTAGCAAAAACGAGTCTTCATAGGGCAATTGTCACTACTTATGGACCCGAACCTGGGTGATCTATCCATGACCAGGATGGAGCTTGGGTGAAACTAAGTGGAGGTCTGAACTGACTGATGTTAAAGACTCAGTGGATGAGTTGTGGTTAGGGGTGAGATGCCACTCAAACCCAGAGCTAGTTGGTTCTCCCCGAAATGCGTTGAGGCGCAGCAATTGACTGGAAATCTAGGGATTAAGCACTGTTTCGGTGCGGGCCACGAAAGCGGTACCAAATCGAGGCAAACTCTAAATACTAGATATGACCTCAAAATAACAGGGGTCAAGGTCGGCCAGTGAGATGATGGGGGATAAGCTTCATCATCGAGAGGAAAGCAGCCCATATCACCTGCTAAGGCTCCTAAATGATCGCTAAGTGATAAAAGAGGTAGGGATGCAGAGATAGCTAGGTGCATATTACTGTGCATATCGCCCATCTCTACCCGCGCAACTAACTCGCCTTAAGGAGCTGAAAAACTAATAAATACCAAGTTGCCCTCGCTAGCGCCGCTATAGAGTAAGGCTTTTCTTCTGCACCATCCCATCGCCCAGGTCTTGTCCGGCTCGTAAGAAGGCATAGGTGTATGACAACCTTTCTTGGAGAAGGTTGCAAAATGTCTAATGTCATGAAGAACTCCCATCCACATGTCAAAACTTGGAAAATTCAGTTTTCCTCGGCCCAAAATCATTAATCTGCGTACAAGGATTTGACGCCTCCTTTATAGGTATAATACAGTTTTGGTCTTTGTATCTTAACTTTTTCTGTGTGATGAGATAGCCTTTTGTCGTGGACACGTGTCTTTCTGCATGTTTTCATTTATGACTAAGGCATTTTTTTTAAGTTCCACGTGCCTCTACCCCTCTTAGCTTTCTTTATTGTTCTTCCACGTAAGATACCATGGTCGGGATACGAGCCTTGGTATACGCATATATATATATATATATATATATATATGTCCATGCATGTTATTTTTTTTCGACAAATTGTTTTTCCTTTCTTGTCTTGCCAACCATGAGTTCTCCGCCAACCCCTCCTTCGATTATCCCATCAGAGGGTGGTTCTGCTGCTCATAAGGTGGGCAGGATAGCCAACAGTATGTCGAAAGCCATCGATGCCAGAACCATCTTTCTATAGTATATGAGGGACAAAAGGGAATGTTAGGTCCCTTTTAGAAAACGCTCCCTCCTTCTTCTGTTGAAGAGCTTTACCCTTTTGGAGATAATTTTTTTCCTTTCAACAGGCTGCATCCCCCTTGGGGAGACTCCACCACTTCAAATGTTATACACATCTGGCCCGAGCCCTCTTCTTTGGGTCTGTCACGTTGAGAAAAGCAACCTTTGGAAAGAAAGCGGCATATGTCATGTCATCAAACTCAACTACTTTTACTTACCCAGACACCCGAGTCTTCTGCAAGTGGTGTCACTGTTCTGGAGCACTACGTCCAGGACTTTTCATTTGTTATTTGGGATGATGAGCCCTAGCTTTTTAAGAGAAAGCAGTCTACTAAATCGACTAGGAGTCACATGCCGCAGAGAAATCCACAAAAAGGCTTAAGATGGCAAGGTACTTAGCAGGGCGTGCAAAGAAGGATAGTGGAAGAACCAAAGCCAGGACTTCGTTCCTGACCCCACAACACTTATGGGGAAAGACTTCGCTCCCTTTTGAGGTGAAGAAGAGTTCTTGCTTCTAGACCTGAAAAGAGCTTATTCATGCTATCTGTTGCTAACAAGCCCTTCTATTCCACAAGTCCTTATGGAAGTTCCTTGTCCTCTTCTTGGCATCTTCCTTTATTATGTTTCATGTCCGCAAATCTCATGTCTGACCTCCCTCTCTGTTCGCGAATTGATTTCAGCTCCTATACTTCTTTCTTTAGGGCCATCTAACAAGTCTTAAGTTCTTTCTTTGAAAATATCTTCGGCTCATTTCTTTTGAAGCGGAGAAAGGGTTCAAGCTAAGAAGAACTTTATCTCCATAACTTCCTTGGCAAATTGAAACGCATGCCTTTCCTTAATCAGTTACTTGCCCCCTTCTCATAGTTTTGACTTGACTTTAACCTACCGGTGCCCGGCCCATAATATGAGCACCTTCGGACAAAGCTTTCTCAATCCCAGCTAAGTACTAGAAGAAAGAGATAGAAGCCAGAGAGATATCGACATATAAACTTTCCTTTATATAAGCTAATATAAAGAAAATAAGTCTAAAAGAAACTACTTGAATGATGAATGAAATCTTTTTGATCTAGAACAAACAACAAGGATTTATACGACCGGCCCTAGATCTATCGTTAGGATTGGGATCTTTTAAAAACCAGCTAGTAGCTCTAACCTGGAGTCAGAATAGTAGTTACCCTGGAGCTAGAGGAAGAAAGAGTAGGAAAAGGGTTAGCTTGATTGGGAGCGTAAATAACAATCGGATTAACCGAAAAGCAGCCACTCCAGAGCCGTCTTCAGAAGGAGGCCAAATCCAAAAAAATTCTTCAATTGAACGAAGTTAGCCGGCTTCTTTAGTCTAAATTAAGTCCCCTACGAACTCAGGAAAGTCATCAGTCCGGTAAGCATTTTCGTCGGGGAAAGAAAGACTGCAGGATTGTAGCCAGCCATGTAGAATGGAGAAGGAGGGCAAAGAAGGAAGAAAAAGCAGTAAACTACCTATCCTAGCATTGAGGATCTAGAGGAAGAAGACTCCGATCGAGGAATATCTGGACTCTATGGAAGAGTACAAACAAAAGCCGAGAACTTCTCTTACCCTCCAAGAATACCTGCCTGATATGGTATTAAACGAGGAGAAAAATGAAGAAAGCATGAAGAAGTATCTCCCTGAATAAATAGTTGATATGCTACTTGAAGAATGGGGAAAGGAAGAAGAATAGGACACTCCCACAGCAACCTGCCGGTGTATTTCCCATACACCTGGTGAAAGTCCTAGCGATATGATCGTAGATATAGTGGCAGCCACAACTGAATTCATTCCAGAAGAAGATGAAGGAATGAATCGCAGGAACCTAGAAATGGCAAATATTGATGAAGTCATGAATGTCGATGAGTCCTTGAATTTCAACATTCGAACTCCACCAGATGTTGAGATTCCTCAAGACATCACTGAGTTTGTAGGGACTCGCCCTTTACCGGAGTACATCCCGGAAACCCACTACCAGAAGAACCCCTTCCTTCCGGAATATACTCCGACCTACACCGAAGGAGCCTTTCGAGGGCAATTTCGTAGAAGAGACAACTTCCACGCCTTCTGCTGCCAGGCCCACTGCTATGGATACGTCTTCCTCAAGTGTCTTCTATCCTTTAGAAAATCACACGCTAAAAGTTAACGTGCTATTGTAGCAAGTGCACTAGTCGTGTGTAGTAATAAAAGTGGACGAGAAGTCCGGGTTGTCGAACCACGGAGACTTGAATTCTAGTTTAAGATTTGTAATGAAGTGAATAAACAAAGTAAGAATAAATTCAAATAAAATTTGTAAAGAACAAGAACAAAGATGAGCAAGTGATTTAAAACCAATTATAAAGGGAGACTAAGGCACATGCTAGGTTCAAATTGATCAAATATGCTTAATAAGGTTCTTGTTGAAGGATTACACTTATATTGTTATGGTGAGAGCTCCGAGGGTAGAGAATAACCGATGTCTCGCGTATAAACTCCTATGCTTAGATCGTGATTTCCCAAATATTCCTATCCGGAAATCTAACCACTAAACATGCATTAACTTACTAGAGCTCACTCGATTTGAATCGAATAACTTCACCCGGGAATCTTTACCTATGTCTAGGGCAATTCCTCATTAGTTGCGGGTCATGATGTGAATTTCTTGCACCCTAAGTCAATTTTCTCCCGAAATATTCACCTAGGCATAAGATTCTAACATATAGTGATCAAGTATATGCAAGATAAGTAGAACATCAATTCACATCACATAACAATATAAGAATAACCTCAACAATCATCTATTATAAACATAAATCATAATTTGGCCTTACATGGCCCTAGTCTTACGAATTTAGTTCATAATTGAAAGCATAAAAGACATAAAAGGATTCATATAAATATTCATAGACATAAATGAAATGGAAAGCTCTTAAAAACTACCTAAATGGTGAATGATTATGGATCTTCAAGTTGAGCCTTCAATCCCCAAGCTCTTTTCCTTCCTCTAGTTTTTCCCTCTCTCTCAATGATGAAGAATGGTGATGAATGATGGTGAAATCAGATTAGGGGCTGCCCCCCTCTCTCATTTCATTGATGAAGAATGAATGCAAGAGATGATTAGCTTTATAGGTGTACATTCTTCTTCCTCCCATGTGTTCTTCCTCTTTTGTGTCCTCCATTACTCTAAAGTGTATAGTATAAAATTCCATAAAGTAAGTCTACCAAGAAACACACTTATGACACCCCCTCAACACATGTGTTGAATTATGGCTAAAAGTGATTCCTTCCCATCATAACGAGCTGGAATTTAGGCTGAAAATGAGTAAGATTCGGACCGTCCACGCCTAGGCGTGACTAGGAAGGCGCTGGGGCGTGTCCTGGCGCATATACTTCTCTGTTCGGCGCAGCAATCGTATTTCCTTTATAATTATCTCTATAGACCTCCGATTTGGATGATTCAAGTTCCAAATTGAATCTAAGACATAGATCTACAACTTTGTAGAAGGAAACTTTGTCCAATTCGGTCTCGAAATGTACAGAAATAGCGCTCAATCGTGGCAAATGTTGCGATATTGGCGCCCAGGCGTGGGTATGATGGCGCCTAGGCGTGTGAGTGCGAAGCAAATCCTCGGAACTGGGTGTCAGCGGCGCCTCGGCGTGGTTGGACGGGCGCTTGGGCGTGGTAAGCCAAATGTCTGAACCGTTTTCTTGGTTTTCAGCGCAGCAATCGTGTTTCCTTCATAACTTTCTCCACGGACCTCCGATTTGGATGATTCAAGTTTCCAAGTGAAGCTAACATAGAGATCTACAACTCTGTTGAAGGAAACTTCCTCAAATTCGACCTCAAAATATACATAAATTCTGTGTTTGCGCGCATTATTCCTCTATTGTAGTGATTTTCCACCTTTACTCAATAAGCACACAAATTAAACGCAAATGTGGTATAAATCATGCATAAACCAATATAAATCCAATAAATATGAGGCTCTAAAACATGTAAATTCACACCCTATCAGAAAACACTCAACAGTTGTAGATTGCTCACTCATCTGCCTTTAGGCAGGCGGTTATCGACCTTTTTGAAAGCATAACAACGGCCATCGAAAGTCACGGCAGCTTGCTCGAGAAGGTAGAAAGGACCATAATGATATGACTTCAGTCATAATGGAAAGACGATCTCAGAAGACCTAGCCTATGAGTCTAATTCGAAGAAGAGGGTTCAAAGACCGAGACGCTTAGAAAAGTAAAAGAAAGCACCGAGGCAAGTGCTAAGTTTCAGATCAGGAAACCTACGAGCTGATGATACGAGAGACCAAAAACACTTCGTTCATCAACAGATTCAGAAACTGAGGAAGGGGAAGGCGGATTAGAAGGTAATGTGCCAATGTAAAGTGGTTCTCCGAAATGTTGGAATATTCTCTATCTGCAGTACCTAATTAACCTTTCACCATATCTCTTTCATCAACTACAGCCGGTGTAGCGCATTCTTCCTCTTTCGCATATCTTCACTACTGTCAGATAGCTAGTAAGTAATTCTAGCATTTTTCGATTAGGCATCGATTAGACTATTCCCACATCTCGCCAATTAGTTAACCATAGACATATTTTAGTGAATGTGCGTATAGTAGATATACCAAGTTATCGTTGCAACCCCGAGATATTATTACGGCAAAGGATGAACAAAAATCTAGAATTCTGATTCAAAATTCTCTTAACTCATCCCCTCAAGAGGAAGTGCCAAACCATTTGACCCTTCACGCATTCCAATATAAAGGATTAGTTAATCAAATAATAGATAGTAAATGGATCGGTTTGAAAATAAATGAATTGCTAGTCGTAGAATATTATTCTCGTCAAACTTAAACCTAAACTCAAATAAAATAGCAAGGGTTCGGGCAATTTTCTTCCCTTTCATCAGATTTACCTAAGGTTATGTAAGAAAAATAAGGGTTTGATCCCGATTTTATCCCATTTATGTATCATAGACCGAGGGGCTATTTTCATATTCTTTCCAGTACTCTTCCTAGTTTATGTTTACAAGAATTCATTGTTATTGCTTGGCTAACTAAGAGATAGTGGAAAGAGATAAGAAAGAAAGTAAAAGGACAAAGGAGGGGAAGAGATAAAGAATGGAAGAATACAGCTATATCCCCGACCAACGAAGTAAATGGAGTCAACCAAGGATTGGTTGGTCTTGCACAACAACTAATTCTAGTTATTCTTCTTCAATTTCAATAAGAGTTGGTGAGTGACTCTAAAATCAGAAGCTCCTGGGGGACCTTAGATTATTTCTTTCGACGCGAACTCACTCGCTCGCTTGAGGCAGACTCAATCACTCTTTTTGGTTGGAGGATAATTTGTTCTTCTCTCTCTTGCTATTACACGAAGGGAGCGCATCTACCAAGGTGCATATTATCCTATAGAAAGAGGCCAGGCGGAGCGATTCGTACTACTAAAAAAGTTTCGCTAACCAACAGGCAATAGAATCAGCCGATAGGGGCAAGCAAGTGTAGCGAATTACATAGATAAGCCCCTACTGGGAGTGCACAGATAAGATAGATAGGGCGTGTGAAGCGCGAACAGGATGGATGTCTGAGCGGTTGAAAGAGTCGATCTTGAAAATCGAAGTATTTATAAGAATACCAGGGGTTCAAATCCCTTTCCATCCACGAGGTCATAAGTTCTCTCTTGCTTTATCTGTAGATAATAATGAATTGAATCGACCCGATTGATATGATAAATGGAATGGTAGTTTGTGTTATGATTTAGGTAGGACCTTGTCTCCCTTTCATTATCTTCCGCTCTCCTTGTATAGGTTGGGAAAGGGTCGGGTGGATTACCTTTGGGAGCTAAGTTAAAGATCTCGGTGATCTTGTGAGTGGTTGATAAACTGCGATTGTAGTTTTCTTTAGGAAGTTCCACAGCTATGAGGCTTAAGAGACAAAGAAAATGGTGGATACTTTTCGGAAGGTGACGACCTTAATGAATCGACTATCAAGGGGGCTGTTTGCTACATCAGCACTCAAATTCCTTCCCCAAGTAGGCAATCTCACATCAAGAAGAGCCTCTCTCTATGGTACCCTTCTGGACCAAAAGGGATAGCTGTTATTGAATCCACTGCTAGAATGGAAGAATCCCCTTGTTCTTGGATTTCTACTAAGGTATGTTGGTGCGAACCCATGTTCCGCAGTCCTTGTCCGTGTTGAAACTCTTGATGGCAGTACCACACCACTACGAGATGCTTAAAATTCGATGTCTCAATGCTCCCAAGAGTAACATCGAGCCCCCAAATGGCAGGCCATGCTTCAAGCTAAGTCATTCGTGATCGTCTTTCTTGCTAAACTGAAGGTTGTCGAAGATTATCATTTTGAACCTATAACCTGCCTAGTTCTCTTGTTTTTGAAGTAGGGGATCCTACCTTAGGAATTGACACTAAATTTAGGATCTATTTGCAATCGATAACTCCCTGTTTCAATAGAGGTACGAGAACGGGTTGGGGGCAATGAAGTAGGTGAAGTGGTTGGATTTTGCGAGTTGTTCCAACCACTGCTGGATGTGATTTCAAGAGCTGAACGAGAATGAATACCACACAAAAGAGTCAAGACCAGGCTCCCTAATGGAATGTTTAACCGATCCATTCTGAATCGACCAAATTGGTATGAAAGTTGTAACATGGGAAAACCACGAAAAACATGACTTATTTGAATAGCCCAGTGACCCACCAATTGTAGAAGTAAGATTTTTTGAAAGCAATAAGCACTTAAATAATACAATTCAAGTGTACCATCTTTTTTCTCATTTCGAGGAAAAGGTGTGGAAGGAAAAGGAAACAACGGAGGGATCCGAATCGGACCTAAATGGGAATGACATGAAAAGTCTTTTTCAAAACCTAGCATTAAGGGGGTTACGACGATATACGGCTGTTCGGTCAGACAATGGTTACAGTAAGTACGCTGGTACAAGATGGTAGCATGGTCACTAGAGGTATCGCTCGAGGAGTTCTTCAAAGCTTCTGTTGTAAACACCAATTGGAATATGGATTGAAAAGATGAAAATCTAATTAGATTCAGTCTAATGTGGAAAGTTTATGATATGGTAGCTTTGAAGGGTTTACACCCAAAGGCACCTATCCTTGGGAAGAAACCATCAGGGTTCCAAACTTCGTTATCTTCTTGGTATGCGAGATGCTACTGAATTCTTGGTGTCTGCAGTTGCTCTTAACCAGCCAGCTGCTGGACGTGGTGTTGTTTATCCTGGTGTGATTATCATATCAGGAAACACACCAAGACAACCGTCACCTATAAGATGCTGCCTACACATCTCTCACGCGATAATAGAGATTATTGAAGCGAGGACTCGGAAAGTAATAACGAAAATAGATTGTTAGGTAATGGGTTTTATCCATTTAGGATTAGGTTTCCATTTGATTACACAATTAAGACTTGAAGTTCGTTGACACAGTACGAGAAGAAAATTCTAAAGAATGGGACTTAGTCTTAAGCAACTTTTTTAGATTCTATTATTTAATATAGCATCAACATAATAATAACATTCTAAAGCGATATGGGTATTTATCCCATCCATCAACCAATAAACCTACATTACACTAACTTGGAGTTAGCTTCTTTAGTGAAATGAAAAGACTTGTACAAACCATTGAAGTAACTCCATCCCCAACGGTCCAAAGATGAAAATCTTTATAATATTCTGAACCATTCATCAACATCACAGTAAAAATGATTAAAACATTTATAGCTCCTACATAAATAAGGAGCTGTGCAACAGCTACAAAATATGAGTTCGATAGAATATAGAATAAGGATATACATAAAAGAACCAATCCCAAAGAAAAGGCCAAATAAATTGGATTCGGAAGTAATACTACTGCCAGACTGTCTAATATAAGACCTGATCCCAAAAAGACTAAAAGAAAATCATATATTTGTCCAGGTAAATCCATTTGATTTTATGGAAAAAATAAATCGAAATATTTCATGCCTTTGTTAACCTGACCAGGAAAAAAAAGTTATCATATTTTTTAGGATACTTCTTAATTCAATGAAATTTGAATGGGGGTGGATTGATGTAGATACAGTTATTGGGCTACTCTTATTCTCGAAAGCAGAGGTTCAAACTATATATTTTGAAATCATTATTCGAATAGAAATTGATTTTCAATCCAAATTAAGCCACGGTTCCCGCCAACCAACCGTTCATTTATATTAAACAAGAAAAAACCTCATCCAAGTCTACCAAATAGAAGATGATAGAGGGCCAACTATCATTGTCTTGCATAAGACGGTGCCCTTTCACTTCGAATTTCTTCCTTCGTAGCCAAATCTGATGATACACTTTGGCGATCTTACCTACCAAATAAAAGTCCTGCTAGGTGATCGAAATCACTCAGGTCAGTGAGGACTCATTCACTCACCTACTCCTTATCTATTTAATAGTCTCTTCCATTTACTGAATTCAAAAGGCGACCCACCGCGCCAGGCTATATGATAGAGCAGGTGTACTACTTGACTGGTAAGAAAGAGCTTCCATAAGAACTGGAAGACTCTTGTATGTATGGTAACCCTTTCTTTTGCTATTGGTGGACTTTTTCACAGAAAGGCCGACCCACAAGAAAGGTGGCAGAATTCAAACCTATGGCCGGCCCGTCCCTGACAGGATGGGTTGGGTGACCGGGTTAGCACCCCTCTTCGCCTCTGTACCAAAAATAAATGCGCTGTGCTACCCAGTGCGTAACCTTGTCTCCCCTACTCCTCTTCTGGTTGGGCCATTACCAATCGTGGCCCTGGTCCAGCCACCCCTGGCCTAAGAAGAACGATTATCCTTATGACCAAATAAGGACCAACTTACTTACTTCTCGAGCAATAGTTCCATGATCCTGACCAGCAACTTGTTGGGAGTAGAGGCTTAAAAGCTTGCCCAACCTAGTAAAGGGGCTTGGAGATAAAGGGTTTTTTGGGATAGATAGAGTTTCCAGGTTGGATTTTTTTAGATGAAATAGGACTAGTTGGGTAGATAGAGGTGGTCAAATCTAACCTTTGCATCGATCTTTAGCAGGGCGGGTCGCTTGAGTGTCAAAACCAAGCGGTGGTTGTTTTTCCTTAGCTCATCATTGATCTCTTGGAAAAGAATGAAAGAAGAAACTGTATCCAAGTCCAGCACAGTTTGTTGGATGAAGAGAAAGAGAAAGTAAGATAGGTTGATGTGATCACTTACTAGAATATTTCCCTTCATGTCTCAATAGCAATAAAAGGAGAGGGAAAAGCATTAGGTTGGATAGTACCAGAACTATAAAAGAATTCATAACTGGCAACCTGGGTTGGACCAACTAAAGGATCCGCCTTAGCCTCCCATAGTACAACCTACGTTTTTTCAGAGGTATAAGCCATTCAAAGAGAATATTTGAGAAGGGGGAAGATCCCTAGCTATTAGATATTGGAAAAAGGATTGTTTGATGTCCACTCGGTAAGTCTTAATCCTATTTTATCATTTAAACAATTGTTGATCCTGACCCGCCTTTTGAGGATTGCCCAGATATTTAATAAAAGTTGGGACTTGCCCTTCTTATGATGAGATTACTCGACTGGACAGCGAGTTGAGGTCTTCCTAATGGGCCGCGAACAACCAACAAGCCCTAGGGGTATGCAGTGTGACATTTCCAATTACAAGGTAAGCAAGAAAACCGCTAAGAAGATCACCAAGAAGGTGCTCTAACGCCCACAAGTCGGAAGCTCACCCTTTCTTCTTTCTGAGATTCGGTATATTCATCTATTAGAGTCCTCTTTCTTAGATTCATACTAGAGGCTTGGTATCCGGTTCCGTCTCCCTTGTCGTCGTTGTAGCCAGTAGCTCGGTCACAGGTTTGGCGTATCGAATTGTTACGATAAGAGTATGTGCCAGTTTCTGATGAGTGGTCCAAGAAGCTAGCATTTTCGAAGATGACTCGATTTCTAGTAGTGGACGAAATTGTCCAGAACTAATTGAGTTTGTGGATTTCCTTAGGTCAGTTTATAGACCAATAAAGGATTTTTATCTTCGAAACCCATTGGAAGGGGCACTGCAAGAGAAATCATAGAGAAATGATCAAATCTTTAAATGCCCCGAAAATACTACGAGGTGCTCGGAAATGGTCGAAGTAGTTGAATAGGAGGATCACTATGACTATAGCCCTTGGTAAATTTACCAAACATGAAAATGATTTATTTGATATTATGGATGACTGGTTACGGAGGGACCGTTTCGTTTTTGTAGGCTAGTCAGGCCTATTGCTCTTTCCTTGTGCCTATTTCGCAGTAGGGGGTTGGTTCACAGGTACAACCTTCGTAACTTCATGGTATACCAATGGATTAGCTAGTTTCTATTTGAAAGGCTGTAATTTTTTAATGGCCATAGTTTCTACTCCTGCTAATAGTTTAGCGCATTCTTTATTGTTACTGTGGGGTCCTGAAGCACAAGGAGATTTTACTCGTTGGTGTCAATTAGGCAGTCTGTGGACTTTTGTTGCTATGCATGGCATTTTCGGACTAATAGGTTTCATGTTACGTCAATTTGAGCTTGCTCGATCTTTTCAATTGTGACCTTGTAGGTTTGATACCCTATCTAGAACTCAAGTTTGAAAGAAATATTCGATCGCATAGAGTCGACAAATGAAGTGGGTTAATTAAAAATTCACATGTGAAAAATGGCAAAAAAGAAAGCGTTCACTCCTCTTTTATATCTTGCATCTATAGTATTTTTGCCCTGGTGGATTTCTCTCTCATTTACTAAAAGCGTGAAATCTAGGGTTACTAATTGGTCGAATGCTAGTCAATCCGAAATTTTTTTGAATGATATTCAAGAAAAAAGTATTATAGAAAAGTTCATAGAATTGGAGGAAATCCTCTTCTTGGACGAAATGATCAAGGAATACTCGGAGACACATCTACAAAAGCTTCTGATAGGAATCCACAAAGATACGATCCAATTAATCAAGATACACAATGAGTCGTCGAGACTTAAACAGTATAACATAGGAAGTTATTTTATCCATACCGAATCCAAATTAGGATTCCTGACCCAATCAATCCAAAATGCCTTTATTTATAATCATTATCATTTATAATCCCTTTCCTTGTTTTTTTCTATAACCTACCTTGCGTCTTCCTTGTACAATCATCTGATGAAGGATCATCAGATGGCCTTTCCACTTGGATTAGTCACATAGTTACAAACCTAAACAAAGAATAAAAGCGAAATGGAAAAAAAAAGAGTTAAGTTATAAACTCCTTGTTTTACTGTGATTTTTTGGAAGACAAAGAGGTTTGATAAGGATGAGGCCGGTAAAAAAGATCTACTATTCCTCAAATTCACTATTTTAGGGTTTGGGATTTCTTCGATGGGCCTTAAAATTAAAACAAAATGGAAAAATAGGAAAAGAAATAAAGACTCCTTTTTGCTTTGGGAATGAAAGTATGCCCCCGACACCTTTTCATAGAAAGGGAAAAATGAATTGATGTATTTATTGGATATTGGATCCGTCGGGACTGGCGGGGCTCGAACCCGCAGCTTCCGCCTTGACAGGGCGGTGCTCTAACCAATTGAACTACAATCCCAGGGAAATAAGGGATCTAGCAGAAAATTTGATTCTTTTTTATCTTCATATGGGGTATTTTTGAAGGACAAGGGGGGTTATACCATCTCATGGTAGATTGGCGAATTATTGGGCCGAGCTGGATTTGAACCAGCGTAGACATATTGCCAACGAATTTACAGTCCGTCCCCATTAACCGCTCGGGCATCGACCCAGGAAGAATCAATTTTAGGCTTATTGGTAATCCATGATCAACTTCCTTTCGTAGTACCCTACCCCCAGGGGAATTCGAATCCCCGCTGCCTCCTTGAAAGAGAGATGTCCTAAACCACTAGACGATGGGGGCCGACTTGCCCAACCGCCCTCATACTATGATCATAGTATGATCAGTTTTTTGAAATTGTCAATATAATGGAATGATTAGATCCGAGGGATCTTTCCGTTTTTCAGAATTGTATAGAATTTTTGGATTCGTGATTCATATTCATTATGAATCAACATTCTCTATTTAAATTTAGTAAGCAGGATCAAGAAGTTATCGAAAATTTTCTCTAAGACTTTAGTTCAAGGGGACAAGTAGAAACTCTTCACCACATGATTCGATGAAATATCTTGAAATTTCTTTTAGGTCGAATTGGTAAGTTCACATGTATGTTATGTATCAATCAAGTGAATTTTGTTTTGATAGGGATCATCTTGTTAGGATTATACCCTCAGATGCCATAGAGGATAGAATGTATAGGGCATATATCTTGTATTGAACTTAAACTCTTCTTAAATAAAAGGCATTATTGAGTTTTCACTTAATTCTTATCTGCATCTATAAGTTGTGTAAAACGTTTTGTCCATGTTTTCAGTGCGATCCCTCTACTTCCTATGGGATAGGAAGATTGGCACTAGAGAGATCGATCTTGATTACTATAATAAGTTCGCAAGTAATATGAAGTCTTTAATGGACAAATAAAGACTTTGAATACTTGTACAATCTTAGCTCCAACATGGGAATGCCTGTCTGGTATCATGGGATGATCGGAGATTAAGATTGTAGACACGTCAGTGGAACTGATATGTTCGAACACGACTCGCATCGGTTCTGTCACATGGGTTTTCACTCTGTGACTGTCAATGTCGGAACTGATTATGCGTAATAGGTATATGTGAACCTTTAACCTGATGTATCAGGCTGAAGATGCACTTGTGACGTCAAGTCTTTCACTAGAGTAGTTAGACCCAATTCACCCTTTGGTGAGGTCAACCTCGAAATGCGGACTTGATGGGCAAGTTGTAATCTTAGCAGATATCTAATATGAGATTTGTTCTCTCATAAGTGAATGAGTATGTACCCTATGTAATTATAGATAAATAGAGATCAAAGTCTTTGGACAAAGCAAACGAGACGATTGTGCTTGGCACTAAATCGATCTCAATGATCTCGTATTTATTATGATTTATACATATGGTCAAGTCCAGTGAGTTTGACATAACCATAACACTCACTTGACCGGGGAACGTGAACAAAGGGTTTATACATATACGATATTTATGATTGGAATGTTTCGAAATGATCATATCATTCGTTTTCATTTGGGTTACGAAGTGGGCCACGTGACTGGCTAGGTGTTACCCACTTTCTTTAGTTTCCTCTCATTGCCAAACGAAACGGACCTAAAGAGTCGCGCTACAGGATTGACAAAGAAAAAGGAATTTCTATTATTTCTTCTGGGAGTTTTAATTTTTTGGATAAATTAAATAATTAAATATTCATTAGATGAAATAATTAATTATAATGATAAGATTAATTATTAATTAATTTCCTTGTGAAATAAATTGATGAATTAATTTATCTAATTAATTTGGTTATTTAATTAATTTATTTATTTATTGGATATAATAAATTATTAATTGAAATAAGAAATTAATTAAACAAAAAAAATCACGGGGCTAAATAAGGAGTCCAATTGGACGCCTATGAGGCCTCATAGTGGCGTCTTTGAGAGGCCGCATATTTGGGCTCTTTTGTTTTGACTTGTTCATTAAGTCATGAGGTATATAAGGACTCTTTGACTTAGAACAAGAAAGAAGAGAATAGACAATTCTCATAACTCTCAAAAGAAAGAAAGATATTCCTCCCCTCCTCTATACCTAGCCGTCGACCATAGAGAAAGAAGAAAGGGAATTTTTCATTTGTTGATCCGTGCGTGACGATTTAGAGACGACGTATTTTTGTTGTTCGGATCAATTTCAAGTTTGAAGAATCAAACCAAAGGATTGAAGATTTGGAAGATTGAATATTTCGATTTTGGAGAAGAAGAAGTTTTTCTCCATCATCATATTCATATTAACGAGTAAGTTTTATTCGTTATACGCTTTTAGATTCAATTATGCGAATTAGAGTACCAATTGGGTTTTCGTTTTAATTTTTGAAATCCCTTCTGCTGCATTTATGCTTTTTCGAACGAAACCCAACACATCTCTGGTGGTCCCTCGTGTGCATACGAAAGGGTCTAGAAAGGGGGGGTTGAATAGACCTTGAAGCCTTTTTCGACTTCAAAAAGTTTCGTATGAAAATTTATTTGGACGCTTGAAAATGTAAATGCTTGGTTAAGCGTTTACTAGAAGACTGTTTGAAAAGATTAACTTAGACTCGAGATTTGAATACTATAACCACTCAGGTTTAAGCGTTCAGTTTTTTAATCAGGGTTAGCACAGCGGAATGATTTAGAGTCTTCTCTTTGAAAGATTTTAGCATCACAAAGTTTTCCTTAGTTGTTTATCGTTAAATCGTTAGCGTTCTCTTTTTACAAATATTTGCTTAAATGTTTCACAGAGTTTTTAAAGATACAATATGCAAATGCAAAGTAAAGCAATAAAGCAGTAAGTGACACACGATATTTGTAAGGTTCACTGGGTGATGTAATCCCAGCTACGTCCTTCTTCTCCTATGCACTTGGAGGAATTCCACTAGATTGATTATCGAAGCGTCACACAGAGACTTCCACAAAATAGGGATAAAGGAAGAGATGGATATGGATGACTTGAGCTCCTTGATCACACAGATTTCTGCTACAAGCCACTTCAATCCAATGCTTCTGGAAAGACGATCTCGAGCTCCTTGATCACACAGATTTCAGTTCTAATAAAGATCTTATCCAAGATGGCCTTGAGCTCCTTGATCACACAGACTTCAGCTCCAATAAAGACCTACCTCAACAAGCTTCTCTTACTCAAAAATACTGCTTGTGAAGTCAACAAACTTTCTCACTCAGATGAAAGATGTTGAGGGTTTATTGTAACAGGTTTGTTTGATGTTAGGAAGTTCAAACAACTTGGGATATCTCAATAATATTGTAGGGTTCTTCTATGAAGATGTTTGAGATATCGGTGACTGTCTTTGGAATGTATTTGAGAAGCTTGATGGATTTTGGCTATGGATTTTATAAGATTTTCTCTCAAATAATTTCAGCAAAGATTCTCTCTCTGCACACACTCTAAGGTTTTGCTGATGGGTGCTATTTATAGAGATCCTTGGGATTTGTCCGTTGGACACAATCAGGGGCGTGCCTCTCACGCAGCGCGTCAAATAGTCCCTTTCTGACATTCCTAAATTTCTGCTGGTTCCGATTGGACATAAGCAGACTTGAACTCTGAAAAGCTGATAGTCTAGTCAAAAGGTGGCTTGTCCACAAGTCATAATGCCTTGTCACATTTAATGCACTTATCAAACATTTAATGCGTTTTGAATTTATTTCTGTTGGAAATAAATTCCCGTTGGATTGCATTGGAGTCCTCTATGACTTAAGAGTGTATTTCAGGTGAATCTGATCTTGAATCGCTTGAGTGATTTGAGGGCTTGGTTCAACACTCCTGGAACAGTCCTTTAACGTTAGCTAGATGCTATGAACATTATCTTAAACGCTAATTCATAAATCCTGAAATAGTCTTTAAGTGTTTGATAGAAGCTTAAGACAAATCTTCATCTTAACTTGACTTCAGACGCTGATCTTCAACTTCATCTCTAATAGACTCACCTCGAATTCTATTAGCGACTCGGTATCTAATACTTAGTCTAAAATCTACAAAGATAAAAATTACAAGCCTAACAAACTAATAAATTTTCGAACGCTTATACATATATTCTATGAAAATACAAACTTCTTTTGGGGTCTAACATGAAATCCTCTCTTGTCATCATCAAAACATCTAACATGAAATTCCTAACAATCTCAATAAAAGAAATTAAGGCCGGTCTTGAAACAAATCATTTTTCCCTAGACTTGCTAGGCAAGTCCATTTTACTATTCAAAAATCAGCCACTATAAGTATACTGCATATACTTATGTATATAATATATGTGCATATAGAGATTTTATCTACACAGTGACACGTTCGGGAATTAAATCAAATAAGCCCTTTTAACTCAGTGGTAGACTAACGCCATGGTAAGGCGTAAGTCATCGGTTCAAATCCGATAAAGGGCTTTGATTTTTTCATAAAAGTCTACTCATAGTATTCAGAAAATAGAGATCGTTTTTTTTTTTTTGGGGAACTAACCGGATAATACGTTATCATTATACTGAGTTGTCGTATTGTAGTTCTAGTTAGAAAGTGGAACATTTGTTCGGTAAATTTTCATTATTATGAATACGCCTCTTGAATCATCAAAGATGCCTATTTTCCATTATACCAATCAAATCCATTTGAAAGATCCAAAATCAACAAAAGAATCTCCTAATTGTTCCAGAGCAACTAGAAAGAGATTCTTTAACCAAAAAGAATTTGGTTCAGATGTAGGATACCTATCCAGAAGTTTTCGCAACGCAATCATAGATGATGGAATCATCAAAGATTTGACCTTTTCGAACACTATCTGTAACTCACTAGAGGCCCGGGAAACAAAGAGAAGATGTGTACAAACGAGATGTCCAGCAACAAGATGAAGTCAAAGGATTGAATAGAGGAACACCCGAACATTTGGCGATCTCAGATGTGTCGATATCAATGGTGACTCATTATTTCGGTGAATCATTTCTTCGGACAGAAGAAGATTATGTAAACACTTACTCGAAATCTCACTTATCAGATTCCATTGTGGAAGACACCATTTTTTCTGAAGAATTCGCCATGATATACCTGATCCATGCATAATATCATGAAAAATGGATACAAATTTTTTACTGCTACTTAGTATCGGCAATAGGTCTGAAAAAGTATCTAAAACTATCAAATCTAGATATTTGTACCCTGTCAAAGTAAGGAACCATGGCATATGTGTTTGGAATAGATTCCATTTTGATAGAGTTGAAAAAGCACTATCTCGTTGAAAGGTTCTATACATCTACCCTTTCTCAACGCATTTCTTTAGACAAAGACTCCGTTTTTTCCTCTTTTCGGATGGTAAATATTTCTCAGAACATGGAGTGTGAATCAAAGCCATGTTTGAATTGAGATACTGATGCAAGTTCTTCCCTTCTGAATCAGATAGATTCATATCTGAAAGAGGTTGACAATAAGTTCTTTCAAAATTGACTATTTGTCCCTCTGTTAGAGGTGTTCCAGAAATGTCTGCGGTCGAGTAAATAGTTCTACGAACAAATGGATCGTATCGACTTGGAAAATGGAAAGATCTGTACAAGTTATACGTTTCGTCACCACTTTGTGGAAAATCGTTAGGTATGAATATGTTAGATACCCGTGACTCGATTGGTGAAATAGTATCTCTCTCCCCAAAAGCATGTTTTTTCTTACCGATGCACAAAGAAAATATTTTGTTGCGAATGAACAAGATATTGAGGAATTGTCCATACGTAAAATCATAATTATTGATACGGGCCTTTTCCACAGAAAAGGGGAATCTTGTGTTACAATAGAAGCAGAAGTGATGTGGATTTCTCCTGGGATAGATCCATGAGAAATCCCATTCGTTAGATATGGTAACGGGACACCAAAAGAATTGATGAGCCGTATTAGGTAGGAAACTCCCAAGTACGATTCTAAAGGAAAGAATTAATCCACCTATTTCGACCGGGGAGAATAGGTCATTCGCCAGGGAGATTCTGAAATTGCGGAGGCTTGGTTTGATCAAGCCGCTGAGTATTGGAAACGGGCTATATTACTTACTCCTGGTAATTATATTGAAGCATGACACGCTAAAAGCTAACGTGCTATGATAGCAAGTGCACTAGTCGTGTGTAGTAATAAATGGATTGTAAGTCCGGATTGTCGAACCTCAAGGACTTGAATTCTAGTTTAAGATTTGTAATGAAGTGAATAAACAAAGTAAGAATAAATTCACATAAAATTTGTAAAGAACAAGAACAAAGATGAGCAAGTGATTTAAAACCAATTATAAAGGGAGACTAAGGCACATGCTAGGTTCAAATTGATCAAATATACTTATAAAGGTTCTTGTTGAATGATTACACTTATATTGTTATGGTGAGAGCTCCGAGGGTAGAGAATAACCGATGTCTCGCGTATAAACTCCTATGCTTAGATCGTGATTTCCCAAATATTCCTATCCGGAAATCTAACCACTAAACATGCATTAACGTACTAGAGTTCACTCGATTAGAATCGAACAACTTTACCCGGGAATCTTTACCTATGTCTAGGGCAATTCCTCATTAGTTGCGGGTCATGATGTGAATTTCTTGCACCCTAAGTTAATTTTCTCCCGAAATATCAACCTAGGCATAAGATTCTAACATATAGTGATCAAGTATATGCAAGATAGGTAAAAACACAAATTCACATCACATAACAATATAAGTATAACCTCAACAATCATCTATTATAAGCATATATCACAATTTGACCTTACATGGCCTTAGTCTTATGAATTTAGTTCATGATAGATATTATGAAAAATAATAATGAATAAATACACATGTTCATAGACATGAATGAAATGAAAAGGCTATAAAAACTCCCTCTAATGTGATAGATGATGGCCCCTTGATTGGAGCTTCAATTCCTAGCTTTCTCCTCTTAGAATGATGAAGAATGGTGATGAATGAATCTTGAGGACCTGTTCCTCCTCCTCCTCTCCTCCAAGAATCTGAAATTGATAGTGAATGATGAAGAGTATGGGTTCCCCCTCCTTTTATAGCCAAAAATTCCACTAAAGTATGCATTAAGAATTCCCATTAAAGTTCCCCAATGAGAATTCCACCTAAGGTGATGCTTAAAGTTTGGCTTTTAAGATTCCAACCAGCTAAAAAATGTTGAACTTTCGGCCATTAAGAATTCCACCAAGCCTAACCATGTGAAAACTTCAACAAAACACATGCATGCTGCCATTTTCTTGCTTTCCAGCGCAGTCTTAGTATTTTCCTCATAAACCTCTCCACAGATCTCCAAATTGGATGATTCAAGTCCCCATGTTCAGATAAAACGTAGATATACAACTTTTCAGAAGGACATTTTGTCCAATTCGGTCTCTAAGTATACCTAAATTACGTTTCAACATGGAGGTTGTTTCTGATTTGGCGCCCATAAAGTAAATCTACCAAGAAACACACTTATGACAACCCCTCAACACATGTGATGAATTATGGCCAAAAGTGATTCTTACTCATCATATAATTCTGGAATTTAGGCTGAAAAAGGAGTAACATTCGGACTATCCATGCCTAGGCATGACTAGGAGGGCGTTGGGGCGTATCCTGGCACATGTACTTCTCTGTTCGGCGCAGCAATCGTATTTCCTTCACAATTATCTCTATAGACCTCCGATTTGGATGTTTCAAGTTCCCATTTGAAGCTAAGACATTCATCTAAAACTTTGTAGAAAGAAACTTTGTCTAAGTCGGTCTCGAAATGTACGGAATTATCGCTCGAATGTGGTAGGAGATGCATAAACCGCCTAGGTGTTGAAAAACATGCTTGAACTTGTTTTGTACATCGTTTTTCTTCCCTTTTCTTCATGTATTCTCATTTATTACCTGTATTCACTTAACACACCTATTAAATGCAAATGTGACATGATTTAAGCAATAAGTGAATCCAAATCATAAGAATTACGGTCTTAAAAACACGTAAAAACACCTCTTATCAAAGCACATAATTGGTTGAAGATCACGAGGCATTTCGAATGAAAGAAGGCACCATTTTTTTATTTAGTTTATTAATTCTATACTATTCTATTATTTAGTTTAGAATATTATGTATATATATATTTGATTTGTTATAATTAATTGTTTGTTGGCCTCATCAGTCAAATAAAAAAATAGATCATTCCTTTGCTTTGTGGAAAGAGCAAATCAAAGAATTTCATTATATCCCTTCTAGGCATTCTATTTCATCTGATATTTCGTAAGGATAAAATAAGGGATAGAGTACAAAATAGACTTCTTTCCTTTTTGTTTTTATTTAAATTTTCTTAAAACTAATTTCAATTAAAACTAATATAAAGAAACCTAAATGAAATATCTAAATTAACAACTAAATTATTAATTATTCTAATTTTTTTAAATATATATACCGTGATGTTTCTTAGCAATTGCTTCTCGCGTGATTTGGAATAGAGTAATTCATATCATCAGGTTGTACAAAAAGATCGTTTTTGCAGCAATCCAGTTCTATGCTTATTTATTCCAGAAGGGCGTATTCGACCTAATCGTACCACGTAATCCTTTAAAAAGCGTCCCGAGTGAGTTATTTAAGCTCCACGCCTTCTTTCCTTTGAATTCCAATTCAATCAAGTAGAGCGCACTAAGTTCCATTTTTTTATTTGTAGCAAACAAGTAGGTAGCTTTTGGGAATCAAAGTAAATAAGAATGGAGTTTTCTTTGGTGACCTAAGATCTAATTGTAGAAAGAATCAAAAGTTTCGGATAACTCTTTTTTTTACCTAGATTCCCGATTCCTAATTAAGAAGTCTCTATCAACAAGATAAAAACGTGAGTTCTTCCTTTCGTGAAATTAGGAAAATAAAACAAATTTCGTCTTATGTATATAATCAAATTCAAATATAGAAAAGATAGATATATAGTTTTGTATCTTTCTCCATCTCCCGAAAATCCCATTTTCACTAAAAATCTCGGCTGTGTCGCATTCTAAGGAATCTTTCAATGATTTGTAAGAAACTCTTTGTTTATTAAATTAGAAGACAAGAACAAAACACAAAGAAATGAGGAAAAGTGATAAAGTTGATTATCATATGTATCTTTCAAGTAGAAAGATGAATAAGTCCATTTATTTAGTTCTGCATTCCTTGGACTTATTCTATATACTCACTTAGATATATAGATACTTATATCGCTTATACATATCATATAAGCTATACTTTTCCTTAGTTTATATGATAAACTTTTTTTTTAACATGGGATTGATTAATATTTCAATAATCGAGTCTTGTCATAAAGTGAACAAAAGGGATAAGATAAATCACCCCTGCCTCAATCGGTACATAGATTTCTAATTTTTCATTAGAGCCAAACACGAAATACCTAAATAAAATGAGATTCAAAGAAAATAGATTGGCTCCAAAACATATTTCTATATGTTATGGAACTTGATCATTTGTTAATGAGATTCAAACAGACACAGATATTCAAACTAATACGAATTAACTCCCCCTACTTCTTTTTATGGGAATAATGGATCATAAAAAAGGGATATGCGCTGGGACGGAAGGATTCGAACCTCCGAATAGCGGGACCAAAACCCGTTGCCTTACCACTTGGCCACGCCCCATTTCAATTTCTAATCTAGACTAAGAAACAATAATATCGGTATTGGTTCTTTGTCAACTACAGTCCAAATATCTATATATCTATAGAATAGATTGGTACTAGAATTTTGATACATATAGATATAGAATTCAACTAAATTTATTGATCATTACATAGAATTCAATTAAGATATTGTATGAAAGTATGATTTCTTCTATTCTCCTTTGAGAATTGGAGGATTTTTGATTGGGTGGGTTCAAAGAAAAAGAAGGATTTTTTGTATACCTTACTTTCTTTCTTCCTTTTTCCTTATATCAAAAACTCAATCAAAATGCAATTATCTCCAAGAACAAAATGTCTGTTATGCTTAATATCGTTAGTTTGATCTGTATTTGTATTAATTCTGCCCTTTATTCGAGTAGTTTTTTCTTCGGCAAATTGCCCGAAGCCTATGCTTTTTTGAATCCAATCGTAGATTTTATGCCAGTCATCCCTCTGTTTTTTTTTCTCTTAGCTTTTGTTTGGCAAGCTGCTGTAAGTTTTCGATGAGATCCTTAAATAATAATATCCTAGAAAATGCATGATTTCTTCGAGAAAACATTGTAACAATTGATAAAATCAGATAAGTTTTAGAGTATGAACCCTCGATTCGCACACTGAAATTGAAATTCTTGGCTAGTCGCCCTAAATCCGGCTTACCCCCATTTCCTCATTTTTTACCCCTTTTCCAGCGAAAGACCCTAACCCTATTAGGGTCTGCCACAATTTCTAATTTGGATATGAAAGAATTTTTTGTTAATGAAAAACAAATGAATTGTCACAAATTCATTTCTATTTCTAGAAAAAAAACTCATTTCTCGGTGTCAAATATAGGATATGTGGTAGAAAAATGGAAGATCTATTCTCTTTTTTTTTCCAAAAAAATCATCTTGGAGATTGTGTAATGCTTACTCTGAAACTCTTCGTTTATACCGTAGTGATATTTTTTGTTTCTCTCTTTATCTTTGGATTCCTATCTAATGATCCGGGGCGTAATCCTGGACGTGAAGAATAAAATTCAAAGGGTTTTCCTTGGTTAATTTTCAAATTTTCTTAGGATTTTATCTAGTCCACACGTTTAACTAAGATTCAAAAAATTTGAAAAAAAAAATCAAGTCATCAACGGAAACGGAAAGAGAGGGATTCGAACCCTCGGTACGAATAACTCGTACAACGGATTAGCAATCCGACGCTTTAGTCCACTCAGCCATCTCTCCCAATTGAAAAAGATAATTACTATATTACACATTATGTAAGGAGTCTTTCTCTCTCGTCTTTCTCTATTATATATATAGAGAGATCCACAAATCAGGAATTTCCTTTATCTAAAAGAGGGGATCGAACGCGCCAACAATTGAACTAAAGAAAAATAAGGAAGACATCTTTGTGTTGATTTTGTTTGAAAGGCCCTTCTTATTCTGATGGCCTGGCTTGGTCAGTACCTAGCCGGGCCCTTTTTTTGTTCCAACGAATTATAGGTACATATATGCATAAATAATGATTTATCTGATATCTGATTTGAAAACAAAAATATTTATTTTTTATTATATTATTATATTTAAGCAACCACAAAAAAAGAAAGACTATTTACATTCTTTTCTTGTTCTATGAGTTGGGCGCTTTAACCATTCAGCCATAGATGCTTAGCGGGGATCCTCGTACATGGTGAATAACCAAATTCCAATTGAAATGAAATCTTTAGGATAAATCAATGGAATTTAAAAGGAATCAATAAAAGGACACCAATTCAAATCCTGGATTTTCAAATTGAGAGAGATCAAGAATTGTCACTATTTCTTAGATTCATGGACCCAATTCAATTCAGTGGGGTCTTTCATTCACATTTTTTTCCACCAAGAATGTTTTCTAAAACTCTTTGACCCCCGAATTTTGAGTATCCTACTTTCACGTAATTCACAGGGTTCAACAAGCAATCAATATTTCACGATCAAGGGTGTAATACTCTTTGTAGTAGCGGTCCTTATATATCGTATTAACAATCGAAATATGGTCGAAAGAAAAAATCTCTATTTGAGGGGGCTTCTTCCTATACCTATGAATTCCATTGGACCCAGAAATGATACATTGGAAGAATCGGTTGGGTCTTCCAATATTAATAGGTTGATTGTTTCGCTCCTGTATCTTCCAAAAGGAAAAAAGATCTCTGAGAGTTGTTTCCTGAATCCGAAAGAGAGTACTTGGGTTCTCCCAATAACTCAAAAGTGTAGCATGCCTGAATCTAACTGGGGTTCGCGGTGGTGGAGGAACTGGATCGGAAAAAAGAGGGATTCTAGTTGTAAGATATCTAATGAAACCGTCGCTGGAATTGAGATCTTATTCAAAGAGAAAGATATCAAATATCTGGAGTTTCTTTTTGTATATTATATGGAAAACACTGGATTTCTTATCTCATGTCTGCTTTTCGTGAAAAAATACCAATTGAAGTGGAGGGTTTCTTCAAACAACAAAGGGCTGGGTCAACTATTCAATCAAATGATATTGAGCATGTTTCCCATCTCTTCTCGAGAAACAAGTGGGCTATTTCTTTGCAAAATTGTGCTCAATTTCATATGTGGCAATTCCGCCAAGATCTCTTCGTTAGTTGGGGGAAGAATCCGCACGAATCGGATTTTTTGAGGAACGTATTGAGAGAGAATTGAATTTGAACCAAAAACCGAATGAATAGCGAGTTCTTGATACTCCATTCTATATTATTGGATAGGTACGACCAATCCATTTTCACTCTATATATTACAAATAAAAATCGAAAATTTTTCATCAAAGTAAAGAAAGATCTTTCTTTCGAGGCTCCAACATAAAGAGAAAATTCTTATCTTACGAATTTTTTTTATGGGGGAATTCATGTTTGCAAAAACAACTCCCTCCTATTTCTACTATTTTGAATCAATTCAATCAATGAATCAGATCGAATCAACTGACTGATAGGTCTAGATTTTTTAGATTAGGGTTAATGGATACCTTTTTATCATAATTCTGTTTAGACTATGATTCCATACCCTACAAATTATCCAATTTCTTTCCAGTTTGAGAGTTCACAACAAACCCCTTCCCTTACCCCTCTATTCTAAATTCATAATGGATTGTATATCTGCTATGTACACAACTTAAAGTTATTGTATTTTCATAATAGAATGATTATTTGATCTTTTTCTTCTTTGTATCATAATTCAATCAAAAGTTTTCGAGTTACTCTAATCTGTAACTTGAATGTGATTGCACTGGTCTTCTAGACCGTATCACCTTTTTATGGACTTAAACTCCTTCCTCGGGAATAAGGAATGATGAAAAAGCTAAAACCTACTAAGAAAGCAGTGGAAATGCTCCTTGGAGACTAGAAGGAATTTGATCACCAACCCATCGTGGCACTTATTGGAATAGTGAAATCAAGGAAGAGACGAAAGACCAAAGAAAAAGCTTCCAATTTGCTACAACTTCTTCCCCGAAAAGAGTTCGATTTAGGAGAGTGAAGTTATTCTTCTTCCTTTTCGTTCATTAGCAGAGAGTTCAAAAAGAGAGGAGCATGAAGATAGTTCAGTTCTTGATGGTCTTCGAGAATCTGATGCTTCAATCATGCTTGGCTTCCCAACTTCTACTCCTATAAGAGGTTAAAAGAAACTCGACTGATAAGGAGAGGAGAGAATGGCCACTCATTGAAGGCTTTCTCTGCGCCGCAGTAAGAGTATCGGCAGAAGAAACGGGTGTAAGAGCTTAATAAAGTCGAAGAGGAGCAAAGAGCAGCTACAGCAACTCAAGAGAAGGGATCCTACACTTCAGCTTTACGAGCGAACTATTCTAGTAGTGGAAAAAACCTCTCTTCTTCTATTATTAGAGTGGATTCCTATTTTCGATTGACTTTCTTACTTCCTATCCCTGTCGAAAAAGTGTGCTTTTTCCTTCCTCTCCACTCGAAGTAGATTGAGTGACTCCTGCCCTTATAGGTAGTTTAGCCATAAAAAGTCTTTATTTGTTGAGTTCAGAAACTTCTTCCGCTCCTAGACCTTTAGAATAGGTTTTCGGAAAAAAAGTTCTTCGGGGAAACTCTCTAGTGCCAACAGTGGATCCAGTGCGACATATGATTCTATTATCAATTCCGATAGGCAGGAACGAGATCCCTCCTGCTACCCAAAACCATCCCTTCCACGCGCACTAGATCCCAGTCTTTTTTGCAGTTCTTAGAGAACCAAAACACCGCAATTAAGCAAGCTATTTTAGCTTGTCCCAACCAACCCCTTCTATCAATCAATGCACAGAAATATACTTGCTTAGACAAACACAAACATATGCTTACCCCTACACCTTCTTATACCGGGAACCACTATGTCTTAATAGAGGTTCTTAGTCTATATGCCGAGACTAGCAACTGAGAAAGAGAAGAAGGAGTCAGAACTGAAGTTGTGGCATGGGAACTTTCTTGATTCAGGACTGATTCAGAGGATAATCAATCTGAACTTCTATCGTATAATAAGTCAGCTGCTACCAGGCATTGAATTGGCCGAAGTGGACCAAGTTCTGGTGCTTTTGTCACCGAAGAAGCTCTCACATCGGATAAAGCGTAATTCCACTGTCCTTTCAAAAATTGCATGAAGCTTTGGTTTGGCTGTGTCAAGCCAGTTTAGTTCTCCTCGACAATGATTTAGTGGTTTCCTGGCCTGTGTTCAATGACATTCAGTCAGCTTTCAGTAATTGCATGGGAAATTCCTTTATATTCCGAATCCACTGCTGCCCTATCCTACAAAACAAGTCAAACTCTACGCAAAACTTGGTCATGTGCCGATAGGCAAAGGAAAGGTACCTAGATTTCTGAATAGAAGGAAGGAGGCTAGTCCCCAAAATGCTCCGTGCATAGGTTCCTTTGTTGTTGGGGCTTACAATTAACCTAACGCTTTTTCACTTTTTTCTCTCATTCAAAACCGTGCATGAGAATTTCATCTCACACGACTCCTAAGTGATAAAAGAAAGAAGAACTCATCTTCTTTCTTTTTTGATTACCTTCCTCGAGTATGTATAAGACCAAATCCATTCAATTTCTAAAAAAGATTACTAATCCTTTTCAAGGAACCGATAGTGCACTCTTTTTTTTTCTCTTAGTTCGAATTTCTTATCTTAGTTTGAGACAAAGCTATAAAACTAGGTCATAAAACTAGGCCTCTGAAGCTTCATCCAAATCTTCGATCCTTAGGCTCCCTTTTAAAGATTGAAAGGCTTGAGATTAGACCCCGTTACTCTTTGAATCCTCCAAAAACCCATATTTTCAAGGGATTCTTCCCCCGTGGCGGTACGTGGATTGTTGAGAGCGCGAGCCCCTCATCGTAGCCAATCCCCTTCTGGATGAAGGGGCGTCATCCGCCAGATGATATCAACCTTGACCTCAAAAAGATCTTCGACTTCTATTTTTTTCTCCTGCAAGATCTCTTGTAAAAGTGTAAAATAAGAGGCACTGCCTTACCCTGGGAGGCCAGCTTGGAGATTATGTTAGAGAAATTGAGAAGATCTCCATAAATTTGAGTCCTGGGACCATATTTCTAAAAAAAAACTTAGTAAGTAAAGTAAGTGGCCGTAATTCTGTCCCGTAACAGTTGATATCAATCTTTCTTCGATGCGAAGAATAGAACTACAAGGGAAGGTTCAATCAGATACTACACTGAACAAAAAATAATATATCAATTCTATTTAGGTGTTGAATATTGATTGGCTTCAACTCAAGGTAGGCATAACACGAACCCCTACTTTGGCTCGTTGTTCTTGTTGTTCCCGATGTCCTATCCGAAAGACTTTCCATTGCACATTCAGCTGACTAACCTAAGGATGTAATAGACTTCGATGATCAAGAAACTACTATTCTCAAATTCGAATTGATGTGTCTTCAGGATAAATATGCTTTGCTTAATAAGTAGTTTACCACGAATGATCAAGAAAGTACTCAACGTATTGCTACTCTACAGTCAGAAATTGCTAAACTACGTGTAGAAATTCAATCGAAGTATGCTGCTAAGCTTTCTAAGGAACAAGTGATGCGCCATCTTACTAAATCCCCAGATGATATATCAGATTAAACAAAAGAGAAGGAGTTTCTATTGAATCCAGTCTTAGATGGTTGGAAGACAAAAGCAATAGCATGATAGGAATAGCAGGTTTGATAGAGAAAACATCACAATAGTAATCCTTCTTCCTTTCAATCAAAGGTATTTTTCATTCTCCCATTTCCATGTGAAAGTAGATAAGAAGTCTCGTCTGCTAGTGACGATATTGACAATATTAATGCTAGTGACAGTATTGATGCTAGTGACGATATCGATCGTGGCCTTGATACGGAGCTGGAACTGCTAACTATGATGAATGCGCTAACTATGGATATGATGCCGGAAATAGACCGATTTTATATCATCCTTCAATTCGAATTAGCAAAAGCAATGTCTCCTTGCATAATATGGATTCCAAACATTCATGATCTGGATGTGAATGAGTCGAATTACTTATCCCTCAGTCTATTAGTGAACCATCTCTCTGAAAGATGTTCCACTAGAAATATTCTTGTTATTGTGTCGACTCATATTCCCCAAAAAGTGGATCCCGCTCTAATAGCTCCGAATAAATTAAATACATGCATTAAGATACGAAGGCTTCTTATTCAACAACAACGAAAGCACTTTTTCACTCTTTCATATACTAGGGGATTTCACTTGGAAAAGAAAATGTTCCATACTAACGGATTCGGTTCCATAACCATGGGTTCCAATGCAAGAGATCTTGTAGCACTTACCAATGAGGCCTTATCGATTAGTATTATATAGAAGAAATCAATTATAGACACTAATACAATTAGATGCGCTCTTCATAGACAAACTTGGGATTTGCGATCCCAGGTAAGATCGGTTGAGAATCATAGGATCCTTTACTATCAGATAGGAAGGGTTGTAGCACAAAATGTACTTCTAAGTAATTGCCCCATAGATCCTATATCTATCTATATGAAGAAAAAATCATGTATCAAAGGGGATTCTTATTTGTACAAATGGTACTTTGAACTTGGACTGAACATGAAGAAATTAACGATACTTCTTTGTCTTTTGAGTTGTTCTATTTTGAGTTGTTCTGCCGGATCGGTCGCTCAAGATCTTTGGTCTCTACCTGGACCTAATGAAAAAAATGGGATGACTTCTTATGAACTCGTTGAGAATGATTCGATTCTAGTTCATGGCCTATTAGAAGTAGAAGGTGCTCTGGTGGGATCTTCACGAACAGAAACGTCGCAGTCCGTTTGATAATGATCGAGTTACATTGCTTCTTCGGCCCGAGCCGAGGAATCCCTTAGATATGATGCAAAATGGATCTTGTTTTATCTTTGATCAGAGATTTCTCTATGAAAATTATAAATCGGAGTTTGAAGAAGGGGAAGGAGAAGGAGCCCTTGACCCGCAACAGATAAAGGAGGATTTATTAAATCACATAGTTTGGCCTCCTCGAATATGGCGCCCTTGGGGCTTTCTATTTGATTGTATCGAAAGGCCCAATGAATTGGGATTTCCATATTGGTCCAGGTCATTTCGGGGCAAGCGGATCATTTATGATGAAAAGGATGAGCTTCAAGAGAATGATTCGGAGCTCTTGCAGAGTGGAACCATGCAATACTAGACACAACATAGATTTTCCATCGCATCGGCCTTTCTATCTCCACAGCGCTGACCTGCACTTTCCACCTAGTTCACCGACTTTACGAGTCTGATTTGGCTCTCTATTGTCCACTAAGAAACGCCAAACAATTCCACTGCGAATGAGCAATCTCATTGATCTAACTTACCTTCCTACTCAGTATAGAAGGACTCTTGACTGACTCTGAGACTGAGTCTTCTGAGTTGAATTGGTATACTGGGGTAAATTCTAGCCTATCTATGGTGCTTTCAAAATAAAAAAAGGAAAGAAATAAGTGCTCTCATCTTTTTGTCGAAATCTCTATGAGCTGAATGATCTCACTCGAGTGTTGAGCTTACAAAGATTTTTTCAAGACCATCCATGCCATTCCGCCAGGCATATAGAGCCCGTTTTTCTTCTTCGATGAGAAAGCTCTGGTCGATTTCTACATCTTTCCAAGGAAAAATTCGCACTTCAAAGAGGTGGGACTCTCCCAAGGGGTTCACTCTGAAAGAGGGCATGGACTACACTGAGACCTTCTCTCCGGTTTCTAATAAGGACTCACTCAGGATAATCATGGCTTTGGTGGCTCATTTTTACTTAGAGCTTCACCAGATGGATGTGAAAACAGCTTTCCCCAATGGGGATCTACAGGATGAAGTGTACATGGACCAACGTTTTGGCTTCTCACAGGAAACCAGCGAGCATTTAATGTGTAGATTAAGGAAGTCAATATACGGACGAGTCTTCCCATCAGTGGTACCTAAAATTCCATTAGGTTAGAATGACCTTTGGGTTTAAGGAAAACGGTGTTGATCTATGTATATACCTAAAGGTCAGTGGGAGCAAGGTTCTTTTTCTAGTCCTATATGTTGACGACATATTGCTTGCTAGCAGTGATCTGGGGCTGTTGCATGATACGAAGGCATTTCTCATAAGGAACTTTGAGATAAAGGATATGGGTGAGCCTACTATGTCATGGGCATTGAGATTCACATGGCTTTGTTTTCATTTACCGCTACGCCCCTTAGGCTATTCTGGAATACCAGATTGAATCGAAAATCTCTTTAAGCTATTAAGGATCGCCTTTCGCCGGGTGTGATTACAGAATCCTATATGCGGAGCTTACCGGTCCAATATGGCTAATTCCTATTAAAAAATGCCTACATAAGCATAAGATAGCAAAGAAGATACGATATCCTCGAATTGGATTCATGCATCGAAGGAATAGAAGACCAAAGCAAGTTCGTGCCACTTTTGGTTTAGGAAATCCTCCAAAATAACCATAATATAATATGGGCTTTCCATTGTTCTCGAATCCCACTCCCTCCTCCCCTCGAGAGCTTTTTTCATTTTTCCTCCTATACTTTCTCTTTCTGGCTCGGTTTATGTCAGAAGGGAGGTTTCCGGCCGGGTGAATAAAGAATCAAAGAAAGGGAATGCCAGTGCAATGACACCAGGCCCATCTAATGTCGTTGACTTGGGGTCAACAATAGGGAGATAGAGCTAAATGTCATTCATTCAGTAGTAGTTGTTAAGGATGTTAAGAAGGAAGACCTAATCGGAAAAAAAGTCGTTGAGATGCCAGCTAGGGATAGTACTCTTTGAGACTTTTAAGGTGATCTATACAATGGCCGGGACAAAGGATTTCGATCACGCGAGTGTGAGCTAACCCCAAAAACCTGTCCTCAGTTCGGAAGCCGGAATCACTAGTAATCACCGGTCAGCGATACGGCGGCGAATTCGTTCCTGGGCCTTGTACACACCACCCGTCACACTATGGGAGTTGGCCATGCCTGAAGTCATTACCTTAACCGCAAGGAGAGGGATGCGGAAGATAGGGCTAGTGACTGGAGTGAAGTCATAACAAGGTAGCCGTACTGGAAGGTACGGCTGGATCACCTCCTTTTCAGGGAGAGCTATGTTAGGTATTTTGGTTTGACACTGCTTCACACCAAAAACAAAAAGAAGGGAGATGTGGTGAAAGTCAAGTAGGATGAAGGCCAACTAAACTAAACGAAGTGTTAGAACAAGAATAAGAAGCAGGATGAAGGCATACTAAACTAGACGTGATTCGCTTCACGTCTGTCTGGATTACCTTAAAGAATAAGAAATAGGAATGGAATCATCGACCAATCAGTTAACAGCCGACCGCTCTAGCACTGAGCTACTGAGAAATGGGCTTCAGACGATTGGTTTGCTAAATCGACATACAAGAAGAACACCTTGGATCCAATTGCGAAAAGTAGCGTACAGATAATGAAAGGGAGATAAGGTCCTAACTAAATCATAACACAAACTACCATTCCATCTATCATATCAGTCGAGTTGATCCGATTCATTATTATCCATAGATAAGGCAAGAGAAAACTTATGACCTCGCGGATGGAGAGGGATTCGAACTCCCGGTATTCCTATAAATACTTCGGTTTTCAAGACCGACTCTTTCAACCGCTCAGACATCCATCCCCTTCGCGCTTCGCACGCCCTATCTATCCTATCCGCGCACTGGCACGTAGGGGCTTATCTATGTGACTCGCTACGCTTGCTTGCCCCTATCGGCTGAACCAGCATATCTATAGAATTATACCCGACCACAATAAACTGAAAACCGCCGAGTTGAGAAGGGGCCCCAAACAAAAGCATAACTCATTGTTGTCTGCCTTATGTGTGTGTTGGTAATTTTCAATAAGGGATGGGAAGTTTTTATAATTACAGAATAAGTGAAGGCGTCTATGTGTAATTTTCCTTAATTAATATACTCTCGCCTAACCACCATATATAGTTACTTATAAATAGCAAATGTTTTTGCACGTACTCTTAAAGAATTTTAAATACCTTAATTAAAATGTCTAAACAATTTTCGGTACCTCTTTTTGGTTTAGGATAAGAGGTTTAGCACATTTGGTCATCATTTTCACTTACTCGACAAATGTAGTCCCATGTTTAGTCCCGTTAGAAAAGCTGTTGACGGCATGTCTCACGTGGTGATCACGTGGCCTTGAAGTCTGAAAATTGCCGTAACAAATTTCATAGATTGGACAAGAAATACACAATTTTTTTAACGTGTGTAGTTTAGTCGACATCGTCAGCGCCTTTTTGCCAAAATAACTATATGCATCCAATTAAATCTCCGTCAAGCATTCCGTAACAAATTTCATAGATTGGACAAGAAATACACAATTTTTTTAATGTGTGTAATTTAGTTGACATCATCAGTGGCATTTTGCCAAAGTAACTATATGCATCCAAATAAATCTCCGTCAACTTATCACACACAATAAACAAAAACAAAAGAAAAAAGAAGAGGAAAAACTCTTAAAGCGAATACTATTACGTTACATATGTCAAACTAAAATATCATGAACAGAGAATATTTAAGACAAATCCTATTTCTCTTGCAGATATCCAATTCTCTATAAGACACGTTCAAGTTCATAATAGTTAAGTATTAAAATGGATGCTTATGTTACTAATATCTACCTTGTAACGTGAGGCTAATATATTCGTTTTAATTAAAATTTTGCTTGAAATAGAGACAGTAATTTAAAATTTTAGCATTAGAGCTAGTTTGAGAAGCTCTCCTTAATTGTATATTACCCCTTCAGTAGAATAACTAGTACGTTCAAATGGGCGAGGTTAGATTTTAGTTTAATTAATCGCACGTGAAATGTTTGACTGAAAACGATAATAATTAATACGGACCCCCTCTTTTATTGTGTAACTACAAAAACTTCCCTCACTTATTGAAAATTACCAACACACCCCCTCATGTTACAATTTTCTTACAATTGCACCAGATGTGTGTAACAATTCTTACAACTTCACCCTTTGGAAACCTTACAAATAGACCCCCTGAAAGTGTGTGTTGGTAATTTTCAATAAGGGATGAGAAGTTTTTATAATTACAGAATAAGTGAAGGCGTCTATGTGTAATTTTCCTTAATTAATATACTCTCGCCTAACCACCATATATAGTTACTTATAAATAGCAAATGTTTTTGCACGTACTCTTAAAAAATTTTAAATACCTTAATTAAAATGTCTAAACAATTTTCGGTACCTCTTTTTGGTTTAGGATAAGAGGTTTAGCACATTTGGTCATCATTTTCACTTACTCGACAAATGTAGTCCCATGTTTAGTCCCGTTAGAAAAGCTGTTCACGGCTTGTCTCACGTGGTGATCACGTGGCCTTGATGTCTGAAAATTGCCGTAACAAATTTCATAGATTGGACCAGAAATACACAATTGTTTGAACGTGTAGTTTAGTCGACATCGTCAGCGCCTTTTTGCCAAAATAACTATATGCATCCAATTAAATGTCCGTCAAGCATTCTGTAACAAATTTCATAGATTGGACAAGAAATACACAATTTTTTTAATGTGTGTAATTTAGTTGATATCATCAGTGGCATTTTGCCAAAGTAACTATATGCATCCAAATAAATCTCCGTCAACTTATCACACACAATAAACAAAAACAAAAGAAAAAAGAAGAGGAAAAACTCTTAAAACGAATACTATTACGTTACATATGTCAAACTAAAATATCATGAACAGAGAATATTTAAGACAAATCCTATTTCTCTTGCAGATATCCAATTCTCTATAAGACACGTTCAAGTTCATAATAGTTAAGTATTAAAATGGATGCTTACGTTACTAATATCTACCTTGTAACGTGAGGTTAATTAATTCTTTTTAATTAAAATTTTTCTTGAATTACAAACAGTAATTCAAAATTTTAGCATTAGAGCTAGTTTGAGAAGCTCTCTTTCATTGTATATTACCCCTTCAATCCAATAACTAGTACGTTCAAATGGGCGAGGTTAGATTTTAGTTTAATTAATCGCACGTGAAATGTCTTACTAATTACGATAATAATTGATACGGACCGCCTCATTAATTGTGTAATTACAAAAACTATCCTTCACTTATTGAAAATTACCAAAACGCCCCCTCATGTTACAAATTTCTTACAATTGCACGCCCTATGTGTAACAATTTTTACAACTTTCGCCACCGTAAACCTTACAATAGACCCCCTAAGGGTATGTGTTGGTAATTTACAACAAAGAAGGAGAAGTTTTTATAATTACAGAATAAGTGAAGGGGTCTATGCGTAATATTCCTTAATTAACATACTCTCATCCAAACACCATAGTTACTTATAAATAGCACATGTTATTCCACGTACTCTTAAAGAATCTTGAATACCTTAATTAAAATGTCTATACAATTTTCGGGACGTCTTTTTGGTTTAGAATAAGAGCTTTAGCACATTTGGTCCTCATTTTCACTTACACGACAAATGTAGTCCCCTGTTTAGTCCCGTTAGAAAAGTTGTTCACTGCTTGTCTCACGTGGTGATCACGTGGCCTTGAAGTCTGAAAATTGCCGACACAAAGTTCATAGATTGGACTTTACACAATTTTTTTAAAGTGTGTAGTTTAGTCGATATCGTTAGTGCCATTTTGCCAAAGTAACTAACTATATGCATCCAATTAAATCTCCGTCAAACATGCCGTCACAAATTTCTTTGATTGGAGAAGAAATACACAATTTTTTAACGTGTGTAGTTTCGTCGATATCGTCAGTGACATTTTGCCAAAGTAACTATATGCATCCAAATAAATCTCCATCAACTTATCACGCACAATAAACAAAAACAAAAGAAAAAAAAAGGAAAAACTCTTAAAGTACATACTATTACGTTACATATGTCAAACTAAAATATCATGAACAGAGAATATTTAAGACAAATCCTATTTCTCTTGCAGATATCCAATTCTCTGTAAGACACGTTTAAGTTTATAATAGTCAAGTATTAAAATGGTGGCTTACGTTACTAATATCTACCTTGTAACGTGAGGTTAATTAATTCTTTTTAATTAAAATTTTTCTTGAATTACAGACAGTAATTCAAAATTTTAGCATTAGAGCTAGTTTGAGAAGCACTCTTTCATTGTATATTACCCCTTCAATCCAATAACTAGTACGTTGAAATGGGCGAGGTTAGATTTTAGTTTAATTAATCGCACGTGAAATGTCTTACTAATTACGATAATAATTGATGAGGACCGCCTCATTAATTGTGTAATTACAAAAACTATCCTGCAATTATTGAAAATTACCAACACGTCCCCTCATGTTACAAATTTCTTACAATTGCACCCCCTGTGTGTAACAATTTTTACAACTTTCGCCACCGTAAACCTTACAATAGACCCCCTAAGGGTATGTGTTGGCAATTTTCAATAAAGAAGGAGGAGTTTTTATAATTACAGAATATGTGAAGGGGTCTATGTGTAATTTTCCTTAATTAACATACTCTCATCCAACCACCATAGTTACTGATAAATAGCACATGTTATTGCACGTACTCTTAAAGAATCTTGAATACCTTAATTAAAATGTCTATACAATTTTCGGGACCTCTTTTTGGTTTAGAATAAAAGCTTTAGCACATTTGGTCCTCATTTTCACTTACTCGACAAATGTAGACCCCTGTTTAGTCCCGTTAGAAAAGTGGTTCACTGCTTGTCTCACGTGGTGATCACGTGGCCTTGAAGTCTGAAAATTGCCGTCACAAAGTTTATAGATTGGACTTTACACAATTTTTTTAGAGTGTTTAGTTTAGTCGATATCGTCAGTGCCATTTTGCCAAAGTAACTAACTATATGCATCCAATTAAATCTCCGTCAAACATGCCGTCACAAATTTCATTGATTGGAGAAGAAATACACAATTTTTTAACGTGTGTAGTTTAGTCGATATCGTCAGTGACTTTTTGCCAAAGTAACAATATGCATCCAAATAAATCTCCGTCAACTTATCACGCACAATAAACTAAAACAAATGGAAAAGAAAGGAAAAACTCTTAAAGTACATACTCTTACGTTACATATGTCAAACTAAAATATCATGAACAGAGAATATTTAAGACAAATCCTATTTCTCTTGCAGATATCTAATTCTCTGTAAAACACATTTAAGTTTATAATAGTTGAGTATTAAAATGGTGGCTTACGTTACTAATATCTACCTTGTAACGTGAGGTTAATTAATTCGTTCATTGATTGTGTAAATACAAAAACTATCCTTCACTTATTGAAAATTACCAACACGCCCCCTCATGTTACAAATTTCTTACAATTGCACCCCCTGTGTTAACAATTTTTACAACTTTAGCCACTGTAAACCTTACAATATACCTCCTAAGGGTATGTGTTGGTAATTTTCAATAAGGAAGGAGAAGTTTTTATAATTACAGAATAAGTGAAGGGGTCTATGTGTAATTTTACTTCATTAACATACTCTCGCCCAACCACCATAGTTACTTATAAATAGCACATGTTTTTGCACATACTCTTAAAGAATCTTGAATACCTTAATTAAAATGTCTATACAATTTTCAGGACCACTTTTTGGTTTAGAATAAGTGCTTTAGCACATTTGGTCCTCATTTCCACTTACTCGACAAATTTAGTCCCCTGTTTAGTGCCGTTAGAAAAGTTGTTCACTGCATGTCTCACGTGGTGATCACGTGGCCTTGAAGTCTGAAAATTGCCGTCACAAAGTTCATAGATTGGACTTTACACAATTTTTTTAACGTGTTTAGTCTAGTCGATATCGTCAGTGCCATTTTACCAAAGTAACTAGCTATATGCATCCAATTAAATCTCCGTCAAACATGCCGTCACAAATTTCATTGATTGGAGAAGAAATACACAATTTTTTAACGTGTGTAGTTTAGTCGATATCGTCAGTGACTTTTTGCCAAAGTAACAATATGCATCCAAATAAATCTCCGTCAACTTATCACGCACAATAAACTAAAACAAATGGAAAAGAAAGGAAAAACTCTTAAAGTACATACTCTTACGTTACATATGTCAAACTAAAATATCATGAACAGAGAATATTTAAGACAAATCCTATTTCTCTTGCAGATATCTAATTCTCTGTAAGACACATTTAAGTTTATAATAGTTGAGTATTAAAATGGTGGCTTACGTTACTAATATCTACCTTGTAACGTGAGGTTAATTAATTCGTTTTAATTAAAATTTTCCTTGAATTACAGACAGTAATTCAAAATTTTAGCATTAGAGCTTGTTTGAGAAGCTCTCTTTAATTGTATATTACCCCTTCAATCCAATAACTAGTACGTTCAAATGGGCGAGGTTAGATTTTAGTTTAATTAATCGCATGTGAAATGTCTTACTAATTACGATAATAATTGATACGGACCGACTCATTGATTGTGTAATTACAAAAACTATCCTTCACTTATTGAAAATTACAAAAACGCCCCCTCATGTTACAAATTTCTTACAATTGCACGCCCTGTGTGTAACAATTTTTACAACTTTAGCCACTGTAAACCTGACAATATACCTCCTAAGGGTATGTGTTGGTAATTTTCAATAAGGAAGGAGAAGTATTTATAATTACAGAATAAGTGAAGGGGTCTATGTGTAATTTTCCTTCAATAACATACTCTCACCCAACCACCATAGTTACTTATAAATAGCACATGTTTTTGCACGTACTCTTAAAGAATCTTGAATACCTTAATTAAAATGTCTATACAATTTTCGGGACCTCTTTTTGGTTTAGAATAAGAGCTTTAGCACATTTGGTCCTCATTTTCACTTACTCGACAAATGTTGTCCCCTGTTTAGTCCCGTTACAAAAGTTGTTCACTGCATGTCTCACGTGGTGATCACGTGGCCTTGAAGTCTGAAAATAGCCGTCACAAAGTTCATAGATTGGACTTTGCACAATTTTTTTTTAACCTGTGTAGTCTAGTCGATATCGTCAGTGTCATTTTGCCAAAGTAACTAACTATATGCATCCAATTAAATCTCCGTCAAACATGTCGTCACAAATTTCATTGATTGGAGAAGTAATACACAATTTTTTAACGTGTGTAGTTTCGTCGATATCGTCAGTGACATTTTGCCAAAGTAACTATATGCATCCAAATAAATCTCCATCAACTTATCACGCACAATAAACAAAAACAAAAGAAAAAAAAAAGGAAAAACTCTTAAAGTACATACTATTACGTTATATATGTCAAACTAAAATATCATGAACAGAGAATATTTAAGACAAATCCTATTTCTCTTGCAGATATCCAATTCTCTGTAAGACACGTTTAAGTTCATAATAGTTGAATATTAAAATGGTGGCTTACGTTACTAATATCTACCTTGTAACGGGAGGTTAATTAATTCGTTTTAATTAAAAAATTCTTTGAATTACAGACTGTAATTCAAAGTTTTAGCAGTAGAGCTAGTTTGAGAAGCTCTCTTTAGTTGCATATTACCCCTTGAATCCAATAACTAGTACGTTCAAATGGGCGAGGTAAGATTTTTGTTTAATTAATTGCACGTGAAATGTCTTACTAATTACAATATTAATTGATACGGACCGCCTCATTAATTGTGTAATTACAAAAATTATCCTTCACTTATTGAAAATTACCAACACGCCTCCTCATGTTACAAATTTTTAACAATTGTACCCCCTGTGTGTTACAATTTTTACAACTTTAGCCACTGTAAACCTTACAATAGACCCCCTAAGGGTATGTGTTGGTAATTTTCATTAAGGAAGGAGAAGTTTTTATAATTACAGAATAAGAGAAGGGGTTAAATGTGTAATTTTCCTTAATTAACATACTCTCACCCAACCACCATAGTTACTTATAAATAGCACATGTTTTTTCACGTACTCTTAAAGAATCTTGAATACCTTAATTAAAATGTCTTTATAATTTTCGGGACCTCTTTTTGGTTTAGAATAAGAGCTTTAGCACATTTGGTCCTCATTTTCACTTCCTCGACAAATGTAGTTCCCTGTTTAGTCCCGTTAGAAAAGTTGTTCACTGCATGTCTCACGTGGTGATCACGTGGCCTTGAAGTCTGAAAATTGCCGTCATAAATGTTCATAGATTGGACTTGACACAATATTTTTAACGTGTGTAGTTTAGTCGATATCGTCAGTGCCATTTTGCCAAAGTAACTAACTATATGCATCGAATTAAATCTCCGTCAAACATGCCGTCACAAATTTCACTGATTGGAGAAGAAATACACCATTTTTTAACGTGTGTAATTTAGTCGATATCGTCAGTGACATTTTGCCAAAGTAACTATATGCATCCAAATAAATCTCCGTCAACTTATCACGCACAATTAACAAAAACAAATGAAAAAAAGAAGAGTAAAAACTCTTAAAGTAAATACTATTACGTTACATATGTCAAATTAAAATATCATGAATAGAGAATATTTATGACAAATCCTTTTTCTCTTGTAGATATCCAATTCTCTGTAAGACACGTTTAAGTTCATAATATTTTAGTATTAAAATGGAAGCTGATGGGATATGTAGACTGATTGGATCCGATTTGAAGTATAAGGAAGGAACAACAGGCATCGCCACGACGTTCGAAGGCAGTAGTCATCGCCGCGGCGTTCAAAGGCAGTGGTCATCACCGCGGCGTTCAGGGTCGAACGCCGCAGCGTTCCGGCGGCGTTGACTGGCGTGTTGACCAAGACTTGTAAAAAGACGCGTTTTTGGAGTTGTTTAAGGCTGGATTTTGTTTCCTTATCTGATTATGAGTCTTCCAAGACACTACTAGAGTATATATACTTACTCTTCTCTTGGAATATGTAATCCATCATCATACAATCAATAAAAACTCTAGTGTAAACCGTGGACATAGGCATTCTTGGCCGAACCATGTAAATCTTGTGTCTCTATTTTATTGCTTTTTTATTTGCTTTTATTTGTTTTATGCGCATTGATCCTAACAACTGGTATCAAGAGCAAGGTTATAGCGTCCTGTGCGAATCAATGGCGTCTGAAGATGGAAAAGTAAAAATTGACAAGTTCGATGGAAAGGATTTCGGATTCTGGCGGATGCAGATGGAGGATTATCTGTACCAGAAGAAACTCCATGGACCGTTGTCGGGGAAGAAGCCTGAAAAGATGACAGATGTAGATTGGGAATTGTTGGATAGGTAAGCCTTGGGGGTTATTGGGATGACGTTATCAAGAAACGTAGTGTTTAACATCTTGGAGAAAACCACTGCGGGTTTGATGAAGGCACTATCGAACATGTATGAGAAGCCATCGGCGTCGAATAAAGTCTATCTAATGAGACGTTTATTCAACTTACGGATGACTGAAGGAGGATCCGTAACAAATCATATCAACGAATTCAACGTGATCATCACTCAGTTGAGTTCGGTTGATATCAATTTTGAGGACGAGGTAAAGGCTTTAATTCTATTGTCTTCTTTGCCGGAAAGTTGGAGTGCGACGGTAACTGCTGTGAGTAGTTCATCTGGTTAAAGGAAGTTGAAACTTCAGGAGATTCGGGATCTGATTCTGAGCCAGGATATTCGCCGGAGGGAATCAGGAGAACTCACATCTGCTGCATTGAGTGCGGAAAGCAGAGGGAGAGGTGTTCAAAGGGGTGGTTAGAAAGGTAGAGGTCGATCCAAGTCTAAGGGGCGAGGGAAGTCAAAACCGCGCAAGGAGGCTGATTGCTGGGGCTGCGGGAAGAAAGGCCATTACAAGAGGGATTGTCCTGAAAAGGCGGGTCAAAATCAAAATCGAGAACATCAACAAGCAAACGCAGCAGTAGACGACATCGAAGATGCTTTGGTTTGTTGTGTTGACAATCCAGTCGACCAATGGGTTCTGAACTCAGGTGCGTCGTTCCATGCTACTTCACGTAAGAATTATCTAACAAATTATGTTTCTGGAAAATTTGGAAAGGTTTTTCTTGCAGATGACGAACCCTTAGAAATAGTTGGTAAGGGTGAGGTCACACTGACGACGGCACAGAGAATGTAGTTGAAACTGTATAATGTGAGACATGTTCCGGGATTGAGGAAGAATTTGATCTCAATGGGTCAAATTGATAGTGATGGGTACACCACGGTGTTTGGTGGTGGTGTATGGAAAATCTCCAAAGGTAATCTGGTGGTGGCTCGTGGTAAGAAGTCGGGGACTCTGTATACCACAGAAATAAAGAAGGACTCGTTCGCTGCAGTCGAGGCTATAGAGGATGTTCACTTATGGCATAGGCGACTTGGGCATATGAGTGAGAAGGGAATGAGAATCATGGCATCCAAGGGGAAGCTACCAATGTCAAAGTCGGTTGAATTGGGTCTTTGCGAAGACTGTGTGCTTGGGAAGTAGAAAAAGGTGAGTTTTTCCAAGACGGGTAGAGAATCGAAGGCAGAGAAGTTGGAGCTTGTGCATACTGATGTATGGGGACCGGCTCCCATACAGTTGCTTGGAGGGTCGAGATACTATGTCACCTTCATAGATGACTCCATTCGAAAGGTATGGGTCTATTTTCTGAAAAATAAGTCGGATGTGTTTAATACCTTTAGGAAGTGGAAGGCAGAAATTTAGAATGAAACGGGGATGAGATTGAAGTGTCTAAGGTCGGATAATGGTGGGGAGTATGATAGCCAAGAGTTCAAAGACTATTGTGCAGAGAATGGGATCAAGATGATCAAGACCATTCCGTGGACTCCGCAACAGAATGGGATTGCAGAGCGGATGAATAGAACCTTGAATGAACGAGCTAGGAGCATGAGGCTTTACTCCGGGTTGCCAAAGACATTTTGGGCTGATGCAAGGAGCACGGCGGCTTACCTCATCAACCGAGGACCTTCAGTACAGTCGGACTTCAAAATACCGGAGGAGGTTTGGTCTGGAAAGGATGTAAATTTATCGCATTTAAAAATATTCGGTTGTTTATCTTATGTCTTGCGAAGTTCTGATGACAGGGATAAGTTGGATCCTAAGGCACAGAAGTGCATCTTTATTGGCTATGGAGGAGAGAGTTTTGGGTATCCATTTTGGGATTACCAAAACAACAAAATCATAAGGCATAAGGATGTCACGTTCAACGAAAGGGTGCTTTACAAGGATAGATTTGGAGCAGAGACTGAGGAACATGAGAAACCAAAGGCGATATTGGAAGAGATCACTCTAGACGAGGTTGCTCGGAATGACACTGAGAATAGGATCGAGGATGATCCGGATACTTCGCCACCAACCTTGAAAAGATCGAGTAGAACTCCTAAACCAAACATAAGGTATTCCCCTTCCTTACACTATTTACTTTTAACGGATTCGGATGAGCCCGAGTCGTACAAAGAGGCGATGAGTGTGGGAGATTCTCTCAAGTGGGAGCTAGCCATGAAGGATGAAATGAGCTCCCTTGAGAGAAATAGAACTTGGAGGTTGACTGAGTTACCGAAGGGGAAACGGGCTTTGTAGAACAAGTGCGTATTCCGGGTTAAGGATGAACTGGATGGTAGTAAAAGGTACAAGGCGAGGTTGGTGGGCAAAGGGTTCCTGCAGAAGGAAGGGATTGACTACAATGAAATTTTTTCGCCGGTTGTCAAGCTAACTACTATTAGGATGGTTCTAAGTGTTGTTGCTGCAGAGGATTTGCATCTTGAGCAATTAGATGTAAAAACGGCATTCCTTCATGGGGATTTGGAGAAGGATATCTACATGGTTCAACCGGAGGTTTTTCTAGAGAATGGACGAGAAGACCGTGTATGCAAGCTAGAGAAAAGCTTGTATGGACTTAAACAAGCTCCGAGGCAATGGTATAAGAAGTTTGACACCTTCATGGCTAGTAGTGGATATACTAGGTGTCAAATGGATCATTGTTGTTATTTCAAGAAGTTTAGGGATTGTTACATAATATTGCTACTGTATGTGGATGATATGTTAGTGGTTGGGTCTAACATGAGAGAAATTGATAAGTTGAAGAAGCAACTATCCACGGAATTTTGAGATGAAGGACTTGGGAGCTGCAAATACAATCCTCGGGATGAGGATCATTCGAGATAGGTCGAGTGGGAGTCTCAAGTTGACTCAAGAGAAGTACATTGAAAAGGTACTTGCTAGATTTGCAATCTCAAATGCAAAGTCTAGAAGGACACCTTTAGGGAGTCATTTCAAGTTGAGCAAGGAACAATCACCTAAGACTGAGGAAGAGCTAGATCAAATGGCAAAGGTTCCCTATGCCTTTGCCATTGGGAGTTTGATGTACGCAATGGTGTGTACAAGGCCGGATATAGCACATGCAGTGGGAGTTGTGAGTCGGTATATGGCTAATCTAGGGTTAAAGCATTGGGAAGCGGTAAAGTGGCTACTGAGGTACTTGAGGGGTACATCGAGCATGTGCTTGTGTTTTTTGAGCAGTAGCGTGACTTTGGAGGGCTTCGTGGATGCGGATTAAGGTGGTGATCAAGATGGTCAGAAGAGTACATCGGGGTACATTTACACTTTAGGTGGCACGGCAATAAGTTGGACATCTAGGCTACAAAAGTGTGTAGCACTTTCTACTACCGAAGCCGAGTACATAGCTATTTCAGAAGCTGGGAAGGAGATGGTTTGGTTGAAGAATTTTCTGAGGGAAATTGACAAGGAGCAACGGGATTGTGCACTTTATAGTGATAGTCAAAGTGCCATTTGTTCAATTGAAGTATCATCATATCCGAGAGATGATAGATGATGGAACTTTGGAGTTGAAGAAGGTGCTTGGTACAAAGAATCCGGCGGATATGTTAACTAAGGGAGTTACCACCGACAAAACTGAGGTTTTGCATGGCCTTGAGTTTTTGTGATGAAAGAGGCTAGTCTGCACTAGAGGATACTTTCACCGGGGTGGTGAAGAAGTATAACAAGAGTTGAGGTGATCAGTCTCTAAGTGGGAGATTGATGGGATAAGTAGACTAATTGGAAGCGATTTCAAGTATAAGAAAGGAATAACAAGCATCGCCGCGGCGTTCAGGTTCCAACATTGCGGCGTTCAAAGGCAGTAGTCATCACCGCGGCTTTCCGGCGGCGTTGACTGGAGTGTTGATCAATACTCGTAAAAAGACGCATTTTTGGAGTTGTTTAAGGCTCGATTTTGTTTCCTTATCTGATTATAAGTCTTCCAAGACACTACTAGAGTATATATACATACTCTTCTCTTGTAATATGTAATCTATCATCATACAATCAATAAAAACTCTAGTGTAGACTGTGGACGTTGGCATTCTTGGCCAAACCATGTAAATCTTGTGTCTCTATTTTCTTGCTTTTTTATTTACTTTTATTCATTTTATGCGCATTGATTCCTAACAGATGCTTGTGTTACTAATATCTACATTGTTACGTGAGGTTAATTAATTCGTTTTAATTAAAATTTTGCTTGAAATAGAGATAGTAATTCAAAATTTTAGCATTAGAGCTAGTTTGAGAAGCTCTCCTTAATTGAATATTACCCCTTCAGTCCAATAACTGGTATGTTCAAATGGGCGAGGTTATATTTTAGTTTAATTAATCGCACGTGAAATGTCTGCTGAAAACGATAATAATTAATACGGGCCCCCTCATTTATTGTGTAATTACAAAAACTCCCCCTCACTTATTGGAAATTACCAACACGCCCCCCTCATGTTACAAATTTCTTACAATTGCACCCCCTGTGTGTAACAATTCTTACAACTTTACCCAAGTAAACCTTACAAATAGACCCTCTAGGGTTGTGTGTTAGTAATTTTCAATAAGTGAGATGAAGTTTTTATAATTACACCTAAGTGAAGGGGTCTATGTGTTATTTTCCTTAATTAATATACTCTCACCTAACCACCATAGTTACTTATAAATACATGTTTTTGCACGTACTTTTACAGATTCTTAAATACCTTAATTAAAATGTCTAAACAATTTTCGAGACCTCATTTTGGTTTAGGATAAGAGGTTCAGCACACTTGGTCCTCATTTTCACTTACTCAACAAATGTAGTCCCATGTTTAGTCCCATTAGAAAAGTTGTTCACGGCATGTCTTGTTAGGAATCAATGTGCATAAAAGAACTTAAAAGTAAAAATCAAAGTAAGAAACAAGACAACGATTTACATGGTTCGGCAATTTGCCTACATCCACGAACCTATGCTAAAGAGATTTTATTGATGTATGAGAGTGATCCACATTACAAAGATGAATAACCTTGGAGACTAAGTAAAACAAAGCCTAATACACTTAGGAAACCCAAAAACTTCCCAAAATAGCTCAAAAACACGTGAACTAAAACTGTTGTCCGCAACCATGGCGCCACAGCGCTAAATGGCGCCAACCATGCAGAATGTGGTGCCACGGCGCTAGATGCGTAGAAACTTTTTCTTCCTTTTTTTTCATCTTTTGGTCTTTTCCTTTTGCACTTTGATTGTCTCCACTTATAACCCATCAATCTCCCACTTGGAGACTAATTCAAAGTAGAATTAAATCCCATCTTCAAACCCGCGATCCTTACTTCTCCAAGTAAACACACTCTCTCTCTAGCATAAATCGGCCTCCTCATCACAGAAACTCAAGGCCAACTGAGGCCTTGCAAAGCCTCAGTTTCTCGATGGTAACCCCCTTTGTCAATATGTCTGCCAGATTCTTCGTACCCAAAATCTTCTTCAATTCCAAAGTTCCACCATCAATCATCTCCTGAATATAATGATACTTCAGTTGAATATGGTTTGTCCTAGAGTGAAAATCCGGATTCTTCGCAAGACAAATCGCACTTTGACTATCACTATAAAGTGCACAATCCCGTTGCTCCTTGTCAATTTCCCTCAGAAAATTCTTCAACCAAACCATCTCTTTCCCAGCTTCTGAAATAGCTATGTACTCGGCTTCGGTTGTAGAAAGTGCTACACACTTTTGTAGTCTTGACATCCAACTAATTGCTGTGCTACCTAAAGTGTAAATATAGCCCGAGGTGCTCTTCCGACCATCTTGATCACCACCTAAGTCAGCATCCACAAAGCCCTCTAAAGTGACACTTCTAGTCTTAAAACTCAAACACATATCCGATGTGCCTTTCAAATACCTTAGTAGCCGCTTCACTGCTTCCCAATGCTGTAAACCCGGATTAGCCATAAACCTACTCACGACTCCCACTGCATGAGCTATATCCTGCCTTGTACACACCATTGCGTACATCAAACTTCTAGTGGCAGAGGCATAAGGAACCTTTGCCATCTTTCCTCGCTCCTCATCAGATTTAGGTGATTGCTCCTTACTTAGTTTGAATTGACTCCCTAAAGGGGTGCTTCTAGGCTTTGCATCAGTGATAGAAAATCTATCAAGGACCTTATGAATATACCTTTCTTGAATCAACTTGAGGATCCCATGCGACCTATCTCGAATAATTCTCATCCCGAGAATCGTATTTGCAGCCCCCAAGTTCTTCATTTCAAACTCACTTGACAATTGTTGTTTCAGCCTTTTGATTTCCTCAATATTAGACCAAACGACTAACATGTCATCGACATACAACAATAAGATTAGGAAGCAATCCTTAAACTTCTTAAAATAACAACAGTGATCCATTTGACATTTTGTAAATCCATTTCCATCCATAAAGGCGTCAAATCTCTTGTACCACTGTCTCGGATCTTGTTTCAATCCGTACAAACATTTCTGTAGTTTGCACACAAGGTTTTCCTTTCCATTCTCCAGAAAACCCTTCGGTTGAACCATGTAAATATCTTCCTCCAAATCACCATGAAGGAACGCCATTTTTACATCCAACTGCTCAAGATGTAAATCCTCTGCAACAACAATACTCAGAACCATCCTTATAGTAGTCAACTTGACAACCGGTGACAAAATCTCAGTGTAGTCAATCTCTTCCTTCTGTTGGAACCCTTTAACTACCAACCTCGCCTTGTACCTTTTACTACCATCTGGCTCATCCTTAACCCGGAATACCCACTTGTTCTGCAAAGCTCGTTTCCCCACCGATAATTTAGTCAACCTCCAAGTCTTATTTCTCTCAAGCGAGCTCATCTCATCTTTCATAGCTAGCTCCCACTTGAGAGAATCTTCTACACTCATTGCCTCCTTGTACGATTCCGGCTCACCCGAATCCATCAAAAGTAAATAGTGTAAGGAAGGGAAATACCTTATGTTTGGTTTGGGGGTTCTGCTTGATCTCCTCAAGGTAGATTGCAGAGTCTCCAGATCTTCCTCAATCCTATTCTCAGCTCCATTTCCTGTAACCTCATCCACAGTGATCTCTTCTAATATCGCCTTTGGTTTCTCATTTTCCTCAGTCTCTGCTCCAAATCTATCCTTGTAAAGCACCCTTTCGTTGAACGTGACATCCTTATGCCTTATGATTTTGTTGTTTTGGTAATCCTAGAACCGATACCCAAAACTATCTCCTCCATAGCCAATAAACATGCACTTTTGTGCCTTAGGATCCAACTTATCCCTGTCATCAGAACTTCGCAAGACATAAGATAAACAACCGAATATTTTTAAATGCGATAAATTTACCTCCTTTCCCGACCAAACCTCCTCCGGTATTTTGAAGTCCAACGGTACTGAAGGTCCTCAGTTGATGAGGTGAGCCGCCGTGCTCACTGCATCAGCCCAAAATGTCTTTGGCAACCCAGAGTAAAGCCTCATGCTCCTAGCTCGTTCATTTAAAGTTCTATTCATCCGCTCTGCAATCCCATTCTGTTGCGGAGTTCCCGGAATGGTCTTGATCATCTTGATCCCAATCTCTACACAATAGTCTTTGAACTCTTGGTTGTCATACTCCCCGCCATTATCCAACCTCAGACACTTCAATCTCAACCCCGTTTCATTCTCGACTTCTGCCTTCCATTGCGTAAAGGTATTAAACACATCCGACTTATTTTTCAGAAAATAGACCCATACCTTTCGAGTGGAATCATCAATAAAGGTAACATAATATCTCGACCCTCCAAGTGACTGTATGGGAGCCGGTCCCCATACATCAGTATGCACAAGCTCCAGCTTCTCTGCCTTCGGTTCTCTACCCGTCTTGGAAAAACTCACCTTTTTCTGCTTCCCAAGCACACAGTCTTCGCAAAGACCCAATTCAACCGTCTTCGAGATTGGTAGCTTCCCCTTGGATGCCATGATTCTCATTCCCTCTACCTTTCTGACCACCCCATTGAACACCTCTCCCTCTATTTTCCGCACTCAATGCAGCAGATGTAAGTTCTCCTGATTCCCTCCAGCGAATATCCTCGCACAAAATCAGATCCCGAATCTCCTGAAGCTTCAACTTCCTTTGGCTAGATGAACTACTCACAGCAGTTACCGTCGCACTCCAACTTTTCGGAAAAGAAGACAATAGAATTAAAGCCTTTACCTCGCCCTCGAAATTAATATCAATCGAGCTCAACTGAGTGATGATCACGTTGAACTCGTTGATATGGTTGGTCACCAATCCTCCTTCAGTCATCCTTAAGTTGAATAAACGTCTCATGAGATAGACTTTATTCGACGCCAATGGCTTCTCATACATGTTGGATAGTGCCTTCATCAAACCCGCAGTGGTTTTCTCCTCCAAGATGTTAAACGCTACATTTCTTGATAACGTCAACCGAATAACCCCCAAAGCTTGCCTATCCAACAACTCCCAATATACATCAGTCATCTTTTCAGGCTTATTCCCCGACAACGGTTCATGGAGTTTCTTCTGGTATAGATAATCCTCCATCTGCATCCGCCAGAATCCGAAATCCTTTCCATCGAACTTGTCAATTTTTACTCTACCATCTTCAGACGCCATTGATTCGCACAGAACGCTATAACCTGGCTTTGATACCAGTTGTTAGGAATCAATGTGCATAAAAGAACTTAAAAGTAAAAATCAAAGCAAGAAACAAGACAACGATTTACGTGGTTCGCCAATTTGCCTACGTTCACGGACCTATGCTAGAGAGATTTTATTGATGTATGAGAGTGATCCACATTACAAAGATGAATAACCATCTACTTATATAGTCAATGTGATTTCAATATTCTCTGTACATACCACATTATTTGAGAGTGACACTTAGTAATAGTGTATCTCTGTGGGTGATCAAATCATTAGATGTTTGATAAGTATTGTCTTTACGTGTTTTTAAGCCCTTACATTTATGGCTTGATTTATGCCACATATGCATATAATCTATGTGCTTATTGAGTAAATGTGGAAAATCACTGCAATCGACGTAAAGTGCACAAAAATACAGTATTTCAGTATATTTTGAAATTGAATTTGAGGATGTTTTCTTCTAGAAAGTTGTAGATCTCTGTCTTGCCTTCACGTGGCAACTTGAATTATCCAAATCCAAGGTCCGTGGAAAAATTTATGAAGCAAAACACGATTACTGCGCTGAAAAACAAGAAAACGGTTAAGACTTTGCACTGTGGCGCCTAGGCGCCACCTTATACGCGCCTAGGCGCCAGTTAAATTCTTTTGCAAGCCACTTAGGCTACCTGGACCGCGCCTAGGCGCCATTTGGGTCACGCCTGGGCGCCGACACAGCGATTTTGAAAGTATAAAGGCCAAAGAATGAAAGGAAAAGGGGGGTTCGAATTCTAAGTGAATTTTGGGGATTTCTTGGGATTGGGACCTCACTTTTCATCACTTTAGAAGGGAAAGAAGAGATTCAAGCCTCCAATTAAAGATTCGATCATCAATTCAACATAGGGAGTTTCTTAGCTTTAGATTCATCTTTGTCTATGAACATGGATCTTATGCTTAGCTTTTTCCTTACGCATTTTATGAGCTAAATTGTTGAACTAGGGCCATGAGAAGGCCATGTTGTTAGTATTTTGATAATAAGATCGTTTCCCATTTCAATTCATATATTGCTATGTGTTGTGATTTTGTGGTTGAATGCCTTACATATGCTTGATCACCATGTGTTTGATATCATGCCTAGGTGGATTATTCGAGAGAAAGTTGACTTAGGGTGCAAGAATTTCACAACATCACTGACCAAATAGGAATTGCCCTAGACATAGGTAAAGATTCCCGGGTGAAGTCATTCGATTTTAATCGAGAAAGCTCTAGTTCTTTAATGCATGCTTAGTGGTTAGATTTCCGGGTAGACATACTTAGGAAACCACCAATTAAGTATAGGAGTCTAGCACGAGACATCGGTTATTCTTTACCTTAGGAGTTTTCACCATACCAATGTATGTCTAATGAATTGGTAATGATCTTAGGATAGCAATACGCAACATGTGCCCGAACATGAGCCTTAGTCACCTCTCCACCTTGGAAGTTTAATCTCTCTTTACTTTCGCTTTAGCTTATTTTACTTTCCATTTTAGTTAAATCTCTAATTTACTTCCGTTTGTTATCGAAAATCATAAACTAAAATTCAAGTCTCCGTGGTTCGACAACCCGAACTTATTTTCCATTTTTATTACTACACACGACTAGTGCACTTGCTACCAAAGCATGTTAGCTTCTAGCGTGTCAATGTTTTACGTGCAAAATTAGTTGTTGTATACTTAAATATTGTTTATGTACTAAACCGAATGGAAACACTTGGTATCCTTATGAGGATTATGTAGTGTTCTTTACCATCTTGATGGTACGTTAAACTTCATTTGATCTATTTCATGTGGTACAATGATGTGGACTGATTTTTAATCATGAGACCAAAAACGTCATAAGTAGATGTGTTCTCTACAAGAAAGATATAATGTCTTGGAAACCATCAAAGCAAAGTTATATTACTCGATTCGCTGAGGAATCTCAGTTTATTGCCTCGGAAAAAGGCAGAAATCAACATGTGTCGCTTCCAAGGCTCTTTGTGAATATCTCTTTCAGACTAGTTACATCTTTGTTGAGAGAAGACCGACCAAAAGTAGGCATATTATATGTGACTGCCAAGCTAAGAAGCGAAGGCATGAAGTAAGACCTATTGAGAATAGGCATATACAATTGAGATATAAAATTGTGGGGCAATTGCAAAACAATGAGAATTGTATTCTTGTATATGTGAGGATGGAGATAAAACCGGCCGGATCTCCTACCAAGCCACTAAATAGTGAAATAATGGCGAACACATCGAGGGGGATGACGTGATGCCTATTGTGAAAGTTAACAATGATGGTAACCCAACCTATGTGATTGGTGATCCCATGAAGTAGGTTCATATGGATAATAACAAGTCATTGATTAACTTACTGGGACACTATCTATTATTAATGTATTCATCCCTAAGGTGTATGATAGTGTATTACTGCAGCCGTGAGGTTGAGCAAATGCTCTTAATAGATCCATAGCCCTAAATTGGGTGGTGTGTTTGACTATGGTACACACTTGATGAATTTACCTATATGAGTGTAGAGGTGTGGCCACCTCTCATGAGAACTTGGGCATGTTCTCTAAAGCACTCATGAAATCGGGAGTGGCGCACGACCGAGAAAAAGTGCCAAACCGCATTTGAACAACCCCTATTTGAATGTTATGTGGGTGATAAGTAACTTTATTCACATAGAAGGACGAGGTTCATAGAAATATTGCATTTCACCAAGTCCTTGTGAATTAACACTTATTTACCCTATGCATTGGTTCATAGCTCAAAAGGCACCAATGTTTATGCATTGCGTTCACATGTTCTCTCTGATTCCTTCCGCCCTGCCCTATATATCTTGAGTTTTATTTTTTGAAATATGTGGGGGATTGTTGGTTAATAGTATCTTATTTTTGGGATATTTCCAAAAAAAAAAAAAAATTGGAAAGATTTCTAATCACTTAATCTATGGGATTTGTGATTTCAATCAAGCAAGATTAGTGTAATTAATTAGCTGTTTGAAATCCCTAAGATTTTGTCTTACCTTTTATCTTTTCTTTCACATGTACTTTATGTGTGTATAAATAGGCCTCTTTCAAGGAAAACACCCGAAAAGAGAAAACCAAAATGGATCAGAAAGCTTATTATTAAATATCCAATTGACATCACCAAAATTTATAATCATCATCCTTGCCACTGCGGCTTAGTTATTCTCAAAGCAATTTCAATTTAAGATCAACTCCTCACTCTATCCGTACATCATCTTTGGAGAGAACATAATAAGGGTTGTTCTATTGAAATTTTCACCAACTTGTGTGCACTCGTGGTGGGATAGGACTGCTAAATCCTGGGGGTAGACCGTCAGTGACCTAATGCACCGAGTCATTGACTCCGAGGGGCAGAAATCTATCTTTAAGGACAGTGCTTTGCACGACTCAGTCCAAATTCAATAAGTTTTCTTAATCTCCCTATTTATTTTAATGTGCTGCTTTAATTATCGATATTTAATTTTGTTGATATATTTGTTAATTTTTTCCAATATTTCCTACAATTGCCGTCACAAATTTCATAGATTGGACAAGAAATACACAATTTGTTTATCGTGTATAGTTTAGTCAATATCGTCAGTGCCATTTTGTCAAAGTAACTCAATGCATCTAAATAAATCTCCATCAAATTTATCACGCACAATAAACAAAAACAAAATAAAAAAGGAGAGGAAAAACTCTTAAAGCAATTACTATTATGTTACATATGTCAAATGAAAATATCATGAACGGAGAATATTTAAGACAAATCTTATTTCTCTTGCAGATATCCAATTCTCTGTAAGATATGTAAATATAATATATGAACAAAGAGAAAACTCTTAAAGACAAATTCTATAATTCTCTTGTAGTTATCTAATAATTTTCTGAAAAATCAAAAACCTAGCAAGGTAACAAGCCGATAAAAAATAACACTACAAGAAATTCAAGTATTGGCTATGAAAATTAACGCCGTTGTTAGAAGTCGTGGTCTATAACTATTTAAATAACGGTTAATTTGGTTGTGGTAGACATTTCATATTGTCAAGTTAACGTCAGTCGTGGTGGAAAAGAATGCTAACTATTTTAAGTTAAGCTCTAACTAATCGTGTTGGACGAAGTGCTAATCGAGTACTTTTTTCAATGGCTAAAATGTTGCAATGAACAAAATATTGACAATGACTATAAGTTGTGGGTAATATTTTGGCCATGCTTGCAAATACCATGGCTAAAGCCAAGACGAAACCGTAGTCAATCGATTTTGACCATGACAAAAGCCTTTTCACCATGGCCAAAATCAAATTTCTTCTAGTGTAACTAAATACTAAAAAATCCTTGTTAAAAAAAATACTAAAAATTGCCCTTCCACTTTAATCAATTATATGCAAACATATATTTACCGATACAAATTCTAGCTGAAACTTAAATATAATTCACAAGGTGACCACTTGTAAGATCACTTGTTTCGTGAATTACACTTGAATTCAGTCGTGTCTAGATTAATTCAGTCATGTCTAATCTAGGCTAAAATATTTCATTTTCGATGGATTATTTAAATTGAGTTGCGTTAAAAAATATTGTTAATATGAACATACACAAACCAGCCCATGGAGTTTCTTACTCCGCCATTTCAGTGTTCTTTACTTATTCATTAATTAGGTGTAGATCATATCTCCCTCTTATTAGATTTTTGTTCTAAAAACCGCACATGATCACTTAGTGTTGTTATATAATTAGAGACATAAATATGTGCCATTGCATAGAGTTTCATTTCTCCTATTAAATCAATAACATATTATTATTCTTTTTCTCTTTCATTTTACGATTCTTTAATAGGTTTCAACTAAATCAATATCAAAGTCACTACACACCAAATTTCAAGAAACAGAACTAGATCGTTTAGTAATAAAGTCGATTATAAGTTCGGAGTATTATTGTTTCCATAGGGACAACTATAACCTAAGAACCAAAACTACTATATTATCCATTTCTAAGTTAAACCAATCAATTTTCAAGCATGGTTAAACTAATTAACAAAACAAGATACTTAACTAAAACAATTAAACACAATGAAGGGGAGAAAGCAATGGAAAGAAGCGATCAAAGGCACACAATTCAACCAAATATGCTATTCAATTGTGATAGAGGTTCTATTGGATTTTTAGATCGATTTAGCTTATAAGGCGAAATTCCCTAACATACGTACTACCCAATCTCTTTGCATTGCAACCCTACCATTGTTAATGATTTCCTATATATCTCTACATGAAAATCCAATTAACACTGATGCATTGAATGTCCAGGAATTTCCCACATTAATGGAAAGCCACCTAAAGGAACCGTATCTACTTTTTAGCCGATTTAACTATAGGGTATTCAATATTTTCTATCAACCCTAGGTTATCCCCTCTTGGTCTCAAATCTAGACATTAAATCAAACACTTTGTACTCATGCAGATGCAAGCATTAAACCTAAACATTGAATACACAGCTAAATGCAAAATAATCCAATAAAAGTCAAACAATCAATAATTAATATCAATGGCCTACCCATGGCCTTAATTAAAGTAATTTAGGTCATATTCATGTCAAATATGTTGGTGTTTATGCCCTCAGATGCTATAAGAGGATAGATTGTATAGGGCATATTATTTGTAATTAAACTTCATACATACTAGTAATCGGAGCACACTCGACGCGCATGCAAACTTAAGAAACATGACTTAGCTATATTCTTTAGTGAAATAAAATTGAGTAAACCACACCTAAATACGACAGGCCATAGTCCAATAGACACAAATATCTATCTATCTATCTATCTATTCTTTTATTATAAACGTAAGAGTTGATTGTTTTACATTTTTGATTTACCTAAAATATCTTTATAGAATTCAACTTTTAATGGCAAAAGAGTCAAAAGTAAATTTTAAGAATCTACAACAATAAGAAGTGTAATTACAGTAGAACTCTACAATGAAATTATATATAGATGTAAAATTATATAAGATTACTCCTATTTATTTATTTATTCATTCATTTAAAGAAGACAAAAAAGAAATTAAGTTTTATATATATATATATATATATATATATACATACATACATGTATCTACACCTGTACTCTTGAGTCCAATAGCTAATGACTTCCCATTTCATTAATTTTCATTCAAACAAAGTAATATTTTAGCTATAAAAGATTTTTTCTTACTTAATAAGCAATAATCACTAGTTCTGACAGTGATCGGTTGGTATAAAAGAACATAGGTTCCCATTCATTTTTGTGTTGGTCTTTCAAAATACACAAACTCATATATAGAAAATAATCATATTTAAGAATACGAAAAGATAATATAATATATTCATTAGAAGTAAAAAAGAATAAAAAAAAACTTAATATGCTTCTCAGCAGTTTCTTCTATAAGTGAAACACCAACAGTGTATATCATGTTTGGTAAAAATAAGTCTTATAAGCTCTTTGTAGTGTACCACGATCAAAAAGTACATGTCATTATAAGCGTATAATTCTTGAAGCTTTTAAGTATCTATAATAATAATTATATTATTATAGCAAATATTAAAATATATTAATTTTATTACTTATTATCTTATTATTATTCCATAAAAATTGGTATATTGCATCAAACATTACAACATATTTAAGTTAGTATTCATATATGGCAACCACGAATATAATATGGGGCAAAACACACTTTGTACCCCTAAACTTTTCACTTTGTTGTATTTAAGTCCCTAAACTATCACATGTAATAAGATGGTCCTTGAACAATGAAAAGTAACAAAATGGTCCCTTAATTTGACGAGCCGTGATATGGTAAAAGCTTCTTAAAATAAACATTTATATCTAAAGAATCCATGACATTAATTTTCAATAAAAAAGCTCACTTCACTAATTTTTCATTCCAAAAAATCAGACGTAGAGTTAGTAAATTTATTGATTTGATTACTCTTAGTCTTCTAGATTAAAATTAATCAATTGTAGTTGTATATAGAGATTTATTTATTTAGAAATTTTCAATTGATAACTGATACTAATACTGATTTTAACTTTAAATTTTTAAAATTTTTAATCTCTTACAAATTTTAAAAATAATATTTTTGAATAATTACCATTTTAAAATTAAAAAAAACTATATAAAATATTGAAATTAATTAATATTAAAACGAAATCCGTATTATACAATTTATTAATTTGAATTTTTTTTAAAAGAAGATAGTTATAAAATAAATTAATTGATCATTTCTTAAGTTTATAAAAAACATTACTTGATCATTTCTTAAGTTAATAAATGAATTGTAATTTAGTCCAGTTACTTACTAAATGAAGGGTAATAAAAATTACTTAATCAATTCTAATATACCCTTCATTTATAAAGTTAAGAATTGATCAAGTAATTCTATTACCAATATCTTTTTTTCCAATTTTGTAAATTGATAAATAGTAATATACAAATTTTATTTTTGATTATTAAGTACTTTAAATACTTTTATATGATTTATTTTATTTTTCATATGATAAAGGAACTCAAGGCCATCTTGGAGAAGATCTTTATTGGAGCTAAAATCTGTGTGATCAAGGAGCTCGAGATCGTCTTTCCAGAAGCAAAGGATTGAAGTGGCTTGTAGCAGAAATCTGTGTGACCAAGGAGCTCAAGTCATCCATATTCATCTCTTCCTTTATCCCTATTTTGTAAAAGTCTCTGTGTGACTCTTCGATAATCAATCTAGTGGAATTCCTCCAAGTGCATAGGAGAAGAAGGACGTAGTTGGGATTACACCACCCAGTGAACCTTACAAATATCTTGTGTCACTTACTACTTTATTGCTTTACTTTACATTTGCATATTGTATCTTTAAAAAAGGCTTTAAAACAGTTAAGCGAATATTTGTAAAAAGAGAACACTAAGCTTTCAAATCAGTCTTAAGCGCTTGACTAAGCGCTAAGCATTCTAAGCGTTCAAAATGATTTAACGATAAGCAACTAAGGAGAACTTTGTGACGCTAAAACCTTTCTAAGAGAATACTCTAAATCATTTCGCTATGCTAACCCTGATTAAAGAACTGAACGCTTAAACTTGAGTGGTTATAGTATTCAAATCTTGAGTCTATGTTAATATTTTCAAACAGTCTTCTAGTAAACGCTTAGCCAAGCGTTTACATTTTCAATCGTCTAAATAAATTTTAATACGAAACGTTTTGAAATCGAAAAAGACCTCAGGGACTATTAAACCCCCTCCCTTCTAGACCCTTTTGTATGCACACGAGGGACCAAACAAGTGGTATCGGAGTGGTTGTAGTTGAAATTTTAAAAATTCCTAGCGTAACTGTTTGTTTAGATCCAGTTTTAAAAATTTCAGTTGCTTTAAAATTTTCATGGCATTTTCAAGAGTACCAATATTGACCGAGTCAAATTATGACTCATGGAAGGTCAAAGCATTAGCTTACCTTTGTGCTTGTGATGATGAAATGTGATATTATTTCAGATGGGCCAATTCGAATATTCAAAGTCATCACTAAAGCTCCTGGAGCGACTCCAGATGGTTATGTTGAGAAGCCAAAGCATGAGTGGTCAGCTGATGAGCGTCGGAGAGCAAATCTAGATAATGTTGGACGGAACGCTCTATATACAGCCATTGGTGACAATGATAACTTATTCAATAAGGTCAAGTCGTGCTCTACGACTAAGAAAATTTGGGATAAGTTAGCCACAATATGTGAAAGTTCAGCACAGATGAGAGAGAACAAGATCTCTATAGCCATGCAAAGATTTGAAAATTTTATGATGATGCCAAGCGAGACGCTAGATCAATTGGATGCGAGATTTACGTCGCTTATTACAGAGTTAGCGTCATTGGATAAGGAGTTGACCAATAAGGAAATGGTTAAAATGATTTTTAGGAGTCTTCCAAGCAAATATTTGATAAAGACTGTAGCAATGAGAGAATCACAAATGTTTGACATTATTACGCCAGAACATGTGTTCTCGGAGCTAAAGGCTTTTGAATTTGAATTGGGAGAAGTTAGCGACACCTCGTCTTCAGTGACTGATTCCAGAGCATTAATCGCTACAACTAATATCAAGGGAAAATCAGTTAGTGAGGTGGAAGCGACAAAATCGAGTGAGGAAAAGGAAATGGATTTATTGGTTAAGAAATTTCTTAGATATGAAAAGAGAAAATCCTGCTCTTCATTCCAAAACGAGGTATGATTAATTTAAACGCTTAATCATTATGCATCATATTTTCATTAGACATATAATGTATGGGGAATTCACTTTATTATATTGTCTAAAAGCGTTTTTCAAAAGTGTTGCAAGTTATCAAATTTGGGGGGAACTTTAAAATTGTAATTGTACACATGTGTAAGCGTCAATGATTAAAAATTATTTTCATATACGTAGATCATCAACGCTTATCTTTTCTTGTGCATGATGTGTTGGACGCTCAAACACAAAAAGGATTTAATTTTAAGCGTCAACATAAATCTTACAACTAATGGTATCAATTCAACAAATGGTATCACATAAATTCAACAAGTGGTATATGTTAAGCGTTGAAAATTTCCCGTCAACACTCAATAGAAACTTTCATAAAGATCATGCACAATTTTTAAAAGAGAACTTGAGAAACCTAGAGTTGGACGTTGATTTACCAACAAATGGTATCGTCAACGGTGGTGAAAATTGCTAGAGTTTTAGACACTGTCATTCCAGACGTGAAAGCGACTATGGACACTGAGCAGTCGATAGAAGTGGCCGAGATTATCCCCACACCAACGGGTTCTCCTTCTTTAGCGACGATCAGTTTGCGATGCTTGCCAAAAGCATTTTCTCTATCACCTCCTACCACAGAACGCTTAAGCAGATTCTGCAGTCTTCCTTTGATGATGCCAAGAAGGGGGAAAAGGTAAGAAAAGCGTTTAAGGGGGAAAAGAAAGAAAAGGCAGGTATTCATCGTTTCAGTATAAATCATAAATGCTTTTAATTCCATATATATGAATGAATGATTTATCGCTGAAACATCTTAACTTATCTAACTTTCTAAACGCTAACTTATATTATTTTGGGCTTTTCTTCGAACTCTTAATCTATAAAAGAGTTATAAGAGTTAAGGTCTTGACATCATCAAAAAGGGGAAAATTGTTAGGAATTTCATGTTAGATGTTTTGTTGATGACAAGATAGGATTTCATGTTAGACCCCAAAAGAATGTAAGTTTGTACTTTCATAGAATATATGTATAAGCGTTTGAAAGTTTATTAGTTTGTTAGGCTTGTAATTTTTATCTTTGAAGATTTTAGACTAAGTATTAGATACCGAGTCGCTAATAGAATTCTAGGTGAGTCTATTAGAGATGAAGTTGAAGATCAGCGTCTGAAGTAAAGTGAAGTTGAAGATTTGTCTTAAGCGTCTGTCAAACGCTTAAAGACTATTTCAGGATTTATGAATCAGCGTTCAAGATAATGTTCTTAGCGCCTAGCTAACGTTAAAGGACTGTTCCAGGAGTGTTGAACTAAGCGATTCAAGATTAGATTCACGTAAAATACACTCTCAAGTCATGGAGGACTAAAATGCAATCCAACGGGCATTTATTTCCAACGAAAATAAATTCAAAACGCATTAAATGCTTGATAAATGCATTAAATGTGACAAGGCATTATGACTTGTGGACAAGCCACCGTTTGACTAGATTGTCAGCTTTTCAGGGTTCAAGTCTGCTTATGTCCAATCGGAACCAGCAGAAATTCAGGAATGTCAGAAAGGGACTATTTGACACGCTACATGAGAGACACGCGCCTGATTGTGTCCAACGGACAAATCCCAAGAATCTCTATAATTAGTACCCTTCAGCAAAACCTTAGAGAGGGTGCAAAAAGAGAATCTTTGCTGAAATTATTTGAGAGAAAAAGCGATAAACTCCATAGCCAAAATCCATCAAGCTTCTCAAATACATTACAAAGACAGTCATCGATATCTCAAACATTTTCATAAAAGAACCTTACACTATTATTAAGATATCCCAAGTTGTTTGCACTTCCTAACATCAAACAACCTGTTACAATAAACCCTCAACATCTTTCATCTGAGTGAGAAAGTTTGTTGACTTCACAAGCAGTATTTTTGAGTAAGAGAAGCTTGTTGAGGAAGGTCTTTATTAGAGCTGAAGTTCGTGTGACCAAGGAGCTCAAGGCCATCTTGGAGAAGATCTTTATTGGAGCTATCTATGTGATCAAGGAGCTTGAGATCATCTTTCCAGAAGCAGAGGATTGAAGTGGCTTGTAGCAGAAATCTGTGTGACCAAGGAGCTCAAGTCATTCATATCCACCTCTTCCTTTATCCCTATTTTGTAGAAGTCTCTTTGTGACTCTTCGATAATCAATCTAGTGGAATTCCTCCAAGTGCATAGGAGAAGAAGGACGTAGCTGAGATTACACCACCCAGTGAACCTTACAAATATCTTGTGTCACTTACTGCTTTATTGCTTTACTTTACATTTGCATATTGTATCTTTAAAAAGGCTTTAAAATAGTTAAGCGAATATTTGTAAAAAGAGAACGCTAAGCTTTCAAATCAGTCTTAAGCGCTAAGCATTCTAAGCGTTCAAAACGATTTAAAGATAAGAAACTAAGGAAAACTTTGTGACGCTAAAACCTTTCAAAGAGAAGACTCTAAATCATTCCGCTGTGCTAACCATGATTAAAGAACTGAACGCTTAAACCTGAGTGATTATAGTATTCAAATCTTGAGTCTATGTCAATCATTTCAAATAGTCTTCTAGTAAACGCTTAGCCAAGCGTTTACATTTTCAAGCGTCCAAATAAATTTTAATACGAAACTTTTTGAAGTCGAAAAAGACTTCAGGGTCTATTCAACCCCCCCGCCCTCTAGACCCTTTCGTATGCACACGAGGGACCAAACAAAATATTTTAAAAATATAGACGAGGAATGCAAAGAAATTAATCATATTCGAGCAAGACAAATTATGACTTTAGAGCAACACGAAGCACAAAATGCAAGAAGACGACAACTTTACCAACTCCGAAGAGCAAGTAATGCCAATCAGTCAATTGAAGGACTACATAAAGCACAACATCCTTTATCAACTTCTACACAAAGTAATTCGTCTTTGAGATCTGGTAATGCATATGAGGCCTCTTCTCACGGGCAGTGACATCATATGCTTCAAGTATTAAACAATTCAATTATATTTTGGTTGCTTCAGTCCACTTTCTTTTGATTCAAAATATGGATGTTGTCAACATAATGCTTTGTTTTACGCATGTAGTAGTAAATGACTCACCTACAAATCAAGGAGTACATCGACTGGCTCGCTGAATACCTATACCTATTATAGCCTTTTCAAATGGTAATAGTTGTGAAGCTTCAACTTCAAAGTATTTAAACATTAGCTCAATTTAATCAATATTTTAATCAATTCATATATTTCAAAAATAGTCCTTTTGAAATGTTCTATAGGATTTGGTGTAAACAGGGGCCGTGGAAGAGTTACTCTATGCTCAATTCCTTCACCAAGTAATTTTTCGTCAATATCCACGAACCGATTTCAAGCCTCAACTTCAAGAGCCCAGACTTCTAATAGTAAAGGTATTAGAATTTTCAGAATTATTATTTGTTTGTTATCATATCTCTCGCTAATAATAAAAAAAACTTAAATATCACAGGTGCAGATCATGATGATAACGAGCATGTTATCTCTTGAAGTTCGGATGGTGAGAGTGAACTCCAAAGGATTGGTACTATACAAAATTCTAGAGAATTTGGACAAAGTCTTTCCATAATTGTGCAAGAAATTTCTATCCAGGTCGCCATGTTCGATTGGAGCTCCCACCACCAACAACTTGCTCTCATTGTTGGGCTAAGTTGTTTCATAGAGAAACTCAAAATTTTTGCTGCAAAGGAGGTAAAGTGGTCCTTCCCGAAATACCAGTACCTGAAGAGCTGCTCTGTTTATTTATAGATGAATCTGCCGAGTGGCGCATCTTCAGACAAAACATACGGGTTTACAATCATGTATTATCTTTTACATCTACTGGTGTTTCACTAGATGAGAATCTACCAGCATTTAATCAAGGGATTAACACTTTCCGAGCCCATGGGTTGATATATCATAGAATTGGCTCTTTGTTACCTATTCCTGGAAATCGTCCATGATTTCTACAGATGTTTATTTATGACACTCAAAATGAAATCGACAACTAGTTACAGGAAAGTGGCGGATTGGATAGAGAATTGATTGAGAAGATCAAGCGTATACTAGATGCATAAAATCCATTTGTGAAAACATTCTGTCAACTTGCCACACGTCAAGATATTTATGATTGTAGGCTACTTATTAGAGAAAGGCCGGCGAATCACCTTCAATACACACTCCCAACAGCTTCACAAGTTGCAACAATATTAGTTTGTGGAGAAGAAATAATGGATGCAAGTGATAGAGATATAATCGTTCAAACTATTGGTGGCCAACTCAATAATATCAAGGACTACTCAGGATACTATGAGCCATTACAATATCCATTATTACTTCCGTACGGTACATATGGTTGGTATAGTGACTACTAATCAATTAGAGGAAGACGAGTTACATGTTGTGATTACTATGCATATATGCTCCAGTTACTACTAATTTTAACAAGTTTTACATAATGTTATGTTTAAAACTGTCCTATTTATTCCTCTTACTTAAATTTTCAGATTCGTGGAATTATTCCATCAATTCTTCTTCATGGAGGTCATTTATTACAACAATATGTTGTTGATAATTACGTCAAGATTGAGACTCATAAGTTAAATTAGATTAGGTTTCACCAGAATGATATTCGAGCAGAGTTGTATGAAGGATTGCAAGACTGCTTCAATGTCGTGGAAAATGATGCAGGTAAACAATTTAGATTAACTTATCAAATCTATTAAACTTTATATATCTTAGATTGCTAAAGTTTTATTCTGAATTTTAGGTAATGTCGGCCGTCATACAATTTTACCATCATCATTTTTTGGAAGTCCACGGTATATGTATCAACGATATGAGGATGCTATGGCAATTGGACAAAAGTTTGGTTAGCCTGATATATTTCTAACCATGACATGTAACCCGTCATGGAAAGAGATAAAGAATCAACTCCGTCCTGGGCAAACACCACAAGATCGTCCAGATTTGTTAACAAGAGTTTTTCGAGCAAAATACGAAGAGCTTAAGGAAGATATCTTCCACAGGGGTGTCCTTGGAAATTTGTAGCGCATGTACATGTCATTGAGTTCCAAAAATGGGGCTTACCACATGTACATATGTTGGTTATATTTTATGAGGAAGACAAGTTAAACAATCCAGAAGATTATGACTGCATTGTGAGAGCAGAAATTCCAAAACAATATGAAGAGCCTGAGTTATAAGCTGCGGTGCTTAAACACATGATTCACGGACCATGTGGGCAAAATAATTCAAATGCGCCTTGCATGAAAAATATGAGTTCTAAGAAAGGCTATCCCAAACCATTGCAGATTGCATTATGCAAGGACATGATTCATATCCAATTTATCAATGACGCAATGATAATAGGTCTGCAGCTTTAGATAATAACGGGGAAGTGGTTGTTGACAATGGTTGGGTTGTCCCCTGCAACCCTTAGTTGTTATTAAAGTACAATTGCCACATAAATGCTGAGATATGCCGCAACATCAAAAGCATCAAATATTTGTACAAGTATGTGTACAAGGGACCCAATTGCGTTGTATTTGAGGTAAGACCGGGACCTAATTATGACGAAATCAGTCAATATATAGATGGAAGATGAATTTGTGCTCCCGATGCATTATGGAAAATATTCAAGTTACCGATGAGCTGAATATATCTTTCAGTTGTACGTTTGTAGATTCACATTCCTAATAAGCAACAAGTTTGATTTTATGATAATCAATCTATCTCTGACGTGCTAGAAAATGAAAGAAACTCTAGAACAATGCTGACAGAGTTTTTCAGAATATACAATGAAAAACAAAAGCATAACAAATATTTGTATAAGAACTTCCCAAAATACTACAAATGGATTCCATCCGAAAGAAAATGGGTGAAGTGGAGCACAAATCAAAGAGTGATTAGGAGAATCTATGTCGTGGCACCAAATGAAGGACAAAGGTCTTATTTGCATCTACTCCTTAATCATGTCAAAGGTCTACAGTCGTTTGATGACCTTTTGACAGTTGACGGTGTGCACTACTTGACATTTAAGCAAGCATCTGAAAAGCACGACCATTTGGAAGAAGATAATAGCATTCGGGAATGCAGTTAGAGTATATGCCCTCGAATGCCATAAAGAGGATAGATTTATAGGGCATAAACATTTTAACTAAACTATTGTTTTTCTATTAATATAAGGCAGTTGATTGTTGTTTTCTTATAGGCATTTCTAAGGTGTGAATAAACTCCTTGATGACAAGGCGAATCTTCTGCCTCCTATGGGATAAGTGGAAAGGCACTAGAATGGTTTGACCCTTGACATCTAAAAGGGTTCGCAAGTCTAAGAAATATTGATTGGGCATCAATAGTGAATAAAGACTTGTATGATGTAAGTTTCGACAGAGAAAGTGCCAGTTGTACACTATGGAAATGGTAGTGGGAACTTATATCATAGACGTGTCAGTTGGAATGATATGTTCGAACACGGCTCGCATCAGTTCATCACATGGGTATTCACTCATTGACAGTCAATGATAAAACTGATAAGTAGTGATAGGTACGTGTGAACCTCTGACCTGAGAAATCGAGTTGAAGATGTACTTGTGACATCAAGTCTGTCATTAGAGTAGTTAGATTCAAATCATCTGTTGGTGGAATCGACCTCGAAGTGCGACTTGATGGGCAAGTAGCATTGTTAACTGATTTGCAATATGGAATTTATTCTCTCATAAGTGAATGCGATCATGAATAAGTGAGAATGAAAGTCTTTGACCAAAGCATTTAAATACCTCGACTTATTATGAGCTTAGGCATATGGTCAAGTTATATGAGTTTGACTTTAAACCATGACTCTTACTTGACTGGGATATAAGAATAAAAGGTTTATACACGTACGGTATTCACGGCGTAAAGGTTTGGAAATGATCCAATTCATTCGTTCTGAATTGGGTTACGGTGTGAGCCACGAGACTGGCTAGGTGTCACTCACACCCCTTTGGATTCCTCCCAATGGCCTTTTGAGACGAACCTAAAGAGTCGCGCTTAAAGGAAATGCAAAAGGAAAAACATGGGAAAAAGACTTGAGAGAAATTCACTGCATTGGATGCCGTAATTAATTAATTAGTTATTGGATAATTTAATTAATTAATTAAATTAATGAATTGATTAATTTCTTGGAGAAATTGAATTATAAATTAATTAGGAATTGAATTAATTGGATTATCAATTTATTTATTGGATAAATAAATTATCCGATTAGTTAATTAGCAAGCAAGACAAAAGCCCGAAGGCTTCCGGGCCCACTAAGGGGCGGCCAAATAGATGTCCAAATAGGGCTCTTGCATGCTAGGGTTATTGTTTCATAATGATATAAATATATCACAAGGTGAAAAATAACACAAGGCAACTTACATAACTTTCTCTCTAAGAAAAATTCTCCCACCTCTCTCTCTCTCTAGCCGTCTTTGACAAGGAAGAAAGGAGGAGTTTTTTGTTTTTGATTCCGGCGTGATGAATTAGAGACGTTGGCAAATTCGGCGTTAGAGAAAAGGATCACGTTCAGAAATCAACATACACGAGAACGGTAATTTTTCTATACACAATTAAACACTAGAATTAGAGATGATTCGGGCTTTGGGAATTAAATTTACTTTCCGCTGCCTTTATTCGTATAATTCCCAACAAATGCTTAGTTGAAGCTCGCACCTTTAGAATGCCATCCGCACTTAGAAGGCTATTTGCAACAATTTTGTTGTATTGTGAGCTCAGTGAAGTTAGAAGGCTATGGGAGGAAAACTACTCACACATGATTGAAGATTATCCATCTGGAAGCAGTTCAAATAATTTGTATATCATGAACAAACTTCGACATGACATTAATGATATTCTCCATCAACATAATAGAAGTATAAAAGAATTCGATTTGCCTCAGATAAGTGAAGGATTTGAAGATTTAAGAACAATTTCCAGTGTAATTGAACATGAACTCAATTCAAATTTCAGATGATGATTTGAATGCGGTCAGGTTTCTAAATGCTGGACAATTTTCAGCATTGGATGTCATTAGTCGTGCAATACGACAAAAGCATAGTGCAATCTTTTTTGTGGACGGTCCAGGTGGAATAGGAAAAACATATCTTTACCAAGCTCTACTTGATAATTTTAGAAAGAATGGTTGCATCATGTTGGCAACCGCCTCATCAGGGATTGCTGCGAACCTACTGCCCGGGAGTAGGACTGCACATTCTAAGTTAAAAATAACGATCAAGTTTGAACCACTCTCAATGTGTCGTATTAGTAAGTAATCCAATTTGTGTGTATTAATAGAGTGCACATCAGCTGTGATTTGGGATGAAGTGCCAATGGTGAATAGAAAAGCATTTGAAACTGTTGATCGCACATTTAGAGACATGCTTGGAGTGAATCTACCATTTGGTGGAAAAGTGATGATTCTAGGAGGAGACTTTCAACAAGTTCCACCTGTTGTTATCAATGGGACAAAGTCACAAATTATGAATGCCAGAATAGTCAATTCATCATTATGGTATAATGTAAAAGTTCTTCATTAGTCAGAGAATGTGAGAGCTCAAGACGATCAATACTTCTCAGATTTTTTTACTTCGAGTTGGTAATGGAGAGGAGCCAACAATTGATAATGACATGATACGAATTCAAGATTCTATGTCTATACTGTGGCAAGGGGAACACTCGGTTGATGAGTTGATCCATACAACTTTTCCTGATTTAAGCTCTCACACATATGATGCAGATTATATGCAAAGTAGAGTTTTAATAACTCCATCGAATGACGATGTGAACAAGTTAAATGAAAAGGCTCTTCAAGCTTTCCCCGGAGAAGAAGTCATGTACTATTCATTTGAATCAGTCGCTGATGACACGCGGAATTTGTACTTACCTGAATTTTTTAATTCAATTTCACCTGGAAATCTTCCACCTCATGAGTTGATATTGAAAAAGGGTTATCCAATCATGCTCCTCATGAATATTGATCCAAAAATTGGTTTGTGTAATGGTGCCAAACTTATATGTCATCGTTTTGGTAGAATTCTCATTGAAGCAGAAATATTAGCTGGGCTATTTAAGGGCATGAGAGTTTTTTTACCAAGAATCTCATTGAAGAGTGCGGAAGATTCAAGAATGCCCTTCGAAATGACACGCAAATAATTCCCTGTTCGTTTGAGCTTTGCTCTAACTATCAACAAATCTCAAGGGCAGACCATTCCAAATGTCGGGATCTATCTTCCTAATCAAGTGTTTAGTTATGGCCAATTGTATGTAGCTTTATCACGAGGTGTTTCAGAAAAAACAACAAAGGTATTGGTCAAAAATGGTTCCATCGATGGTCATGTGGGAATTTACACAAAGAATGTGGTATACAAAGAAATATTTGCAAAGCTACGAGCTAGGCAATCAAATAGATAAAGGTACAAAGGTAATATGTTATGACCAATCATTACAATTGGAATTGTTTCATATAATTTTTTTTTTAAGAGTATTACATAAATTTGTACATTTTCATTTTCTATCTAGGTCAAGCAAAGTTTTGGACAAGACACATGAAGACATCTAAGAAATATGTAAAGTCTAATACCACTAACATAGTAGAAGCCTTCTGATTCTTTCAATAAGATCACACTCCTATCCAACATCACTAATTAATCTCATCACGGGTACGATATGCGCTCCCAGGATGATATATGAAGTGTTCAAGATACATGTGAAATTGATGAAAACTGACATTGTATTTGAACCGATTGCATTCTCATTTCTTTATGCTCTTCGTATAATTTCTTCTCACAGGATTAAGGTACGTTTCGCATTCAGTTTTCGGCCAACCTTTTTAGTTATTTAGTTCTTATTTCTATTTTTTGAATTTGATTTTGTAGTTCAATTGATATAAATGAATGAATTGTTGAGCACAAACTAAAAGGAAATTGGAGTTCAAGAATTATTATTGCCCCACTTTATGTAAAATCTACCTGTTGGTTTAGATTATTCAAATTAATCAATGATCCTGTATTTGTATTTATTTTCCAATGTCAATATACTTCTTATTTTAGTTTCAATTCCAATTCAATGACATGGAATTTTCATAATAATCATTGCAATGCAGATGCTATTATTTCTAGGGATTAATGCAAAAGAAACCCTTGTGTTAATGCGAAAATGCAAAAAAACACCTGTGTTAACGAAATAGGTTAAAAACCACCATGTGTTCTTAAAAAGTCTGCAAACTGTGGATTTTTGGGGGGGGGGGGGAGGAAGAGCGTGTTTTTCATGTTTTTCACCTTTAATGACATGCTTCTTTGTTTGGAGAGTGTATAAATGACAAAAAAACATGTCATTAAAGGTGAAAAACATAAAAAACACGCTCTCTTTTTTTTTTCAAAAATCCACTGTTTACAGACTTTTTAAGAACACATAATGGTTTTTAACCTATTTCGTTAACACGGGTGTTTTTTTGCAATTTCGCATTAACACAGGGTTTTTTTTGCATTTATCCCTAATTTCTATATGTTATTACATGTTATGAGAAAAGAGTTGAGTGCATCGTTGGTGATTCATCTATAAAGTTTGCTGTGTTTTTAGTTATTCATCTTTTTTTATTTTGGGCGAACAGCTATTCATGTTTCACTCTCTCACAACGTACCCCTTTTTGTTCTCTTATATTTAATTTTTATTTTTTGCCTTTTTCTACAGAAACCTATTTGCTAGAAACTTCAATTCAAGTGGGTTTAAGTGTTAGCAGCATGAAAAATAATGAATATGTGATCCTGTGAAGTGCGCTCATTGAATTTTGTTGATATATCATTTTTTGGTGTCGTTACTTTTGATGTTTGTAATGGTGAATTTTAATGAATACAATTTGTTCTTCAACTTATATTTGGATATGTGGTTTTTGGCTTTTAGAAAATTGGATGTTACGTTCATGACTGTTTAATATTCATATGGATCGATAGGCAAATAAAAAAAATGGTGCTTCACATTGCACTCACAAAGTCAGTATAATAAAAACTTCAATCTCTTCGCACATGTATACCCTTATTATTTGCATTATTTCTACTATTTAATATCTATCTAATTCAATAAAATCAAAGATAAGTTTATATGGGCAACTTTACAGGCAGGCAAATTTATGTGGGCCGGGACTGCATCCACCAGTCGCTAGTAAAAGGTTAAAGGTAAGAATAAAACCGTTACTAAAAATAAAAGTTTAAAGAACATAAATTATGATTGTTAGCCAAAAATGAAAAAATGGGCACCTGCAGAAGGTCTGAGAGAAATATAAGTTGACCATTATATTGGTTTGTGACATCTACCAACTTGTTTAATGTTGTTGTTCCAATTGATTCCAATAGAGAGATAAATGGGTGGTCGATTGAAGGAATGATAATAATCTTGCTGATTGTTGTATTTGTATTTTTCAAGTATAGGAGATTGGGGAACAAGGATCTACGTGTGTGGTTTAATACAGATGAACAGTTACATTAGGCAATTAGTAGTGGGGGTTAATTATCGCTTTAGGTTTGTTCTACGCAGTGTTTTTCTTATTGCTAGAACGGTTAATTACCGCTTTAGGTTAGTAGCGGGGGTTAATTACCGCTTTAGGTTTGTTCTCACTCCCCAACTTCTTATTGATCTGTTGAAATTGCCCACTCATGGTGCTAAAGTTGAAGAAAGATGCTACCTAAATCTAGGAACAAGTCAAAAGAAACGATGTTGTTGCTGCGTATGAACCAAATTTCAAGAAAAATGACATAAAGGGAGAATATGTCATTCTTGCAGACATATGTGCCAAGATGGTGGAGTACAAAAATGGATCTTTTGACAAGATTTCCCATGTGCAATACAGAATGATGATAGCCATCCTGACGAAGTTGAAAATCAACTGGGCTCGTTACTTTTTCAATAGCTTCAAAACAGGGATTCAGCAATCGATCAATCCTTAGCCTTACAGGATTTTGTTAAGTTTTATTTTAAGCACTAGCGGTTTCGTTAATTATGCGGGAACAAAAGTGTTAGGAAATTTCATGTTAGATGTTTTGATGATGACAAGATAAATTTCTTATTAGACCCCAAATATGTGTAAGTTAATATTTTGTTAGAAGCATGTATAAGTGTTTAAAAGTTATCGAGTTGTATTTTTTATTAAGGCATTTATCTTTATAGATTTTAGACTAGTATCATGCGCTTAAGCTAAGATAGAATTCTAGGTGAGTCTATCAAGGTGAAATCGAAGATCAGCGTCTGAAGACTTTGAAGATGTCAGATTCATTAAGCTTCTGACAAGCGCTTATGAATCAATTTCAGGAAGACTTTCGTGTGTAAGCGCTTGTCTTCACCTGAAGTTAATCCGAAGTCAATATGTTATTAAATGCAATCAACGGACTTTTATTTCCAACGGGAAATAAATTCAAATGCATTTAATGCTTGATAAGAACATTAAATGTGATAAGGACTGTTGATGGTACGAATGTGCCTTCCTCATTGGCTGTCTACTCAAAGTAGGTCTGCTACCCACTCTGTGTAGCAGAATTTTCAGAGATGTTAGAAAAAGGACTAAGTCATGCGCTTCGTGTTTCTCATGCCCCTGTTTATGTCCAACGGACAAATCCCGAGAAAAGTCTATAAATAGACACTCACAGCTCAAACCTAAATAGAAATTAATTCACTTACGCTGTTGAAATCTACATCTAATTTTTAAAGCTCAAATCCTCCATAGCCAAAATTTCGTTGAGCTAAAACATCTCTACAGCCAAATCAATATCTCTTACCTCTTCATAGAAGAACCTAAGCTTTCAAAGAGATATTACTAAAGTGTTTGAACTTTTCAAATCAAACAAAATCGTGATAAAAACCTATTAACCTCTTCCATCTGTGTGACAAAGTCGTTGAAGACAAAGCATTATTTTTGAGTGAGAGAAGCATTGTTAGAAGCAGATCTTAGCCAAGTTGAAATCTATGTGATCAGGGAACTCGAGATCAAGCTTTCTTCAATTTGCTATTGTGTAGAAGTTGTCTGTGTGAAGCTTTGTGAGTCATCTTAGTGAATTCCCTCCAAGTGAAAAAGGAGAAGAAGGACGTAGTTGGGATTACACCACCCAACGAACCTTACAAATATTGTGTTCTTTACTTTACATTCAACTTCCTTATTGTCATATTATTGCATAAATCTGTCAAGTAGAAGTTAATTGAATGCGAAGCAACTAAACACACTTTTTGTGACACTAAAGCTTTCAAAGATGACTTTAAAATCATTCCGCTGTGCTAACACTGATCAAAGAAGTGAATGCTTAAATCTAAGTGGTTATAGTACTCAAATCTTGAAGTCTAAGTTAACTTTCTAAAAAGTCTTCTTTAAGACGCTCAAGTCAAGCGCCTATTTTTTTATGCGTCCAATGAATTTCAATACAAATATTTTTGAAGTCAATAAAAGACTTCAGGGTCTATTCAACCCCCTCCCCCTTCTAGACCCTTTCGTATGCCACTTGGGACCAACAAAAAGTCCCAGCGCTTAAATTTTATGGGAAAAAAAATGATTGGCGAATTGCTCAACCCCAAGCGATGTGGTGGTGCAGCAATCCCTAAAGAAGAACGAGAGCGACTCGCCGCTGAAGCGAGACTTCTAGGTGATGATGAAGAACAAGCGACCTCCTCATCAGATGAGCCTGAAGAAGAGGTGGTGGTCAAGCGACCAAAGATGAAGGCTGCTAAGAAAGACACTGAGCCATCTAAGCCCGCTAAGAAGCCTAAGAAGAAGGAGACCAAGAAGAAATCTTCCTCTCCCTCTCCCTCTCCCTCTCCTACTCCGAAATCCCCTTCTCCTCCTCCAGCGTTTGAGATTTCTCGTGAAACTAAGAAACAACAAGAAGAAGAGGAAGTGCCGCTCACCCGTAAATTCATGCAGTGGTCTACTCCAAAGGGATCAACAAGCGCTCCAGTAGAGCGAGTGCTTGAAGAACCAGCAAGTGCCTCCCCTCCTCATAAATCAATAGCAGAGCCTGAAGCTACTCCTCCTTCAGAGGGTATTGATTTTAGCGATCAGGGTAAGTACTTGTAAAATTAGAATGTACATTATCCGTTCATTCTTAGTTTCTTTTCTTCTAATGCTAGGAAAAAAAATTTAGCTCTTAGAGAAGCCGAAATGAAAGTCATTTTAGATACTTTAAGTAAATGTCACATTCCTATCCGAGCTACTCCTCTCACCACTCTCATCAATCTTTATAATGAAGTTTTGGAGCCTGAGGTAAAGGAATAATCTTTTTCTGAGGCTCAAGCGACTGAGTCCCATGAAAGTCCTCAAGGTAAGTGTTTCTGTCCTTTTCTCTTAAATTTTTACTTAGTAGAATTTTTCTATCTTCTCAAATACTTGCTTGTTTTAGCTTCAATTGTGGCAGAATCTGAAGATCCATCAATTCCAGCTGTTGCTGAGGCAACCCCTCCAGAGGTTGAAGTGGAGTTAGATGTCGATCTGACATCTTTCGTAGGAAAGGAAGTTGTACAGGTCATTCTTGACACTGAAACCTCTACAGCCCAGGAAGCGTCTGTGATTGTTAAGCGGTCGGTAGAAGTGGCTCCCATTATCCAAAGACCAACTCCTTCTCTGCTAGAGTGATTAATTTCTTTCCCAAAGGCTATGATTCTGACGTAGAATTTTATTTTACCAAGAGAGAACTTAACACTACTCAATTGGTTGACATGGAGAAGACCTTTCAAGAGACTCTCCACAACCCTTTTCTTTCAGACACCAAAAAGTTCGAAGTGTTTGAAACTTTGCCTAATCTCGGTCTACATACCAAGAAGCATCTGAAATTGTGTTTGGGATATATTAGGCGTCCTGTTGTCAATGTATCTGATTTTGACCCTGAGCATTTCAACCATTTTGGCCGTGCTGAAGAAGCAGTTTATCCTCCGTGCCAGAACAAGGTTGTGCTCTAGAATCCCAATATCATTGGTTGGCTCAGGGACCCCGATGAAGACATGATTAATGCCATTGGGTACTCCATCAAGCCAAAGTTTTTTCACTTGCCCCAGAATGCTCAATTTCCAAGGTCCCTCAAATTATGGAAGAAAAAAGGACCAGTTGTAGCTGAGCGTCCTAATCCCATCAATTCCTGGGTAGAAGATAAAGCACGAGAATATCTTGCTAGATTGTGGGCTGATGATTGTGAGAGTGACAGAGAAAGATTCGAGAAGTATATCGCTGCCGCAAAAAAATAAAGAAAAAGCGCGATGGATGTTGGATACGGCGAGATGGGCTGACGATTTTATGCTACACTTCTATACTCTTGATGAATTGGTGTGATATCCATTCCCGTTTGAGTTTGGAGTTGAATACAGATGACGTGGTTTTGCTGTATTCTTGCTCGAGCAGTTCAAATTGATTGCTGGTAATGTTACCGACTTACCATACTATAGGTAAGGTATGGAACGCTACATTCGTCATCAGCTTCATCTGTTCATTCAAGGTGGACGCTACGTCTTTTATGAGTGTCAGAATTTTGTTCAGAGAATTCATCCTGATTTGAATGAGGATGCATCTACAAGCAAAAGAGATGCAATCCCGAGGCCAAGTAAAGCGCACATGTGTTTGACTAATGAGCATAAGGAAGATCACCATACAGCAGAGCTGTTCTGGACAACACTCAATCACTGAATATAACTTTCAATGACCGCTTTGGTCTAGATGCGTTCAGAACCTACTATGTTCTTCCTAGTCTTTTCTGTGAGCAGAATGTCCACGTGGCACATATCAAATCTTTAATTCAGCCAGTGGACCAAGATGCTGCTCAGGCCCTTATGCTATTTTTAATGGACTTTTTCAACAGTTATATTTCTAGAGTGACCCTTCCAGAGAACGCTGATCTTGCATTAAGTACTGAAGAGCGCAAAGATGCTATATACTTTATCCAACAGACTCACTTGCTTAGTCCAAGGCACATTTTAGAAGCGATTGGCCCACTTTGGGCCATCCCTATTTCAAGGCCTTCTTCTGTGGAAATCACAGAAATGCAAGTGGATAAGACTCCAACTACTCCAAACGCTTCAATGCCAGATGCCCCCAGTGGTCCAGTAGAAGAGGTCCCATTTGAAATCCAAGTTGCGCAAATTGAAGCTGCAACTCAATCTTTGAATGAAGCAATTACAAGAAGTCGATAAGGATCCTAAGGAACCGCTTATCCGTGACAAATCTAAAGGCAAAGCCCTAGTCTCCAGCTCATATGGACTAGTTCCATCTCCTGAGCGTTCCTTCTCCTACGAGTCCGATTCTGATAGCGATCAAAAGGCAAAAGACTTCAGAAGGGCATTTACGAACTGATTTCAAAATATTGAAGGTTCCTGTTTTAAAATGATAGAAAATGATGTTCGACACATCAAGCTTGCCTCTGATACAAGAAGTTGAGACATAGCCAATTCAGCGACCAAAAGTACTATAGTTGTACTTGATCATATGGTTCCTTTAATTCAAGGCTTGTCTACCTCTTTCAATCAATCGCTGACTCAGAATGCGTCAGCCGATATTGAGCGACACAATCAATCCAATTCCGTTGGTCTGTCTATCGCTAAGAAAGTTGCTCTACTTGTTGAAGAAGTTAAGCTGTTATGGAAAGACATGGCAGAAATCAAGCAATCTCTTGATGATATCAAGAAGGGGGGAAACGGAAAAGGCAAGTCCAAGAGCGCTCAAATCTCTGAAGACAGTCGCTAGGAAGAGCTTCAAAGAACTATTTCACCTATCCAGCAAACCATCCTCAGGAAATGACAACCACGTTTCTATAGAGGTTTCCTAATTCCTGATTATTTGGTGGAACTTCTTGATGAGCTAGACATTTCACCTTTTGCAGTGTTTGTTCCATCCTATCCTAATCCTCACCGAGCTCCAGTCTTAAGGACTTATGAAATATTCAAAGAACTGTTATGTGAACATAGAATCGATCCTTCTCTTTGGAACAAGCGTCTGTACAGTTTTGAACAATTGGCTGAAAATATGGGAAACAAACAATTCGCCAATGATACACATCGAAGGATGGTGGAAACCAACGACAACTTGTGGCAGTTTGCAGAAATGCTCTTCAAGCAAGAGCAAAAGATGCTAGCAAACCAAAACCTTCTTCCACAAAAAGAAAGCCCTAGATCTTTTACTGCTTTATTTTTTAAGCACTTTATGAATGTTTCTATTTTTACTCATTGTACTTATCTTCTTTATATGAATGAATGAGTTTTGCTAAAACATCTTGTTTCTGGCTCTAGACTAACTTTTAACTAACCTCTCTAACTTTTAAACGCTAACTTTATATAATCTTTGTCATTCTTATAGGTCTTGAACTATAAAAGAGATAAGGTCTTAACATCATCAAAAAGGGGGAAATTGTTAGGAAATTTCATGTTAGATGTTTTGATGATGACAAGATAGGTTTCATATTAGACCCCAAAGATTATGTAAGTTTATTTTTAATAGTATATGTCTAAGTGTTTAACAAAGTTATCAAATTTTTGCATTAGGCTTATAATTTTTATCTTCGTAGATTTTAAACTAAGTATTGAATAATAAGTTACTGATAGAATTCTAGGTGAGTCTGTCAGAGATGAAGTTGAAGACCAGCGTCTGAAGTTAAGTGAAGATGAGAATTTGCCTTAAGCATCTGCCAAACGTTAAGGACATTTCAGGAGTTATGAATCAGCGCTTAAATGGATCAAGCGATCAAATGATCAGATTCACCTGAAATAAATTTCGAAGTCATTAAGGACTTAAATTCAATCATCAACGAGCATTTATTTCCAACAAAAAATAAGTTCAAATGCATTAAATGCTTGATAAAAGTTTTAAATGTGATAAAGACGAATTGCATACAAAACAAGACACACCATTGGCTAAGACTATCGGAATTCAAGTCTGCCACATCAAATCAGTTCAGTAGAATTTCAGGAATGTAAGAAAAGGGACTATTTACTCGCTACGTAAGAGACACGCGCCTGCATGTGTCCAACAGGCAAATCCCAAGAAATCTCTATAAATAGTACCCTTCATCTAACCCTAATCACATAAGCAAATACACAAGAAATAGGTCAAAAACTCTTCTGAAATACTCTCAAGAAAAGCTTATAAACTCCATGCTAAGAATGCTTCAAGCTTTTAATACATTCCAAAGACGGTCACAGATATCTCAAACCTCTTGAAAGAAGAACCCTTCACTATTATTAAGATATCCTAAGTTGTTTGAACTTCCAAAAATCAAACAAACCCTTTGTGAAAAAACCCTCAACCATTTTCATCTGTGTGAGAAGGTTGTTGGTATGTTGCAAGCAGTATTTCTGAGTGAGTCAAGCTTGTTGAAGAAGATCTCAAGTGGAGCTGAAGTCTATGTGATTAAGGAGCTCAAGATCATCTTCGTTTTCATTCATCATTTGTAGAAATTCTCTGTGTGAAGATTTTGATTATCATCTAGTGAATTTTCGCCGAGTGAAAAAGAGAAGAAATACGTAGCTGGGATTACATTGATAGTGTTAGGTGCCCAGTGAGCCAATTGTTTTGGGCTCTGCCATCTTAAATGTAATACTATGACAGTCTTGTTTTAAATATATTGATCTTTTATTTATGGTATGCTTCTTTATTGTTGTAACTAGTGTTAGTACAGAAAAAGATCCCATGGATTACATATGGTTAGGGGAGCGTTCATGGAAAACATATGGAATGCTCTCAAAGGCCGTAATCCCAAATATTGTTCCAAGTCATAGAGGTTGTGAGTTATGGGATATCACTGGCCTCGTCAAGACTTGTTTATGCATGTAACTCTTCCAAGAGGTCAATGCATTTCATTGTCGATGGCTTGTATGGTAATACATGTATGAAGATTCATACTGGATTATGGAATTGAACGGCCCCACTTAAGGACTCCTATTTGGTGCTGTCGAACATGGAGTTCCTGGGTTCATAGTGTGAGATTAATCCTTAGACCTAAGATGTCATTTGGAAAGGGCACTACCCATTCTGCTTTGATATGCACGTGCACTCCAGGAGAGTCATACGGCGACTATGTTAGGTATAGTCCGGTAGTGCAGCGAACAAATGGCAGTCGGAGAGGGATTCATCCAGGGTCACGAGTGATAGTGTTAGCTGTCCGTCGATCCAATTGTTTTGGGCTCTGCCATCTTAAATGTAACATTATGACAGTCTTGTTTTAAATATATTGAACTTTTATTTATGGTATGCTTCTTTATTGTTGTAACTAATGTTAGTATAGATAAAGATCCCATGGATTACATATGGTTAAGGGAGCGGTCAGGGAAAATATATGGAATGCTCTCAAAGACCCTAGTTCAAAATATTAGTCCAAAATATTGAAAACCTCGTTTTAGTTCTTAAGGATAGTAGTAGGTTTACTTTAAAGGATGTTTACTATGTTCCCGGATTGATTAAGAACCTAATTTCTGTTTCCGTTTTGGACAAACAAAGTTTTTTTAAAAAAAATAAATAATGATTTTTTTTCAATGATTTATGGTTCCAAATTAATCAGAGAGCATGCTTGTATAACAACCTTAACGTTTGCCCATGTACTAATTCTCTTGTTATTCAACCAATAAACACTAGAAATCTGATGATCCACCTAATGCACAAATCTGGCATGCTAGACTTGGTCATGCATCTAATGATAGGATTCACAAGATGTCAAGTTTCCTAGAGCTTGATGAAGAAGAGGAACTAGCGACTTGTGAATCTTGTCTGAAAGGTAAAATGACAAAGTCACCATTTGGAGGCCAAATGGAACGTGCCAAGGATTTGCTTGAGCTAGTTCACACAGATGTGTGTGGACTACTCAGTGTTAATGCATTAGGGAACTTTTCTTAATTCATAACCTTTACCGACGATTATTCTAGGTATGGTTATTTGTATCTTATTAAATACAAGTCTGAGGCCTTTGATAAGTTCAAAGAATTCAGAAATGAAGTGGAGAAACAAACTAGTAAAAGTATTAAAACTCTTCGATCTGATCGAGGAGGAGAATACTTGTCCGGTGAGTTCTTGGATTATTTGAAAGAGAATGGGATTCTCTCTCAATGGATGTTGCCTAGAATGCCACAATTAAATGGTGTGTGTGAGCGGAGAAACTGCACATTGATGGACATGGTTCGATCGATGATGTTGTCCACAAATTTACCTACGTACTTCTGGAGCTATGCCCTGGAGACGGCGGCTTATCTATTGAAAATATTACCGTCAAAAAGTGTTCCTGAAATACCATATAAGATGTGCCACAACAAACCACCTTCATACAAATACCTAAGAGTATGGGGATGTATTGCTCATGTCAAGCAGCTAGTGGGAGATAAGCTAGATTCAAGATCTATCTTGTGTAAATTTGTAGGTTACCCTGAGGAGTCCTATGGGTACTACTTCTATCGCACCTTAGATCAAAAGGTAATTGTTTCAAGCAACGCTATGTTCCTAGAGAAACAACTCTTCAGTGGGAGCATAGATAGAGTAATAGAACTTGAGGAAACTCAAGAGTCACAAACACCACTAGCAGTGAATGAAGAGAAAGCTAAACTACAAACTGTAAGTACACAAATTCCACCTCCAAGGAGATCCAAAAGGATCTCGAGACATACTGAGAGCTACTGTGGCCTTTTGCTAAAAGGCAAGAAGGAGAACCTCGTATGGGATGAAGATCTAACGTCTTATGACGAGGCAATGTCTGACAAGGATTCGGGAAAATGGTCTGAAGCCATGGAATCTGAAATTGAATCCATGTACTCCAACAAGGTTTGGACCTTGGTAGATCCACCACCTGGCATTAAGGCCATTGGTTGCAAGTGGGTATACAAACGCAAGTTAGGAGTTGATGGAGAGGTTACTACCTTTAAGGCTCGCTTAGTGGCAAAGGGTTATACTCAAAGGCAAGGAATTGACTATGAGGAAACTTTTCGCCAGTGGCGATGACCAAGTCAATTAGGATTCTATTTTCCATATCTGGTTATCTCTATTATGAGATTCGATAGATGGATTTGAAAATGGCTTTCCTCTATGGAAACATTAATGAGGACATCTACATGGAACAGCGGGAGGGCATCACATCCGGTGGGAGCGAGCACAAGATGTGGAAACTGCAAAGATCCATTTATGGCTTGAATCAAGCTTCCCGAAGCTAGAATTTGAGATTTGATGAAGTTGTAAAAGAATATGGCTATATCAAGAATGGTTTTGAACCATGTGTGTACAAAAAGGTTAGTGGGAGAGCCATAAGCTGTTTGATACTCTAGGTTGATGACATTCTTCTCATTGGAAATGATGTAGGAATGTTAAAATCAACAAACAGTTGGTTGTCGACCCAATTTTCAATGAAAGATATGGGAGAAGCATCTTACGTTCTTGGTGTTAGGTATATGCCCTAAATGCCAATGAGGACAAATAGTTAGATTAGGGTATCTTATTATGTTGTACAAACTATTAAAATGATATTAATAAAGGCATCTATATTTTGTTCATATAAATCTTTATGGCATCTAAATAAGTATTGAACATATAGTCCATGTGAACAAAGGTTTGACTCTTTGCCCTTTATGGAATAAAGACGTGCCATGGGAAGAGTCTTACACCTTATCACTTAAAAGGGTTCGCAAGTCAAAAAATCTTAATTGGGCATTAAGATTCAACTTGTATGACACATGCTCTGACGATGAGTGCCAGTCAAACACTATAGGGATAGTGGGAGCAAGTATCATAGATATGTCAATGGAATTGACATATTCGAACACGGCTCGAAGTAATCCGATCACATGGGTATTTACTCAGTGACTGTCAATGATTGGATTACTGATCGTAATAGTATGCGTGAGCCTTAGACCGGAGGGTTCATGATCAATGTGCTTATATTTTTGGATCTTTTACCAGAGTAGTTAGGCCCATATCACCCGTCGGTGGGGTCGACCTCAAAGTGTGATATCAATGAGACAAGTAGCAGTTGATCCGTGATCGCCAAGATGGGATTCACTATCTCGATAGTAAACGAGTAAGTATCAAGTGCGATTATAGGCTAATGAAATTATAAAGTCTTTGGCCAAAACATAACAACTAACTCATGTGGGACACTGAGGGTAGTATAGTAATTTCATTATGCTATAATCTAATGCACAATATCAAGTTTAGTGAGTTTGACATTTTTCATAACTCTCACTTGATCGGGATACGTCAGTGAAGGGTTTATACTCATACGGCATTTATGATCAAGAGGTTCGTAAAATGATTCGTTCATTTCATACTCAATTGAGTTACGATGTGAGTCCACGGGACTGGCTAGGTGATACTCACATCCTTAGGTAATTCCTCCCTTTGCCAATTGAGACGAACCTAAAGAGTCGCGCTATAAAAAACGAACGGGATGTATCTTTTTGTGTAAATCTTTTAGAAAGAATTAAACGGACTGATTGATTTAATTAGATTAAATCAATTAATTAAATATTTAATTTAATTAGATTAAATTAAATTATTTAATTAGTATATTAATTAAAAGGAATTAGTTAATAGTATATATTATATTTAAATTAAATATATAGATGGGCTAGAAATTAGACAAGCCAATTAAAAGCCCACCCAGTCCAAGAAAACCCTAAAGGGGGCGACCACTTAGGGTTGGAGTAGCCTCCAACTTGTTCCACAAGCTAGTTGAGTATAAAAGGACTCCTACAGTGGAACAAACCCTAAGACAAGAAAGAAACACAACACAAAAGGAAAAGAACTCTCTCCCCTCTCTCCTCTCTAGCCGTCCACTACTTCAAAGAAGGAGGAGTTTCGGGATCTTTGGAAGGCTCGTTTTGCGTGAAGCTTTAGAGACAAGAGCCCTTGGAGGATTGTTGTTCTGCAGAATCAGTAAATGAATCAAAAAAGTATTTTTATTCGTTTTATTTTTTGCGAAACCCATTAAAAATCATCAGATCTATTTTTGTGATCTGCCGGTAGGAATCCTCGAATCTTTCGTTGCAATTCTCTGTTTTCATGTATAGGATTCCTAACAGCGGTATCAGAGCCGACTTAAACAGATCTGATGATTTTTGCGTTTAAGATTATGTTGGTTAAAATTGGATTTTTAAAATTTCATTTTATATGTTTAATGTTCGATGTTAAATCTGAAATTTTGAAAAATATTCATTGCCTTGAAATCGTCGCATGATTACATGTTTTTTCGCTGCCAACAATGCCAAATCGGGGTGGCACCACCTTGTGTTTTTGAAGCACATGCGAGCACCACCGCTGCTCGTGTAATTAGAAAAACAAAAAAATAAGGAAAAGGGGGTAGGGTGGCGGCGGTGATTTGCGCCTCCACCACGGCGACAGAACTAGGGCGGCAACAGCCGCCCTAGGCGTGCTGGGCTGCGTGCGCTTGGCCTTAGCCCGGCACACTTCCGTACGCCCTAATGGGCGTTGGGCCAGGCCCAGCAGTATATTAATATATATATATATATATATATATTATATTTTTAATATTTAAATATATATATATATATAAACTAATAAATATTAGGGTTTGACCCTAGATTTAATTAAGTTAAAATTAGATTTGACTTTGATATTAAATTGGATTTAATAATATCATAAATTAAATTGGATTTTTATTTATGATTTGCGACGACTAAATAAATAGGATTTATTTTAGGTTAATTATATTTTTTCAAAATAAATTAGGAATAAGTTTGACTTATTTCCTAAATAATAAATTAGATTTATTTCCTTTTAAAATTGAAATTAAAATTCATCTTTTCTAATTAAATTAGATTTAATCGGTTTTTGAATTTCTTTTCGATTTTAAACTCAAAACCAACATAAACTTAAATAGTTTTCTTACATGCTTTGATGTATGTTGTGGTGGATGCTTCCATGGACTTAGGGTTTTACCGCTTTAGTATTATCTGGGTTGTATTGGGCAATTGCCCCCTAGTTTGCACTTTTAATTTTGGTAGTATGATGTATAGGGTGCTTTCTGAGTTGTGTATATTAGAGGTAGGACCTTTTCTAGCTTGGAGCCCGAAGATCTATTAGAAATTAGATTTGTAATAGACCCCTATCCCCTGATTAATCTATTGGCTTGAATCAATCTAGAATGTCCATGGAAATGCATGTTGTTAGAATAACTAGGTTTTTCTATGTATGCATGATTATAATCCATATATGCGCGTAATAAATTAATGTGCAAAGTGAGACCTTAATTTTTTTTCAAAAATTCTCCCACATTAAATACTAAGTAAGTAGGGGATATTGGATATCTTGGCTCTCCATCAAACTTGGAAAAGATGGGATTATGAGTTATGCATGGTGTCATCCTGACTAATGGGGGTTATGCATTAATTCATAATCCATATCTCTTCAAGTGCATTTGATGCCATCGGTCGAAGCAAATCTTATCCCATACACCGTTACAGGTTGCAAGATAAGATTCAACTGTTAGATCGATAGGAGTTGATGGGAAAAGTACTTAGATGGATCACCATCAATATTTCGTTACAGGTTGAGGTTGAGTGATCCATAAGCCAAAGGTAGATTGAATCTTCAGTAAGACTGGTTGACATGGCATGTCACTTCAAAAGTTCCAATGAGCCATACATCGTTACAGATTGCAACTCATTGAAATTTTTGAAGAACTCAATGACTCACTATGAAATCTTTCCAACGAGATTTTCGTTCATTGCAGTGGGAGTGCAATGGTTCGAAAAATATAGTGGAAGCCAAGTCAAAAATTAAAGTCCTAATTTTTACTTAGGTACAACATAATTATCTAATTGAATCTTGGTTGTTTTCTGCAGTTATATTATCTCTCTCAAAATGGTTAATAACTCGTTGTTAAAAATGCTTGAGAAAAATGTCCTCACTGGACCAAACTACGGTGTCTGGGTCAAGAGGCTAAGAGCTGGTCTCAGAAAGAAATCACTTGAGCATGTTTTAGAACAAGATGGTTCAACTTTCCTTGGGGCTAAAAATGGAACATTTGTTCTCAAAATTAACAAGAAATGGAATTCTGATGCTCAAATGGTCACCCGTTACATGTTGAAGTCAATGAGCAATGAATTGAGATATATTCATTTGGAAATGGATAATCCCAAATCCATCATGCTTCATTTGGAGGAAATGTTCGGGGAACATGGAAAATCAATTCGGTATTATTTATCGAAGGAACTTCTCCAAGCAAGAATGGGAGAAAATGATGAAGTGGCGAGTCATGTTATGAACATGATATCCATGACTGGAAGACTCCAGACTCTGGGAAGTTTCATGGATTTTCATCTACAAGTAAACCTTATTCTTCAATCTCTTCCCAAATCCTTTTCTGCCTTTGTCACTGACTTTGAAGTTAATGACCTGGGAGGTTCTTTAATGGATCTTAAAGACAGACTTTTTCACATACAAGCTCTCATGAGGAGGGAATTGGAGGATGATTTACCTCTAAATGGACTGCTCGACATAAGAATTACTTATGATAACCATAGAACTTGTGTTCACTGCCAAGAGGTGGACAACTGGAAAAATGACTGCCCTAAGCGGAAAGCGAAAATTACTTCAGGTATAGAACTTAATGTTTTAGAAACAAATTGTTCTGTTACCATATTTTCAACTTCCTGGATTCTAGACTTTGTGGCTAGTGCTCACATATGTGTTATGAACCAGGAGCTGGAAAGAAGTAAGAAGCTGGAGCATGGTGAAGTGATGATCAATGTTGGCAGCGGTCATAGTGTAGCAGCCTCAAACATTGGCACCACTTCCCTTAGTTTATCATCTGGACATTTATTATATTTAGACAATTGTCTTGTTTTGCCCAACGGGCTTAAGAATATTGTTTCAATTCCTGTTTTAGTCAGGAAAGGTTATTTATTTTCCTTTATGAACAATTCTTGTGACATTTATTTTAGAAATGAATGTGTTGGAAATGCATCTTTAATCAATGGTTTATATTATATTAATGTCCAAAACGATTGTAATCTTAATGTTGTAACAAGAAAATGCAGAATGTATGATACAAACTTGAGACAGCTGTGGCACTTGAGACTAGGTCACGTCGGGGATCAAAGACTACATGAGTTAGAAAAGGATGGAGTCATAGACTCGTTGGGATCAGATCCCTGTCCCACCTGTGAGTCTTGTATCCAAGGCAAAATGACCAAGTCCCCCTTCACAGGGAATTTTGAAAGAGCCACAGAAGTCTTAGGTCTAGTTCATACAGATGTGTACGGACCATTTGGAAATATGGCCCGCGGTGGTTTTCAGTACTTCATCACATTTACCGATGACCATTCTAGGTATGGCTACGTGTATTGAATGACGTACAAGTCTGAATCATTGGAGAAATTCATTGAATTCAAGACTTTAGTCGAAAACCAAACCGAGCATCATATCAAGACACTTCGGCCTGACCGCGGTGGCGAGTATATGAATGCGGAGTTTGACCAGTTCCTTCGGGAACATGGCATACTGTTACAGCTTACTCCTCCAGCAACTCCACAATTAAATGACGTAGCAGAACGAAGGAATCGAACACTGTTGGACATGGCTCGATCCATGCTCAGCTACACAGATTTGCGTATTTCACTTTGGGGACATGCGCTGCTTACAGCAACTCACATTCTGAATAGATGTCCCTCCAAATCTGTTCCTAAAACACCGTATCAGATATGGCTTGGAAGGAAGCCTAATCTGAAACACATAAGAATATGGGGTTGCCCAACTTACGTGAAAAAGACCAAGGCAGAGAAATTGGAGGCTAGGTCCATAAAAGGGTGATTCGTTGGATATTTTGAGGATTCCATGGGATACCTTTTCTACCTTCCCGATGATCAGAGAATCATTGTTGCCTTACAAGCAATCTTTCTCGAAGAAGAATTCATTCGAGAAGGAGGAGCTGGTAGAAGTATTGTTCTACAAGAACAAAATGAATCCGTTGTGGAAGACACTATTCAAGAGACCCAACCCGACCCAAAAACGACATAACCATCAGTGCGCAGGTCTACTAGAGTATCTCAACCGTCTGCGAGATATGGTTCTCTGCTACAAGGAGAGCATAATTTTTATGCAGTAGCAGAAGGAAACCATAGAGATGATCCCTCTAGTTATGACCAGGCAATGATGGATATGGATTCTGCAAAATGGCATGAAGCTATGAAAGTGGAAATGGATTCGAAGTATTCGAACCAAGTCTGGAATCTAGTAGATCCTCCCAAAGGTATTGTACCTTTTAGATGCAAATGGATCTATAAGAGAAAGATAGGTCCGGATGGCAAGGTGGATACCTATAAGGTCAGGCTCGTGGCGAAAGGGTATAGTCAGAAGGAGGGCGTTGACTGACACGCTAAAAGCTAACGTGCTACGATAGCAAGTGCACTAGACGTGTGTAGTAATAAGTGGACAAAAAGTCCGGGTTGTCGAACCACAAGGACTTGAATTCTAGTTCATGATTTTCGATAAAAGATAAGACAATTAAAGTAAAGTGCAAGAAAAAGATTAAGCAATTAACGAACCAAAGAGAAACGTACTATAGATTTAATCTCACGTATGATAAAATGACTAAGGCACATGCTACAACCGAATCTACTCGTCAATATATATGAGCTACTCTTCGAATTATTAGACTCCTATTGCTTTGGTGGAAACTCCTAAATTAACTATTACCCGATGTCTCGGCACATAATAATCCTATGATTAATTGACGGTTCTCTAAATATGTCTATCCGAGAATCTAATCAAAAATCACGCATTAACGTTCTAGAGCTTCCCCGAACGAATCCGGCTAACAACACCCGGGAATCTTTACCTATTTCTAGGGCAATCCCTCATTTGTTTCGGATGATGTGTTAATTCTCTTGCACCCTAATCTATTTTCTCTCGAACAACTAGATTAGGCAAGATAGCAAGCATATGGTGATCAAACACATGATTGGAATAAAAGCATAGAATTAACACACAAAGCAATAGGAGAATTAATACAAAGAGCAACTTCACATATATTGATTCATAAATTTGGCCTTCACATGGCCTTAGTTCTACAATATTAGCCTCTCATCAAAGCCTTAAGAAAATCTAATACAAACAGATACATACTCATGGAAATAAACATGTAAATGCAAATAATTAAAACTCCCTCAATTGATTGATGATGGATCTTTGCTCTTGATCTTCAATCCTTAGCTCCTCTCTCTTTGTTCCCCTCCAAAAGTGATGAAGAACATGGTGATGAATGATGATGAGTGAAAAGTGATGGATCAAATGCCTCTCTCTCCCCTCCTCCTCAAGATGATCGGTCAATTGTCCTAAAATATCCTTAAGAAGAACACCACAAATCAGCTCCTCATGTGTATGTCCCCCCTAGTGTCTCCTCCACTACTCTTAAAGTGAGTAGTATAAAATTCCCTAAAGTAGATCTAGTAAGAAACATACTTATGACATCCCTCCCATACATGTGATGACCTCTTGGCTTTAAATGTTCCATTCCCCCATCAAATGATGATCTTTTGGCTGAAAGGAATCAAATCTCGGATGTGGCCACGCCTAGGCGCGGGAATTATGGCGCTCGGGCGCCCAAATCAGAATGTTGGGAGTATTTGCCTCTGTCTGGCGCAGTAATTGTATTTCCTTCATAACTCTCTCCACAAAACTCCGATTTGGATGATTCAAGTCCTAATTTGAAGCTAACACATAGTTCTACAACTTTGTAGAAGGAAACTTCATCCAATTCGTTCTCTAAAAATAATAAAATATCGCTCGAACGTGGAAACTGGTGCAGATACGGCGCCCAGGCGTGGACAGAACGGCGCCTAGGCGCGGAAAGCAGAATGTTGACGTTATTTGCATCTTTTCTGGCGCCTAGGCGTGGTAATACTGGCGCCTGGGCGTGGACAACAGAAGCAAATTGGCCTGAACTTGTTTTATACGTCGTTTTTCATCCCGTTCTTCGATTGTATCCATTTAAGACCTGAAATCACTTAATGCACGAATTAAACGCACATGTAGCAAGAATTAAGCGATAAATGAACCTAAAACATAAACGCAAAGGGGCTTAAAAACACGTAAAAATGCCTCTTATCAACACCCCCACACTTATCAATTGCTCGTCCTCGAGCAATAAGAGTTCTAAGATAAGGAAACACATCAATCAAAGAGAGAAACAAAAAGAAAACTACCTAACTCACTTTCGTGGAGTAAACGGTTGCATTTAGCGAATGCAACAAGCCTTTGAACCTTTGAGTCACCTCAAAGGACGAGTTATAGTCTCGTGAGGGTTTGCATATGATATACCCACAAAATCTAGTAAATTTTCAATCATAACCAAATCAATACATCTCAACATAATCAACAAGAATGAATGGCATAAAATCAACCTTTTAAAGCTCACAAGTATATATATACATATCAACTACTTTTGCTCATGTGACACTAATACTTGAAAAGACTCCTTAGGGTGTAGTGAAAAATAAATCTAAGGCATTATAGTCGAGAGGCATCCTTACCAAATTTTGGACATTAATCCCATATCTATAAACTTTTGATCAAACACAAAGCACAAGAATCATAGAAAATCTCATAGCCATTTAAATTTCATTATGTCAAACATTCAACTTTCAATTCGTATGAAACTTCCATTAAATTCATTAAGGCTAGATCATGTGCAATGTTTTATTCCATTAGGCTTTCTATGACGCCCATGTAACAAGTTTTAGATCAATGACTCCCAAACTAGATAGTTTTGGGGCATTAAGTGTAGAGACACTCCTACGGATTTAATCACTCGAGTGTCAAAGGCCACGAAATAAAACTAGATCTTTTAAACAAATCACTTCTTTTTGGCTTGAGCTTAGCTCAAATTAGCATAATAGTACAGTATATAGGCATGAAACTTATCACCTCCGGTACGTATTAGCCTGACCACTTTTGGTCATACCAAAATTCAACCTTTTCAATTCATTGTTTAGCATATAAAATTACTACTTAACTTATAACCTTATGAGAAATCTAAGTAATATTTCTGGGAAAAACTCCTTAAGTGTCTCAAGATGGTTATCCTCTCAACTCCTCTACCCTCGATTCATTGTGCAATGTGAATCATCTAAAGAATCAATCCTAGTCTAGTGTCTCCACGAGCAATTTCAAAGATATATATATTCCATTAAATTCAAATTATTTCAAGAGATCATGCCATTTCTCCAAGTCAATCAATTTCAATGCATCAATTGGAAGGACTAAATTTATTTATTTTTTTTTTTTTCATACTTGATTTTCTCAACAAAGAAGCATATAAATATGATAGCAAACAACTTTCCCCCAAACTCAAGCTACAAATTAGGATTGCATCATCAAAGTTCAAAATAAGTACTCTTCTACCCCCAAACTTAAATCCAACATTGTCCCCAATGTTGTTATGACAAGCATACACAACGGTACAAGAACACTTACAACCAAGGATATTGAACAACATCCTTAAAATTCCAATACATAATCCTATAGCTTCCTCTCCTCTCGAGTACAATACGCATCTCTTAAACATGGGGTCCAAATATGCATTATATCTAACACTTCAACTCTTTAAACCATCAAGCATAAGACACATACATGCTAAAAGTGCATGCTTGAACACAACAAAAAGAAACAAATCAAACAAAACAAAAACAAAAGCAAAAAGAAAAAGAAAAGAAAACTTACAAACTTGGGTTGCCTCCCAAGAAGCGCTCTTTTAAAGTCATTAGCTTGACTTTACCGAGTTATTTTAAGGCGGTTTCCGAATGAATGCCCTGTTCATTCTCCAAGTAGGGATGAATTTCGGCCCGGTGTTAATAGAAATACGATGAGTAGTGACCAAGCAATCATCCACGCACATATTTTCTCATAGTCCATCACCACTTCCATCACTCTTTCTTCCCACTGCACCGAGTGATGACTTGGACTATTCTCCAAGTTATAAGTAGATGGCCATTTTTCTTCACCCATCGAGATGGAAAACTTGGAGTTTGTGATGTAGAACTCGAGGAGGTTATTGGTTCTTCTTTCCTGAAAAAGCTCAACACTAAAAGGATCAAAAGCATCAATGCGTAAAGATAATGTAGAATCAATTGGATGCTTAAAAACCTCATAGTTATCACAAATAACCATGTCATCTCCTACACTAGAGGACAACTTACTATCATGGGCACTAATGACCGCTATACCCGTGGAGAGGGAAGAAGATACCAAAGAATCTGGTAAAGGCTCGAGTGTCCTTTCCTTCAACGTCGGCTTCTTTGATATCAATTCTTCGATAAAAATGGGGCCGGGTATCGCTTGAATGTTAGGCGGGCGACGCTGAGGCGATGACACCTTCATAGAAATCCTCTCATTTTTCATTTCCTCAATGATCATTAGAGCCTCCTTAATTGGTCCTTCATACAAAGCATCAATGGCTTTGTGTACCAATTTCATACTTTTCGGCTGATCCAAATCATCTAGTGTGAGTTGTAAGCCGTATAGGAGTTGTCGAACCCATTCTCGTTCCTCCAGAGTCGGGGATAAATGATATCCCTCCTGTATGGTAAAGACGCTGGATGGTAGACAATCCCGGACCGACTGAAGTGGTTGAGAAGGAGACGGTTGCATAGCTTGGAGAATGCCTTGTAACCACTCCCGATCCTTCGGTAAATTCATATCCGGGAAACGTGCATTCGGATTTGGTTGATAGATATTGTCCGCCATCTCTCGAACTCATCTACAAACCCGGAGCACATGTTCAAAATAAAAATAACAAAATCAAGCAAAGGCTCATTTGAGGAGCGGGTCATGCACCACAAATCGAACCTAACAATTAAGCACAAGAAACAAAATTAGACTAAACACGAAAATAAAAGAAAATCAAGAAATAAACGAAAACTAAGAATTATGAAAATGTAAACAAAAATCAAAAACTAAAATAAACAAGTCCCCGGCAACGGCGCCAAAAACTTGACACGCTAAAAGCTAACGTGCTATGATAGCAAGTGCACTAGACGTGTGTAGTAATAAGTGGACAAAAAATCCGGGTTGTCGAACCACAAGGACTTGAATTCTAGTTCATGATTTTCGATAAAAGATAAGACAATTAAAGTAAAGTGCAAGAAAAAGATTAAGCAATTAACGAACCAAAGAGAAAAGTACTATAGATTTAATCTCACGTATGATAAAATGACTAAGGCACATGCTACAACCGAATCTACTCGTCAATATATATGAGCTACTCTTCGAATTATTAGACTCCTATTGCTTTGGTGGAAACTCCTAAATTAACTATTACCCGATGTCTCGGCACATAATAATCCTATGATTAATTGACGGTTCTCTAAATATGTCTATCCGAGAATCTAATCAAAAATCACGCATTAACGTTCTAGAGCTTCCCCGAACGAATCTGGCTAACAACACCCGGGAATCTTTACCTATTTCTAGGGCAATCCCTCATTTGTTTCGGATGATGTGTTAATTCTCTTGCACCCTAATCTATTTTCTCTCGAACAACTAGATTAGGCAAGATAGCAAGCATATGGTGATCAAACACATGATTGGAATAAAAGCATAGAATTAACACACAAAGCAATAGGAGAATTAATACAAAGAGCAACTTCACATATATTGATTCATAAATTTGGCCTTCACATGGCCTTAGTTCTACAATATTAGCCTCTCATCAAAGCCTTAAGAAAATCTAATACAAACAGATACATACTCATGGAAATAAACATGTAAATGCAAATAATTAAAACTCCCTCAATTGATTGATGATGGATCTTTGCTCTTGATCTTCAATCCTTAGCTCCTCTCTCTTTGTTCCCCTCCAAAAGTGATGAAGAACATGGTGATGAATGATGATGAGTGAAAAGTGATGGATCAAATGCCTCTCTCTCCCCTCCTCCTCAAGATGATCGGTCAATTGTCCTAAAATATCTTTAAGAAGACCACCACAAATCAGCTCCTCATGTGTATGTTCCCCCTAGTGTCTCCTCCACTACTCTTAAAGTGAGTAGTATAAAATTCCCTAAAGTAGATCTAGTAAGAAACATACTTATGACATCCCTCCCATACATGTGATGACCTCTTGGCTTTAAATGTTCCATTCCCCCATCAAATGATGATCTTTTGGCTGAAAGGAATCAAATCTCGGATGTGGCCACGCCTAGGCGCGGGAATTATGGCGCTCTGTCTGGCGCAGTAATTGTATTTCCTTCATAACTCTCTCCAAAAAACTCCGATTTGGATGATTCAAGTCCTCATTTGAAGCTAACACATAGTTCTACAACTTTGTAGAAGGACACTTCATCCAATTAGGTCTCTAAAAATAAGAAAATATCGCTCGAACGTGGAAACCGGTGCAGATACGGCGCCCAGGCGTGAACAGAATGGCGCCTAGGCGCGGAAAGCAGAATGTTGACGTTATTTGCATCTTTTCCGGCACCTAGGCGTGGTAATACTGGCGCCTGGGCGTGGACAACAGAAGCAAATTGGCCTGAACTTGTTTTATACGTCGTTTTTCATCCCGTTCTTCGATTGTATCCATTTAAGACCTGAAATCACTTAATGCACGAATTAAACGCACATGTAGCAAGAATTAAGCGATAAATGAACCTAAAACATAAACGCAAAGGGGCTTAAAAACACGTAAAAATGCCTCTTATCATTGACTATGAGGAAACCTTTTCACCAATAGCTATGATCAAATCCATTAGAATTCTACTTTCAATAGCTGCATACCTGGACTATGAAATCTGGCAAATGGATGTGAAAACCGCGTTCCTAAATGGATTCCTCGAGGAGAATATCTATATGGAGCAGCCCAAAGGTTTCATATCCAATACCGATTCTCAGAGGATCTGCGAATTAAATAGGTCCATTTATGGACTAAAGCAGGCCTCTCACAGTTGGAACCTTCGTTTTGATGAAGAAGTACTAAACAACGGCTTTATCAAAAATGAGGATGAACCATGTGTCTATTAAAAGGTCAGTGGGAGTAAGATATCATTCTTGGTACTATACGTGGATGACATTCTACTTATAGGGAATGATACAGGTTTGCTAACTTCGGTTAAGACATGGCTTTCAAGCACATTCTCTATGAAAGACTTAGGAGAAGCCACCTATGTCCTAGGAATTCGAATCTACAAGGATAGATCAAATAAGACAATAGGTCTCTCCCAAGCCCTCTACTTAGAAAAGGTCCTAAAGCAATTTGGGATGGAAAATTCTAAAAGAGGTCTTTTACCCATGAGACATGGAATTCATCTCTCCAAAAAGATGAGTCGTCAAAGTGAGGAAGATCGAAGAGAGATGAGTACCATCCCCTATGCCTCGGCAGTGGGAAGTCTCATGTACGCTATGTTATGCACGAGACCAGATCTTGCATACGCTGTGAGCGTAGTAAGTAGGTTTCAAGCTAACCCAGGCAAAGAACATTGGATAGCCGTGAAATCAATCTTAAAGTACTTGAGAAGAACTAAAGGTATGATCCTCACATATGGCGATGGAGAAATGAAAGTGGATGGTTATACTGATTCAGATTTCCAATCTGACATCGATGACCGAAGATCCACTTCTGGGTTCATATTTATGTTGAACGGTGGAACAGTGTCTTAGAAAAGTTCCAAGCAAAGCACAACTGCCGATTCGACCACCGAAGCTGAATATGTGGCAGCCTCGGAGGCAGCTAAGGAGGCTGTTTGGATAAAGAAGTTCATTACCTTTCGTTGCCACTATGGTGTGACAACAACGGAGCCATCGCGCAAGCAAAGGAACCAAGGTCTCACAACAAATCCAAACACATAGAGAGGAGATATCACATAATTCGAGAAATCGTTGGAAGAGGCGACATTGCCGTGCAGAAAATAGCCTCAGCGGATAACGTAGCTGACCCACTCACTAAGCCATTAGCGCAGGCGGTGCTAGAGCAACATCTTGAGAAGATGGGTATAAGATACCAAAGCGATTGGCATTAAGTGTAAGTGGGAGATTGTTAGGTATACGCCCTAGATGCCAATGAGGACAAATAGTTAGATTAGGGTATCTTATTATGTTGTACAAACTATTAAAATGATATTAATAAAGGCATATGTATTTTGTTCATATAAATCTTTATGGCATCTAAATAAGTATTGAACATATAGTCCATGTGAACAAAGGTTTGACTCTTTGCCCTTTATGGAATAAAGATGTGGCATGGGAAGAGTCTTACACCTTATCACTTAAAAGGGTTCGCAAGTCAAAGAATCTTAATTGGGCATTAAGATTCGACTTGTATGACACATGCTCTGACGATGAGTGCCAGTCAAACACTATAGGGATAGTGGGAGCAAGTATCATAGATATTTCAATGAATGAAATTGACATATTCGAACACAGCTCGTAGTAATCTGATCAAAAGGGTATTTACTCAGTGATTGTCAATGATTGGATTACTGATCGTAATAGTATGCATGAGCCTTAGACTTAAGGGTTCATGATCAATGTGCTTGTATTATTGGATCTGTTACCAGAGTAGTTAGGCCCATATCACCCATCGATGGGGTCGACCTTGAAGTGCGATATCAATGAGACAAATAGCAGTTGATCAGTGATTGTCAAGATGGGATTCACTGTCTCAATAGTAAACGAGTAAGTACCCTGTACAATTATAGGCCAATGAAATTATAAAGTCTTTGGCCAAAGCATAACAATTAACTCATGTGGGACACTGAGGGTAGTTTAGTAATTTCATTACGCCATAATCTAATGCACAGTATCAAGTTTAGTGAGTTTGACATTTTCCATGACTCTCACTTGATCGGGATACGTCAGTGAAAGGCTTATACTCATACGGCATTTATGATCAAGAGGTTCGTAAAATGATTCGTTCATTTCGTACTCAATTGGGTTACGATATGAGTCCACGGGACTGGCTAGGTGACACTCACATCCTTAGGTAATTCCTCCATTTGCCAATTGAGACGAACCTAAAGAGTTGCGCTATAAGAAACGAACGAGATGTATCTTTTTGTGTAAATCTTTTAGAAAGAGTTAAATGGACTGATTGATTTAATTAGATTAAATCTATTAATTAGATATTTAATTTAATTAGATTAAATTAAATTATTTAATTAGTATATTAATTTAAAAGAATTAATTAATAGTGTATATTATATTTAAATTGGATTTAAATTAAATATATACATGGGCTAGAAATTAGACAAGCCAATTAAAAGCCCACCCAGTCCAAGGAAGCCCTAAAGGGGGTGGCCACTTAGGGTTGGAGTAGCCTCCAACTTGTTCCATAGGCTAGTTGAGTTTAAAAGGACTCCTACAGTGGAACAAACCTAAGACAAGAAAGAAACACAACACAAAAGGAAAAGAACTCTCTCCCCTCTCTCTTCTCTAGTCATCCACTACTTCAAAGAATGAGGAGTTTCGGGATCTTTGGAAAGCTCGTTTCGCGTGAAGCTTTAGAGACAAGAGCCCTTGAAGGATTGTTGTTCTACAGAATTAGTAAACGAATCAAAAAGGTATTTTTATTCGTTTTATTTTTCGCGAAACCAATTAAAAATCATCAGATCTATTTTTGTGATCTGCCGGTAGGAATCCTCGAATCTTCCGCTGCAATTCTCTGTTTTCATGTATAGGATTCCTAACACATGGTATAAAGACATACCGTGAAAGGGAAAGTAGATTGCTGGGACTCTCCCAATCTAAGTACATAGAACGAATCTTAAATGGATTCAGCATGGGAGATTCTAAGAAAGGATTTCTTGCAGCTAGGCGTAGAATCCCTCTCACTAAATCGATGTCCCCAAGAACACCCGGAGAAAGAGAGAGAATGTCAAGAATTCCCTATGCTTCGGAAATAGGTAGCATTATGTATGCTATGTTATGTACTAGACTGAATGTGTCTTATGCACTTAGTGTGGCAAGTCGGTTCTAGTCGAATCCAAGGGAAGACCACTGGTCTACCGTGAAAAGAATCCTAAAGTACTTAAGGCGTACCCAAGATCTTTTTCTGGTATACGGGGGAGGACAATTGGAACTAGAATGCACACGGATTCTAATTTTCAATCGGACTTAGACTATCTTAAATCGATATCCGGATATGTGTTTATAGTCAATGGAGGAGTCAATGGAGGAGCTGTAAGCTGTAAGAGCTCTAAGCAGGAGACGACGACTAACTCCACCACAGAAGCTGAGTATATAGCTGCTACTGAAGCAACTAAGGAAGTTGTTTGGATGAGGAACCTTGTCCATGAATTGGAGGTAGTTCCCTCCATCGTTAAACTAGAACTTCTGTATTGTGATAACAATGGAGTTATAACTCTATCTGATAAGAGGCATTTTTACGTGTTTTTAAGCCCCTTTGCATTTATGTTTTAGGTTCATTTATCGATTGATTCGTGCATTAAGTGATTTCAGGCCTTAAGTGGATACAATCGAAGAAAGGGTGGAAAATGACGTATAAAACAAGTTTAGGCCAATATGTTTCACACCTCTACAACCAAACAAGCAAGAAATAAGCTGGAGTTAGCCAAAATCATGTTTTAGTACCATTTTCGCACACCTGGGTGCCAAATCAGAAACAACCTCCACGTTGGAACGCCATTTTGATATTCTTAGAGACCGAATTGGATAAAATGTTCTTCTACAAAGGTTTAGATCTATGTCTTATCTTTACATGGCAACTTGAATCATCTAATGCGGAGATCTGTGGAGACGTTTATGAATACAACACTATCCCTGCGCTGGAAAACACGAAAGTGGCAGCTCATGTTCTTGTTAGGTGGAAAACAAGAGAATGGTAGGTGCAAATTCTTGGTAGGTGGAAATTCTTGGTAGGAGGAAAACAAGAGAATGGTAGGTTCAAATTCTTGGTAGGTGCAAATTCTTGGTAGGAGGAAAGAAAGAGAAGGGTAGCTCAAATTCTTGGTATTGGGTATTTAAAAGGGAGTAGGGAGCTCACTTGAAGACATAAAAAAATCATCCTTTGAGAGTGTGAGGACGAAAGTTCAGGGGTTTGGGGGAGCATTCTCTTGGTTTTGAGTCATCCTATCATCATACTTGAAGAGCTAAGAAGAGGAAAAGGAGGGATTCAAGCTTCCAATCAAGAATCGATCATCAATCCAAAATAGGGAGTTTCTTAGTTTGATATTCATCTTTATCTATGAGTAATTCTATGTTTTTATTGTTTTCCCAATTTCAATTATGAACTAATTTTCCCTTAACTAGGGCCATGTGAAGGCCAAAGTTATGAGTATATATATATGATATTATTCTTCGTATTAATTCTACAATTGCTTTGTGTTTTGATTTTGTGCGTAATTACTTGCATATGTTTGATCGCCATATGTTTGTCATATTGCCTAACTTAATAGTTTGAAAGAATATAAGTTAGGGTTCAAAGAAATCATCACATCATCCGTAAAAAATAGGGAATTGCCCCTAGAGATAGGTAGAGATTTCCGGGTGCAGTTAGCCGGATTTATTCGGGGAAATTCTAGAACTTGAATGCATGATTATTGATTAAATTCTCGGATAGACATATTTAGAGAACTGTCAATTTATCATAGGATTATTACAGCCGAGACATCGGGTAGTAATTCATTAAGGAATTTTCACCAAAGCAATAGTAATCTAATAATACGAAGAATAGTTCATATTTATATTAACAAGTAAATTTGGTTGAAGCATGTGCCTTAGTTGTTTTATCTCATAAGAATCTAAATCTATTTGCTAAGTCTCGTTTTCACATTTTTATTGTAAATTAATCACAATCTTTTAATTCAATTTTAATTGCTTTTAAATTCCTAGCTTTAAATAATCTTGTCTCTGTGGGATCGATAACTCGGACTTAAAGTCCACTTTATTACTGCACACGACCAGTCCACTTGCTGTTTAATACACGTAAGGATTTTTCGTGTCAAGTTTTTGGCGCCGTTGCCGGGGACTTGATTTATTTTAGTTTCGGATTTTATTGCAATTTTTAGCTTTAATTTCTTTTGTCGTTTTATTATTTTCTATTATTCTTACTGTTATTTTCTATCTTTAAATTTCTGTTGGTTTGCTTCTTTGTTTCAAACAGGTTGATCTTTTGGTGAATGACTCGAGCCTCAGGAGAGGCTTTAGAGGAATTTGACCCTGAGATCGAGTGTACGCTTCGTGCAAACCAGAGAAATCGAGCTATGGCTGGCAACTTCCCTGATATGAATCTGCCCGAGAATAGAGAATGGTTGCAAAATCTGTTCCAAGCTATGCAATCGGCACTACCAGCACCACCTCCATCTGTTCGTGGTAATCAACCAGCCCGTGTACACACTACGCCGGGGCCTGTTGTGGTCCCCAATTTTTCCACGCCGAACTTCCACATTCCACCTCACATGTTTCGCATGGTTCAGGCTGAATAATTTTATGGTGATCCGAAAGAGTCACCTCATGACCATCTAGAGCACTTCGAGAATGTGTTATCTACCATGCAATTCCACCCAAGAGATCTTGATGCCATCCGCCTCAGATTATTCCATTTTTCGCTTAAGGATAAAGGGACTTTGTGGTACAAGTCGTTGCCCCCACAATCCATTGAAACGTGGGAAGAGTTAGTCGAAGATTTTCTCAACAAGTTCTGCCCTCCATCAAGGATTAACGAGTTAAGAAGCGAGATCAAGGGTTTTAAGCAAAAACGGGATGAATCGTTAGCATCAGCATGGGCAAGATACAAGAGTCTGCTTCGAAAGTGCCCCGATCACAACTATTCAAGAGATGAGCGAGTGCTACATTTCTTTAATGGAGTCCGGTCTCGAATTCGTCACAGACTTAATGCAGGAGCAGGCGGTGATCTTTTGGGTCTCGATAGCAGAACAGTGTGGGCTAAACTAGAGCAGATGGCACAGGATGATGAACTGTACCCTGAAGATGACGATGAGTTTCCTCTACAATCCCGAAGGGTTCTGTTGCTCAAGAGGTAGAACAAAATGTTAATCTAGAGGCAGAGCCAACCATTAGTGATGTGAACTATGTCGGAAATTCAAACAAGCCTCAATTGAGCTTCCACATACCCGAGAATTTTCCGAAAAGGCCAAATCCCACACAAAATTCACAACAAGGCATCTACCAAGCACCGAGGCCTCCGTTTTACAACAACCAAACTCAAAGGCCTGGAAATTTTAAGCCACAAGGTCAAGTTCCAAGACCTTCGACTGTCGAAGAAAGATTGGCGGCTCACATGCAAAAATCAGACGAATCATTCGCAGAGCTTCGATTGATGTTACAGGGTGTTATGACGAGAATGAAAGAGATGCAGCACCAATTTGCACAATTATTGGTTGATGCGGGTGGAAGAGCACCCGGGACACTGCCGAGTGATACAGAGAAAAACCCAAAAGAGCAATGTCATGCCATCGCTCTGAGAAGTGGCAAAGAATTGAAAAGTGCACCTCCCAAGCAGTCTAAGTCCGCACTTGAAGAGGACAATGTTCAAACTTTTGATAAAGTTGAAAATTCAAATCTGTCTCCCAAGTACGTACTTGACCAGAACCAAGTAAGTACTTCACACAGCTCAAGTACGTACTTGGGGCAGGATCAAGTCCGTACTTCACAGGCAGACAGGGCATCTTCTGAAACTTTGACTCCTTCTCTGTCTAATCCTATTGAAATACGTCTCCCTTTCCCCCTAGCACATAAAAAGAATAAGAAAGATATGGATAAGAGTTTTCTTAGGATTTTAGAGATTCTTTGAGAAGTTCGAATTAATATTCCTTTTATTGATGCGATTTTGCAGATGCCCAATTACATCAAGTTCTTCAAGGATATTCTATCCAATAAGCAGAAGTGGGAAGGCAATGGAACGGTGTGCTTGACTGAAGCATGCTCAGCAGTGGTGTTGAACAAGTTGCCACAGAAACTCAAGGATCCAGGGAGCCTCACAATTCCTTGCACTATTGGGCAACTCAAATTCGACCGAGTGCTATGTGATTCGAGCGCCAGCATAAATCTTCTTCCTTACTCGTTGTTCCAGAAATTGGGTTTGGGGAATACAAAGCCAACCTCGATGAGCCTCCAACTTGCAGATCGATCAATCAAACACCCGAAGGGAATCATAGAGGATGTCATCGTGCAAGTTGACAGGTTTTACTTCCCGGTGGACTTCGTGGTTCTCGAGATGGAAGAAGATGTTGAAGTTCCTCTCATCCTAGGAAGACCCTTCCTAGCCACAGGTAAAGCTATGATCGACATAGCCAATGGTAAGTTAACTTTGAATGTGGGTGAGGAGAGAGTTACTTTTGACATATACAAGGTTATGAAGCATGTTGGTGATGATGCGTCATGTTTAAGAATAGATGCTTTTGATCCTTTGATTATTGAGCACTTTCAGGAAAACATCTCTGATGATCCACTTGAGGTATGCATAATGAGCTCCACGGATGTTGAGTCGGCCAGTGATAAACAACTGGAAGTTGTTCATAGCTTAGAGAGGCGTGCACAATACCCCACGAAGAAATTTGAGAAGTTGGATAGCCCACTGTCTAGCCACTCCAAACCATCTATTGAAGAGCCACCAACTCTTGACCTAAAAACTCTACCCTCTCATCTTAAATATGTTTATTTAAATGACGATGAAACCTTGCCACTCATCATTTCTTCTTCTCTTACAGATCAACAAGAAGCAAGGTTACTGGAGATGTTGAGAGATCACAAAAAAGCCTTTGGATGGAAGATTGCTGATATCAAGGGGATCAGCCCAGCCATCTGCATGCATAAGATTTTAATGGAAAAAAGCTCAAGGCCCACTATACAACCACAAAGGAGGTCTAATCCTCAAATTCAAGAAGTGGTGAAGAAAGAGGTAATCAAGTTACTCGATGCCGGCATTATCTTCCCTATCTCTGATACTCCATGGGTAAGTCCAACGCAAGTAGTGCCCAAGAAAGGAGGTACGACAGTAGTTCGTAATGACAATAATGAGTTAATTCAATCTAGAATTGTCACTGGTTTTAGGGTTTGCATAGACTATCGTAAATTGAATGAATATACGCGAAAAGACCACTTTCCCCTCCCCTTTATCGATCAAATGTTAGAAAGATTAGCCGGGCATGAATATTACTGTTTTTTGGATGGGTACTCCGGCTATAACCAAATTGCTATTACACCCGAGGATCAAGAGAAAACTACTTTCACTTGTCCTTACGGCACTTTTGCTTATAGGCGTATGCCTTTTAGCTTATGTAATGCACCTGCTACTTTTCAAAGATGCATGATGGCTATATTTCATGACATGGTCGAGCAATTTCTTGAAATCTTCATAGATGATTTTTCTGTTTTTGGCTCTACATATGATAGATGTTTGCACAATCTAACCTTAGTTTTGCAGAGGTGTGAGGAGACTGATCTAGTCTTAAATTGGGAAAAATGTCATTTCATGGTACAAGAAGGAATTGTTCTGGGTCATAAGATCTCCCACAAGGAGATTGAGGTGGATAGAGCGAAAATTGAAGTGATAGCTAATCTTCCACCACCCACCACGGTCAAAGCCGTGAGAAGCTTTTTGGGACATGCCGGGTTTTACAGGTATTTTATTTCAAATTTTTCTAAAATTGCTAAACCCCTGTCTAACTTGACCATGAAAAATGCAGTGTTTGACTTTAATGATGCATGCATGCAGGCCTTCCTTACCCTGAAGGAGAAATTAATCTCATCACCTGTGATGTCCGCCCCAGATTGGAGCCTACCATTCGAGTTGATGTGCGATGCGAGCGACATTGCCGTTGGAGCCGTACTAGGTCAAAGGAAGGGTAAAATCTTTCATACTATTTACTATGCTAGTCATACCTTAAATGAGGCCCAACTCAATTATGCTACGACTGAAAAAGAGCTTTTAGCTGTCATTTTTGCTTTTGACAAATTTCACTCCTATCTTGTGCTTAACAAAGTAATAGTATTGATAAGAGGCATTTTTACGTGTTTTTAAGCCTATGGGACTTATGCTATGGATTCATTTATTGACAAAATCATGCCACATTTGCGTTTTAGCGGGGTGTTAAGTGATTACAGGTGATAAATTTGAGCATACGAAGAAACGAGGCAAAAAACGACATATAAAACAAGTTCAGGCCAATTTGCTTCTGTCGTCCACACCCAGTCGCCAGTATTACCACGCCCAGGCGCCGGACAAGATGCAAATAACGTCAACATTCTGCTGTCCACGCCTAGGCGCCGTAATATCCACGCCTGGGCGCCGTATTTGCACCACTTTCCACGTTCGAGCGCTATTTCCGTATGTTTACAGACCGAATTGGATGAAGTTTCCTTCTACAATGTTGTAGAACTATGTGTTAGCTTCAAATGAGGACTTGAATCATCCAAATCGGAGTTTCGTGGAGAAAGTTATGAATGAAATACGATTGCTGCGCAGGACACATTGCATTTAATTTCAGCATTCTGTCAGCGGCGCCCAAGCGCCGTAATGCCCACGCCTAGGCGTGACCACACCCGAGTTTTGATTCCTTTCAGCCAAAAGATCATCATTTGATGGGGGAATGGAACATTTAAAGCCAAGAGGTCATCACATGTATGGTGGGGATGTCATAAATATGTTTCTTAGTAGATCTACTTTATGGAATTTTATACTACTCACTTTAGAGTAGTGGAGGACACACTAGGGGAGACACACACTAGGGAGCCCAGAATTTCTGGTCTTCTGAAGGCATTTTCTTCACTTGGGACCGAGATACATCTTGGAGGAGGAGGCAGCTGGCCATTACTCTTCACCCATCATCATTCATCACTATTCTTCATCACTTTTGGAGGGGAACAAAGAGAGAGGAGTTAAGGATTGAAGTTCAAAAGCAAAGATCCATCATCAATCATTGAGGGAGTTTTAATTACTTGCATTTACATGTTATTTCCATGAGTATGTATATGTTTGTATTAGATTTTCTTAAGGCCTTGATGAGAGGCTAATATTATAGAACTAAGGCCATGTGAAAGCCAATTTATGAATCAATATATGTGAAGTGAATTTTCGTATTAATTCTCCAATTGCTTTGTGTGTTGATTTTGAGCTTTTATTACAATCATGTGCTTGATCACCATATGCTTGCTATCTTGCCTAGTCTAGTCATTCGAGAGAAGATAGATTAGGGTTCAATGGAATCAACTCATCATCCGAAACTAATGTGGAATTGCCCCTAGACATAGGTAAAGATTTCCGGGTGCTGTTAGCCGGATTTATTCGGGGAAACTCTAGAACGTTAATGCGTGGTTATTGATTAGATTCTCGGATAGACATATTTAGAGAACCATCAATTAATCATAGGATTATTATGTGCCGAGACATCGGGTAATAATTATCTAAGGAATTTCCACCAAAGCAATAGGAGTCTAATAATTCGAAAAGTAGCTCATCTATATTGACGAGTAGACTCGGTTGTAGCATGTGCCTTAGTCATTTTATCATACGTGAGATTTAATCTATAGTTCGTTTCTCTTTGGTTCTTCACTTGCTTACTCGTTTTATTGCAATTTACTTTTGTCCATTTTCATTAATCATAAACTAAAATTCGAGTTCTTGTGGTTCGACAACCCGGAATTTTTGTCCACTTATTACTACACACGTCTAGTGCACTTGCTATCATAGCACGTTAGCTTTTAGCGTGTCAAGTTTTTGGCGCCGTTGCCGGGGACTTGTTTATTTTAGTTTTTTATTTTCGTTTACATTTTTTATAATTCTTAGTTTTCGTTTATTTCTTGATTCTCTTTTATTTTCGTGTTTAGTCTAATTTTGTTCTTGTATTTAATTGTTAGGATCTTGAGGTGCATGACCCGCTCCTCAAACAAGCCTCTATACGAGTTGGAGCCCGAAATTGAACGAGTTCTTTGGACTAGTAGGCGAGCAAGAGAAATGGCCAATAATCTCAACCAAAATCCGAATGGAAATTTCCCGGACATGAACTCACCGAAACTAGGGAGTGGTTACAAGGTGTTCTACAAGCCATGCAAGCGGTACCTCCTCCACAACTCCCGTCGGTTCGGGGTAGCTTACCACCTAGGGTCCATACCATTCCGGGGCCCGTAGTCGTGCCTAATTTCTTCACACCAAACTACCACATTCCGGCTCACATTTTTAATATGGTGCAAGGAGATCCTTTTATGGAGAACCGCACGAATCCACCACACGCTCATTTGGAAACCATAGATGAGGCTCTTGTGACCATTCAATATCACCCACGAGATCTTGATGCGATTCGTCTAAGAGTCTTCCATTTCTCATTGAAGGATAGGGCGACAACATGGTACAAATCTCTACCTCCACAATCTATTACAACATGGGGTGAGTTGGTCGATGCCTTTTTAAATAAATTCTTTCCACCCTCAAAAATCAATGAGCTCCGGAGTAATATAAAAGGGTTTAGGCAAAGGAGCAATGAGTCTTTAGCCGAGGCTTGGGCTAGATATAAAGGCATGCTCCGTAAATGTCCCGATCATAATTTTGGGTTGAATGAACAAGTACTCCATTTCTATGATGGGGTCCGGTCACGTATTCGGCATAGACTCAACGCGGGTGCGGGAGGAGATCTCCTTCGGTTAGACTGTCAAAGCGTATGGGACAAAGTCGAACAGTTGGCCCGAGAAGACGAGCTTTACCCCGACAATGAAGAGGCCTCATCCTCTAAAAAGGTTGCTTGTATTGAGGAAGTAGTTGAGGGAGTAGTAGTCTTGGAACCGGAGGTTGGCAACGTTAATTATGTGGGGAATCAAAATCAACCTCGGGTGAACTTTCATGTACCCGAGAATTTTCCAAAAAGGCCCAACCCCGCACAAAACGCACAACCGGGGATCTATCAAGCTCCACGACCACCTTTCAATAACCCACCTCTGAGGCAAGGCAATTTCAATGGACAAGGTCAAGGTCAAGTGCAAATGCGACCTCCCACAATCGATGAGAAACTAGATGCTCACATGAAAAAGTCTGATACATCTTTCAACGAACTTCGGGGTATGATAAAGGATATGTGTATGGAGATGAAGGATTTGCGAACACAAGTGGGGCAACTTTCTAATGCGGTTAACGGTAGAGCCCCGGGGACTCTCCCAAGCGACACGGAAAAGAACCCGAAGGCCCAATGCAATGCCATAGCCTTGAGAAGTGGCAAACAATTGGAGAGTGACACTGCCAGTACATCCGCGCCCGAGCGCCCCGACATGCATGCCCAGGCGCCTGATCTCCCCTGTTCTGGACAAAATTCTCTGTTTTCCGCGCCCGAGCGCCCCGACATACACGCCCAGGCGCCTACAGATCCGCGCCTAGGCGCCAATATACGCGCCCAGGCGCCACCCGCAACCCTGCCAGATGCATATGTTCTGAATCCCACGCCCGAGCGCCCCTACATGCACGCCCAGGCGCCTACAGATCCGCGCCTAGGCGCCAATATACGCGCCCAGGCGCCGCCTACTGTTTCAGTGGGTTTTCATCCGTCTAATCCAACGCTTTCTCCCCCTATCGAAGTTCATCTCCCCTTCCCAAATGCTCACAAAAAGAAGAAAAAGGAGATGGATCCGAGCTTTCTTCGAATTTTGGCAATCCTTCGGGAAGTGAGAATTAATATTCCGTTTATTGACGCCATTCTCCAAATGCCTAATTATGTGAAGTTCTTCAAGGACATACTCTCCAACAAGCAAAAGTGGGAGGAGAATGAGACGGTGTGCCTCACGGAAGAATGCTCCGCCGTATTGCTCAATAAATTGCCAACTAAGCTCCAAGATCCCGGGAGCCTCACAATCCCGTGCACGATTGGATCCCTATCGTTTAAGAAGGTGTTATGTGACTCGGGGGCCAGCATCAATCTTCTTCCATACTCACTATTTAAAAAGCTAGGCCTTGGAAATCCAAAGCCGACCTCAATGAGCCTTCAACTAGCCGACCGATCGATCAAGAGGCCCAAGGGGATAATCGAAGACGTTCTTGTCCAAGTCGACAAGTTTTATTTTCCCGTTGATTTCGTAGTACTCGACATGGAAGAAGATGTGGAGGTACCATTAATCCTAGGGAGACCATTCCTAGCCACGGGTAAGGCGGTGATTGACATTGCTAATGGTAAGCTTACCTTGAATGTGGGCGATGACAAAGTTACCTTTGATGTTTACAAAGTCCTTAAACACCCTATTGATCATGACTCGTGTTATCGAATTGATACATTTGACCAGTTGATTGTTGAGTATTTACAGGACAATACAATTGAAAATTCTCTCGAACAGGATCTTATGAAATCCATGCAAGTGGACTCGGAGAGAGATGATCTAGTGGAAAGAGTTCTAAGCTTGGAGTACAAATCTTCCTCTCATTCGGGAGGCTCCATCAAAGTTGATAGATCATTGTCAGGAGCACCTCGCCCATCTATTGAAGAACCCCCCTCTCTCGAACTCAAACCCCTCCCCTCCCACCTTAAATATGTGTACTTGAACGACGACGAAACACTCCCATTGATCATTTCCTCATCTCTTTCAGGATCACAAGAAGAGCAATTAATGACGGTGTTGAGATCTCACAAACGGGCTTTTGGGTGGAAACTTGCGGACATCAAAGGCATTAGTCCAGCGATATGTATGCACAAAATACTTATGGAGGACTCCACCAAGCCTACACGCCAACCCCAAAGGAGGTCAAACCCACAAATCCAAGAGGTAGTAAAGAAGGAAGTGATTAACACTGCTCGACTCAGGTATAATCTATCCTATTTCTGATAGTGCGTGGGTGAGCCCTACCCAAGTGGTGCCTAAGAAAGGGGGGATAACGGTAATTGAGAATGCGAATAATGAGCTAATCCCAACTCGTATAATTAGTGGGTGGCGTGTGTGTATAGATTACCGTAAGTTGAATGATGCCACCCATAAGGATCATTTCCCCCTCCCCTTTATTGACCAAATGCTTGAACGATTAGCCGGGCATGATTTCTATTGTTTTCTAGATGGTTACTCCGGCTATAATCAAATTGCCATAGATCCCGAGGACCAAGAGAAAACCACTTTCACTTGTCCTTATGGCACATTTGCTTATAGAAGGATGCCATTTGGCTTGTGTAATGCCCCGGCCACTTTTCAAAGATGCATGATGGCTATTTTTCATGATATGGTTGAAGATTTCCTTGAAATTTTTATGGATGACTTTTCTGTATTCGGAACAACTTTTGATATTTGTCTTGCTCATTTAAATGTTGTGCTTAAACGTTGTGAGGAAACCAACCTTGTTTTGAATTGGGAAAAATGTCATTTAATGGTCCGGAGGGGATTGTGCTTGGCCACAAGATCTCTCAAAAAGGGATCGAAGTGGACCAAGCCAAGATTGAGGTCATTGAAAAACTTCCCCCGCCCACTTCGGTCAAAGCTGTTAGGAGTTTTCTCGGGCATGCCGGTTTCTATAGGCGATTCATCTTGAATTTCTCTAAAATTGCGAAACCGTTGTCTAATTTGCTTGTCAAAGATGCACCTTTTGATTTAATTCTTCTTGTATGCAGGCCTTTCTTGATTTGAAGGAACGCTTAGTTTCCGCCCCTATCATGTCACCCCCCGATTGGAGCTTACCATTCGAGTTGATGTGTGATGCGAGTGACACCGCGGTTGGAGCAGTCCTTGGCCAAAGGAAGGAGAAGGTATTTCGAACCATTTACTATGCTAGTAAAACTCTTAACAATGCACAATTGAATTATGCCACCACGGAAAAAGAATTACTAGCCATAGTCTTTGCATTCGATAAATTCCACTCTTACCTCGTGCTAAACAAAGTGATAGTTTACACCGATCATTCGGCTTTAAAATATTTGCTTGCCAATAAAGATGCTAAACCAAGACTTCTTAGGTGGATTTTGTTACTCCAAGAATTTGATTTAGAGATAAAAGACAAGAAAGGCACCGAAAATGTAGTAGCCGGCCACCTCTCACGATTAGAGCTAGTGAATGATCCGTTAGATGAGATACCAATTCGTGAGGAATTCCCGGATGAACACCTCCTTGCTATTTCTGACAAAATTTCACCTTGGTATGCTAACTTTGCCAATTACATTGTTACGGGCCGTCTTCCCCCGGATATCACTTTTCATCAAAAGAAGAAATTTCTATTTGATGTGAAGCAATATCTTTGGGACGAACCCTTTCTATTCAAAGTTTGTGCAGATGGCTTAAATCGACGTTGCATACCCGAAACGGACGTGCATGCTATCCTATCTCATTGTCATGATATGGCGGTGGGTGGCCATTTTGGGCCTTCCAAAACGGTAGCTAAGATCCTCCAATCAGGTTTCTTCTGGCCTACTCTTGTTAAAGATGCACATCATTATGTCAAATCTTGTGATCGCTGTCAACGAATGGGGAACATCTCTAAACATCATGAAACGCCCTTAAATAGCATGTTAGAGTGTGAGTTGTTTGATGTATGGGGTGTGGATTTCATGGGCCCTTTCCCCAGTTCTTGTTCAAATAAATATATCCTTGTTGCGGTAGACTATGTCTCCAAATGGGTGGAAGCCGTGGCCTTGCCTACTAATGATGCTCGGGTTGTCACTAGTTTTCTGAAGAAGCATATTTTTACTCGATTTGGAACTCCCCGAGCCATCATTAGTGACGGGGGCACCCACTTCTGCAACAAGCAGTTTGAACTTTTATTGACCAAGTACGGGGTGAAGCATAAAATTTCGACCCCATACCACCCACAAACTAGGGCCAAGTGGAGGTCTCGAATAGGGATATTAAACGTATTTTAGAAAAAACTGTCAACGCATCAAGAAAGGATTGGTCCCTTAAATTGGATGATGCCCTTTGGGCTTATCAGACCGCCTATAAAACCCCAATTGGCATGTCCCCGTATCGTCTTGTTTTTGGCAAAACATGTCACTTGCCCGTTGAACTTGAGCATCGTGCTTATTGGGCCATTAAGTTTCTAAATTTTGACTCTCAAAGTGTAGGTACACAACGTTTGCTACAACTCAACGAGCTCGAAGAATGGCGTCATCTTGCCTATGAGAACGCGAAACTCTATAAGGAGCGGACCAAAATGTGGCATGACAAACATATTCTCCCCCGGGAATTCCACAAGGGAGAGCGGGTGTTGCTATACAACTCTCGACTCCGACTCTTCCCCGGGAAGCTTAAGTCTCGGTGGTCGGGCCCATTTTTGATTTCCCATGTCTATCCATCCGGCGCCATCGAGCTTACAACAGATAAAGGACATACTTTCTTGGTCAACGCTCAACGTCTAAAACCTTACTTAGGGATGGATGGACCGAGAGACAAAGAGTCCTTCATCCTCGCGGACCCTTCGTGATTCTTCGCTTTCAGTCGAGCTAATGACTCTAAACTAGCGCTTCTTGGGAGGCAACCCATGTTTTCTTTCCGTTTCCTTTTCTTTTTCTCTTATTATTCCATTTGTTGCTTGATTTTCTAGTCTTAAATCTTTGTTAGTTTGTGTTTTAAGTGTTTTGTCTTTCCCCTTTTGAAACAGGAAATGAAATTCTTTACATAATATTTCTGAAGAGCCCGCCTAGGCGCCTATCGACGCGCGCCTAGGCGCCCATTTCTGAAAGGGCCGCCCAAGCGCCGAAAAACTCCCTCCTAGGCACCCATTTCTGAAAGGGCCGCCCAAGCGCCGAAAAACTCCCGCCTAGGCGCCCATTTCTGAAAAGGCCGCCCAAGCGCCGAAGAACTCCCGCCTAGGCGCCCATTTCTGAACGGGCCGCCCAAGCGCCGAAAAACTCCCGCCTAGGCGCCCATTTCTGAAAGGGCCGCCCAAGCGCCGAAAAACTCCCGCCTAGGCGCGGAAAGTTTCACTCTAAAATCCAGGTACGCTGTGTCGTGCGCCTAGGCGCCCGTTTCTGATTTAAACACATCTGTGGGTCAAAACGGTCAAAATTCTCACAAAATCTTCACAACTCCTCTCCCACGCGATTTCCGGCGACACTCTCACCATTTCCGGCCATTTCCACCGTGTTTCACCGCCACTTTCCATCAACATAATTCGTTGCACAAGTGGCTCCTCTTTCACATCGACTCGGTGCGACCATTTTGGGGATAAAAGGTGAGTTTTGGCTTTACCCTTCTTCCATTTCCGATTCATAGCCGTCGAGTAGGTGCCTTACGTTATATTTTGAGGATTAATTAGGGATTTCGTCCGATTGTGTTTTTTGTTACATTTGAGGACTTTTATTGGATTTGTGGGTTGTTATCGAATTTGGGGGTTGTTGTTGTTGAATTTGGTGCTCTATTGTTGTTAAATCCGTGGGTTGTTATCAATTTGTGGGTTGTAGTCGAATTTGGGGGTTGTTGTTGTTGAATTGGATGCTATATTGTTGTTAAATCTGTGGATTGTTTCTTAAAATTGAGGAATCTGTTGATTGTGGATTGTTGCTAGATTGTGGGTTGCTCTCTGATTTTGGTGTGTTGTTGGGCGTTGACGATTGTTGTGTTGGGTTGGTTGCATTCAGGTTGATTTGAGTAGTTGAGAAATTGAGATAATTTTAACCATTGTTGTTGCAAATGACGAGAACTACCAACAAACCGTCCAAGGGTAAGAAAAAAGTGGGTGAGGGTTCCTCTAATGAGCCCGAGACTCCCGATAATACCCGTTTCGAAAACTCCAAAGTCCAAATTATGTGTCAGAGTTTGAGCACCCCCCGCACCCTTATTAAGGAGCACTATTTGACCACCCGGGGACAGCCCTCTGTGCACGAATTGATACAGTTCCATCATTTACAGTTTTTCTGTCAAAAGCCCGAGGCCATCTGTCTTCCTTGGGTCCTGGAATTCTTCAGCTCCGGGGTTTATGATGAGATTGAGACGCGAGGATGGCTGGGGACTACCTTTTTGGTACGGGGCAAACATGTCAATTATGAGTTGAGACAGATTAGGGAGAGCATAGGCACCCCCACTCCTCAGACATGCGAGTTCACCACTCTTTACAATGCAAGGCGCCTCCGGGTTAGCCTGTCGGATATTTTGCGGGTTATTGCCCGAGAGGGGTGGGAGTGGGTACCCGGAGAAGCTCATGTCCCCCGTAGGGCTCTACTTCCCGAGGCTGCTTTCTGGCTTGACTTCATCCGATTCAATTTAATACCGAGTACCAATCGGTCAGAGGCAAACAAGGAACGGGCCACCCTCATCTATGCTATTATGTCCAAGAAAGCTGTGGACTTTGCCCGGGTGATCAACAAGTCTTTGACGGACCACTTTAGGAAGTTGAAGAATGAGTTAGGGCCGTTGATTAACAAAGAATTGGCTAAGCAAAAGGGCGAAGGTCCCACTCGGAAGAATCCCATCATTCTCCCGTCACTGATCACAGTTTTATGCAAAGCAGCTAAGGTTCCCACATTTCCTATGGAGCGTACTGTGCCAAGAGGCCTCGCCCAGGCTCCTCCACCACCAGCTACTTCCAAGAGGCCTCGCCCGTCTTCATCCCGGTCTACTAGTTCCCCACAGTTTCCACCTATGGATGCCGCCGCCATTAGACAATTAAAGGATGAATTAAGGGATGAGTTGCGAGATGAGATGAGGGTGGTCATGTCCGACACTTGTGCTTATTTCCGTCAGCTTCTTGTCGAGCATAATGAGTTTGTCGGACGGGGGCCGTTTGATTATTCTACTCCTCCACCTTACCCGCACCCCCAGCCTCGCAGCCCGCAGATTTGCACGAGTCAGGTGCTCTCGTTCCTGTAGGAGGTGATGATGAGGCTCATAATGATGAGGGTAGCCCATTGATTGATTTGGATGATCTCGGCGGAACGGATGAGGACTACATTGACCGTTTTGGCACTACAGATTAGGCTTATCTTGTTTTATTTCCAATCATGTTTCGTTTTGTTTTTGGTTATCTTTTGTTGGGTTGTTGGATATTTTATATTTTATGTTTGGATGCTTGATGTTTTCTTTCCATGCATGTTTCTCGTTTTTGTTCGTCTCGTTTTGTTTTCTTCTATTCTATCCAATGTTTGATGCTTTGTATGGCTAGCATTTTTTTTTTTTACCTATGTAGTGATCGACACAGTGATTGCCATCCTTGGACTCGATTGCCTTAAGTGGACTCGGGTATTGCTTTTCAGCTCCCCTATGGTGATGTGTACTTTACCCTTATTTTCTTTCGAACATTGGGGCCAATGTTCATGTTAAGTTTGGGGGGTGCTTGAGATAATTCAGTCCAAGTTTGGGGGATGAAAAAAAAAATTTTTTTTTTTTTTTTTTGGATAGAATTTCAACCCGTCACTTGATGAATTGAGCATGGTTAACGTGAATACATGGTATGCATTCTCTATCAATTTGGTTTTCAATTTGGTTTTTAATGGCTATACACGCAATTCCTTGTTTGTGAGACCCTAACTAGACTAGATTGACCTTAAGATGATTCACATATGCACATAAATCGAGGGTAGAGGAGTTGAGTGGGCAACCATTTTGAAACACTTAAAGGCTTGATCCCGGAAATATCAACTTAGAATTTTCACATGTGTTATGAGTTGAGAACGTTAACTTCGTGTGCTTAATAATAATAAAAGAGGTTGAACATTGGTATGACTGAAAAAGTCAGGCTTAATAGATACTGGGGGCAAAGAGCACCATGCCTAGAATACTGTACTATTAAGCTAATTTGAGCTAGAGCTCAAGCCAATACAAGTGTTAAGTAAATAAGGACCTAGTTTGATTTTGTGGCCTTTGACACTCGAGCGATTAAGCCCTTAGGAATGTCTCTACATTTGATACCCGAAAGCCGTCTGGTTTAGGAGTTATTGGCCTAAAACTCGTTACACGGGTGTCATAGAAAGCCTAAGAGGATCGAACATTGCACATGGTCTAGCCTCTAATGTTTCGAGTTGAAAGTGCATAAGTTAAAGTCGAAAGTGGAATGAAGTGATGAATTTTTAAGTGGCTATGAAGTTGTATTCAATTCTCGTACCATGTGAATAATCAAAAGTTGATAAATATGGGGTTAATGCTTGAAAAGTGGTAAGAATGCCAATCGATTATAATACTTGAGATTTATTACACTACACCCTTAGGATGATCTTTTCGATGTTAAGGCGTAACATGAGCAATTGGGTGACGTGTATTTAACTTGAGCTTAAACAGGTGAATTCGTACCATTGTGTGCTATTAATCATTGTAATTTACGTTGAGTGATCGGGGTTGAAAATCTTTCGATTTTGTGGGTATATCGTCTGCAAACCCTCACGAGACTATAACTCGTCCTTTGAGGTAACTCAAAGGTTCAAAGGCTTGTTGCATTCGCTAAATGCAACCGTTTACTCCACGAAAGTGAGTTAGGTAGTTTTCTTTTTGTTTCTCTCTTTGATTGATGATGTTTCCTTATCTTAAAACTCTTATTGCTCGAGGACGATCAATTGATAAGTGTGGGGGTGTTGATAAGAGGCATTTTTACGTGTTTTTAAGCCTACGGGACTTATGCTATGGATTCATTTATTGACAAAATCATGCCACATTTGCGTTTTAGCGGGGTGTTAAGTGATTACAGGTGATAAATTTGAGCATACGAAGAAACGAGGCGAAAAACGACATATAAAACAAGTTCAGGCCAATTTGCTTCTGTCGTCCACACCCAGGCGCCAGTATTACCACGCCCACGCGCTGGACAAGATGCAAATAACGTCAACATTCTGCTGTCCACGCCTAGGCGCCGTAATATCCACGCCTGGGCGCCGTATTTGCACCACTTTCCACGTTCGAGCGCTATTTCCGTATGTTTAGAGACCGAATTGGATGAAGTTACCTTCTACAATGTTGTAGAACTATGTGTTAGCTTCAAATGAGGACTTGAATCATCCAAATCGGAGTTTCTTGGAGAAAGTTATGAATGAAATACGATTTCTGCGCAGGACACATTGCATTTAATTTCAGCATTCTGTCAGCGGCGCCCAAGCGCCGTAATGCCCACGCCTAGGCGTGACCACAACCGAGTTTTGATTCCTTTCAGCCAAAAGATCATCATTTGATGGGGGAATGGAACATTTAAAGCCAAGAGGTCATCACATGTATGGTGGGGATGTCATAAGTATGTTTCTTAGTAGATCTACTTTATGGAATTTTATACTACTCACTTTAGAGTAGTGGAGGACACACTAGGGGAGACACACACTAGGGAGCCCAGAATTTCTGGTCTTCTGAAGGCATTTTCTTCACTTGGGACCGAGATACATCTTGGAGGAGGAGGCAGCTGGCCATTACTCTTCACCCATCATCATTCATCACTATTCTTCATCACTTTTGGAGGGGAACAAAGAGAGAGGAGTTAAGGATTGAAGTTCAAAAGCAAAGATCCATCATCAATCAATTGAGGGAGTTTTAATTACTTGCATTTACATGTTTATTTCCATGAGTATGTATATGTTTGTATTAGATTTTCTTAAGGCCTTGATGAGAGGCTAATATTATAGAACTAAGGCCATGTGAAAGCCAATTTATGAATCAATATATGTGAAGTGAATTTTCGTATTAATTCTCCAATTGCTTTGTGTGTTGATTTTGAGCTTTTATTACAATCATGTGCTTGATCACCATATGCTTGCTATCTTGCCTAGTCTAGTCATTCGAGAGAAGATAGATTAGGGTTCAATGGAATCAACTCATCATCCGAAACTAATGTGGAATTGCCCCTAGACATAGGTAAAGATTTCCGGGTGCTGTTAGCCGGATTTATCCGGGGAAACTCTAGAACGTTAATGCGTGGTTATTGATTAGATTCTCGGATAGACATATTTAGAGAACCATCAATTAATCATAGGATTATTATGTGCCGAGACATCGGGTAATAATTATCTAAGGAATCTCCACCAAAGCAATAGGAGTCTAATAATTCGAAGAGTAGCTCATCTATATTGACGAGTAGATTCGGTTGTAGCATGTGCCTTAGTCATTTTATCATACGTGAGATTTAATCTATAGTTCGTTTCTCTTTGGTTCTTCACTTGCTTACTCGTTTTATTGCAATTTACTTTTGTCTATTTTCATTAATCATAAACTAAAATTCGAGTTCTTGTGGTTCGACAACCCAGACTTTTTGTCCACTTATTACTACACACGTCTAGTGCACTTGCTATCATAGCACGTTAGCTTTTAGCGTGTCAAGTATACACTGATCACTAGGCCTTGAAATACTTGCTTGCTAAAAAAGACGCAAAACCTAGACTACTCAGGTGGATCTTATTACTACAAGAGTTTGACTTAGAAATAAAAGATAAAAAAGGATCTGAAAATGTAGTTGCTGATCACCTATCTAGACTAGAATTAGTGGATAAGAAAATGGGTGAGACCCCAATAGGAGATGAATTCCCCGATGATCAACTTTTTACTCTTTCTTCTATTTCAATCCCCTGGTATGCTGATTATGCTAACTATATAGTTGCTGGAATTTTACCCCCTGATTTGACATTTCACCAAAGAAAGAAGGTTTTGAAAGATGTTAGGCACTATCTGTGGGAAGAGCCCTACTTGTTTAAAATTGGTGTCGAGGGAATTATCAGGCGTTGTGTACCCGAGGAAGAAATGACCTCCGTCTTGGCTCATTGCCATGACATGGTGATAGGTAGCCACTTTGGCCCATCCAAGACTGCTGCCAAGGTTCTGCAATCAGGTTTTTTCTGGCCTACTTTATTTAAAGATGCACACGCTTATGTTCAAAAATGTGATAGATGCCAAAGAGTAGGTAATATCTCTAGACGACATGAAATGCCTATGAATAATGTGCTTGAATGTGAATTATTTGATGTGTGGGGTATAGATTTTATGGGACCTTTCCCTAGTTCTTGTTCCAATAGGTATATTCTAGTCGTTGTTGATTATGTGTCTAAATGGGTCAAAGCTGAGGCTTTGCAAACTAATGATGCTAGGGTTGTTCTTAGATTTCTGAGAAAACATATTTTTGCACGATTTGGAACCCCGAGAGCAATTATAAGTGATGGAGGCACACATTTTCGTAACAAGCAATTTGAAAACTTGTTGAACAAATATGGTGTTAAGCATAAAATCTCGACCCCTTACCACCCTCAAACTAGTGGGCAAGTCGAAGTGTCTAATAGGGAAATTAAACTGATTTTAGAAAAAACGGTAAATAGCCATCGAACTGATTGGTCTCTGAAATTAGATGATGCATTGTGGGCTTACCGTACTTCTTTTAAAACCCCTATTGGCATGTCCCCATATCGTCTTGTATTTGGAAAAGCTTGTCATTTACCTGTCGAACTTGAACATCGTGCTTATTGGGCTATCAAATTCCTGAATTTCGATACAAGTGTTATAGGTAATAAGAGGTTGCTTCAACTGAATGAGCTCGAGGAGTGGAGACATGAAGCATACGAGAATGCAAAACTGTACAAAGAACGGACCAAGAAGTGGCACGACAAGCATATTCTACCCCGGGAATTCGAGGAAGGTGAGAAAGTTCTTATGTACAACTCTAGACTCAAGCTCTTCCCAGGCAAGCTCAAATCACGTTGGTCGGGACCCTTTCGAGTCACCCGAGTGTATTCTTTCGGAGCTGTGGAGCTTATCACTGAGGATGGACAAGTATTTTTAACCAATAGACATAGGCTGAAACACTACTCGGGCACTGACTGGAGCGCAGACACAATATCTGTCAAGCTCCGAGAACCATCGACTTAAGTCGATCTTGAATAGTCGAGCTATTGACTATAAACAAGCGCTTCTTGGGAGGCAACCCAAGTTTGTAAGTTTTTTTTTTCTTTTGTTTTTGTTTGTTTAGTTTGTTTGTTTTTGTTTATGTTCAAACATGCACTTTTGGCATGTATGTTTTCTTATGCTTGATGGTTTGAAAAGTTGAAGTGTTAGATATGATAGACATTTGGACCCCATGTTTAGAGATGCTTATTTTACTCGAGAGGAGAAGAAGCTTTGTAACGATGCATTGGAAGTTAAAGGATGTTTTTCAACATCCTTGGTTGTAAGTGTTCTTTTACCGTTGCGTATACTTGTTGTAACAACATTGAGGACAATGTTGGATTTGAGTTTGGGGTAGAAGAGTGCTTATTTTGAACATTGAAAATGCAATGCTAATTTTTAGCTTGAGTTTGGGGGAAAGTTTGTATGATATCATGTTTAAATACTTCTTTGTTGAGAAAATCAAGTATAAATTGTTTTTTTTTTTATCTTTCCAATTGATGCATTAAAATTGATTAACTTGAAAAAAAAATGGCATGATTTCTTGAAATAATTTGAATTTAATGGAACATATATATCTTTGAAATTGCTCATGGAGACCCTAGACTAGGATTGATTTCTTAGATGATTCACATTGCACAATAAATCGAGGGTAGAGGAGTTGAGAGGATAACCATCTTGAGACACTTAAGGAGTTTTTCCCGAAAAAATTAACTTAGATTTTTCATAAGGTTATAAGTTGAGTAGTAACTTTTTTATGCTAAACAATGAATTAAAAAGGTTGAAGTTTGGTATGACCACAAGTGGTCAGGCTAATATGTACTGGAGGTGAAAAGTTTCATGACTATATACTGTACTATTATGCTAATTTGAGCTAAGCTCAAGCCAAAAAGAAGCGAATTGTTTAAAAGATCTAGTTTTATTTCGTGGCCTTTGACACTCGAGTGATTAAATCCTTAGGAGTGTCTTTACACTAAATGCCCCAAAACTATCTAGTTTGGGAGTCATTGATCTAAAGCTTGTTACATGGGTGTCATAGAAAGCCTAATGGAATAAAACATTGCACATGATCTAGCCTTAATGAAGTTAATTGGAAAGTTTCATATGAATTGAAAGTTTGAATGGTTGAGATAATGAAATTTAAATGGCTATGAGATTTTCTATGATTCTTATGCTTTGTGCTTGATCAAAAGTTGATAGATATGGGATTAATGTCCAAAATTTGGTAAGGATGCCTTTCGACTATAATACCTTAGATTTATTTTCACTACACCCTATGGAGTCTTTTCGAGTATTGGTGTCACATGAGCAAAAGTAGTTGATATGTATATATATTTGTGAGCTATAAAAGGATGATTTTGTGCCATTTATTCTTGTTAATTATGTTGAGATGTATTCATTTGATTGGGATTTAAAGTTTGTTAGATATTGTGGGTATATCTTCTGCAAACCCTCACGAGACTATAACTCGTCCTTTGAGGTAACTCAAAGGTTTAAAGGCTTGTTGCACATGCTAAGTGCAATCGTTTACTCTACAAAAGTGAGTTCGTTTGTTGTTTTTGTTTTCTCCTTTTGGTTGATGATGTTTTTCGTGCCTAGACCTTTTATTACTCGAGGTCGAGCAATTGATAAGTGTGGGGGTGTTGATAAGAGGCGTTTTTACGTGTTTTTAAGACCCTTTGCATTTACGTTTTAGGTTCATTTATCGATTGATTTTGTCACTTGTGCGTTTAATTCATGCATTAAGTGATTTCAGGCCTTAAGTGGATACAATCGAAGAAAGGGTGGAAAAATGACGTATAAAACAAGTTTAGGCCAAGATGTTTCATACCTCTACAACCAAACAAGCAAGAAATAAGCTGGAGTTAGCCAAAATCATGTTTTAGTACCATTTTCGCACACCTGGGTGCTAAATCAGAAACAACCTCCACGTTGGAACGCCATTTTGATATTTTTAGAGACAGAATTGGATAAAGTGTTCTTCTACAAAGGTTTATATCTATGTCTTATCTTTACATGGCAACTTGAATCATCCAATTTGGAGATCTGTGGAGACGTTTATGAAAAAAACACTATCCCTGCGCTGGAAAACACGAAAGTGGCAGCTCATGTTCTTGTTAGGTGGAAAACAAGAGAATGGTAGGTGCAAATTCTTGGTAGGTGGAAATTCTTGGTAGGAGGAAAACAAGAGAATGGTAGGTGCAAATTCTTGGTAGGAGGAAAGAAAGAGAAGGGTAGCTCAAATTCTTGGTAGGTGGATTTTTGGGTATTTAAAGAGGAGTAGGGAGCTCACTTGAAAACATCAAAAAATCATCCTTTGAGAGTGTGAGGACAAAAGTTCAGGGGTTTGGGGGAGCATTCTCTTGGTTTTGAGTCATCCTATCATCATACTTGAAGAGCTAAGAAGAGGAAAATGAGGGATTCAAGCTTCCAATCAAGAATCGATCATCAATCCAAAATTGGGAGTTTCTTAGTTTGATATTCATCTTTATCTATGAGTAATTCTATGTTTTTATTGTTTTCCCAATTTCAATTATGAACTAATTTTCCCTTAACTAGGGCCATGTGAAGGCCAAAGTTATGAGTATATATATATGATATTATTCTTCGTATTAATTCTACAATTGCTTTGTGTTTTGATTTTGTGCGTAATTACTTGCATATGTTTGATCGCCATATGTTTGTCATATTGCCTAACTTAATAGTTTGAAAGAATATAAGTTAGGGTTCAAAGAAATCATCACATCATCCGTAAAAAATAGGGAATTGCCCCTAGAGATAGGTAGAGATTCCCGGGTGCAGTTAGCCGGATTTATTCGGGGAAATTCTAGAACTTGAATGCATGATTATTAATTAAATTCTCAGATAGACATATTTAGAGAACTGTCAATTTATCATAGGATTATTACAGCCGAGACATCGGGTAGTAATTAATTAAGGAATTTTCACCAAAGCAATAGTAGTCTAATAATACGAAGAATAGTTCATATTTATATTAACAAGTAAATTTGGTTGAAGCATGTGCCTTAGTTGTTTTATCTCATAAGAATCTAAATCTATTTGCTAAGTCTCGTTTTCACATTTTTATTGTAAATTAATCACAATCTTTTAATTCAATTTTAATTGCTTTTAAATTCCTAGCTTTAAATAATCTTGTCTCTGTGGGATCGATAACTCGGACTTAAAGTCCACTTTATTACTGCACACGACCAGTCCACTTGCTGTTTAATACACGTAAGGATTTTTCGTGTCACTATCACAAGAGCCTAAGTCTCACCAAAGATACATACATATTCTTAGACGATATCATCTCATCAGAGAGATAATGGAAAGAGGAGACGTTCGGGTGGAACATGTCGACTCGACGGAAAATGTAGCAAGCCCATTCACCAAAGATCTGAATCAAAGTGTGCTTGAAAAACATCTGGAAATGACGGGACTGAAGTACAAGGGCAACTGGGTCTAGGGTAAGTGGGAGATTGATAGTGTTTGGTGCCCGGCGAGCCAATTATTTTGGGCTCTGCTATCTTAAATGTAACACTATGACAGTCTTATTTTAAATATATTGAACTTTTATTAATGGTATGCTTCTTTATTGTTGTAACTAGTGTTAGTGTAGATAAAGATCCCATGGATTACATATGGTTAGGGGAGCGGTCAGGGAAAACATATGGAATGCTCTCAAAGACCGTAATCCTAAATATTGTTCCAAGTCATAGAGGCTGTGAGATGTGGGATATCACTGGCCTCATCAAGACTTGTTCATGCATGTAACTCTTCCAAGAGGTCGACACGTTCCATTGTCGGTAGCTTGTATGGCAATACATGTATGAAGATTCATACTGGATTATGGAATTGAACGTGGACATGGCAACTGTTGTGCATATTGCTAAAGAAGCATTCCAAGTTCTTCCTGACGCTGAAAGCTCATCAGCGAGTGAAGCAACTTTCAACGCTGAGCGGTCGATAGAAGTGGCCCCCATTCCAACAGAAGCTATTGCCCTTGTTCCTACGCCAACCGGACCTCCTCCTCGTGTCATTGATTTCTTCCCGCACGGATATCATCCAGATGTCGAATTTTATTATGCCGCCAGAGAATGTGACGCTCAAATGCTTGCCGAATTGGAAATCAACTTTCAAACCACTCTCCATCGGCCCGATATGTCCAATACCAAGAAATTTGAGTTTTTCGAGCGTATTGCAGATCTAGGACTATATGACTTAGAGCGACTTCAATCTCGCCTTGAGTACATTCGTCGTCCAGTGTTCAATAGAGCTGACCTTGATCAACAGCGATTCACTCTAACCGGTCGCTCGGACGAGTCTTTTTATCCTCTGCGCCCAAACAAGATTGTTTTCAAGAACCCACACATGGGTGATTGGAACAAAAATCCTGATGAGGAAGATCTCAACAAGATAGGATATTCTGCTCTCCCCTCCGTTGTCAAGTCTCCCCAGAACGCTCTCTCTCCAAATCCACTCAAACTCTGGAAAGGCAAAGGCTCGCTTGTTGCGGAGCGCCCAAATCCGGTCAACTCGTGGATTGAAGATGAGGCTCGTGAATACCTTGCCAGATTATGGGCTGAAGACTATGATGATGAAACAGAACGCTTCGAGAAATTCTTAGCAGCTAGAAAAGAGCAAAACAAAGCGAACAAACTTAGAAAACGATGGATGATGGATACAGCCAAATGGGCTGAAGAGTTCGTTCTTCACTTCTACACCCTTGATGAACTCGTCAAATATCCATTCCTGTTTAATTTTGGAATAGAATATAGACGCCGAGGATTTGCCACCTTTTTGCTTCAACAGCGTCAGATAATTGCCGGGAATGTTAGCACTTTGCCACGATACAGACAGCCCATCGAAAGCTACATTCGCCAGCAGCTCGCCTTATTCAGCCAGGGCGGACGCTACGTTTTGCATCCTCGTGCAGACTTTGTTCAACGAATCTTCCCTGACCTCAACGAAGACGCTTCGTCAAGTAAACAACCAGTTCTTCAAAGCCAGAGTCAGATTCGTGTTGACACTTCAACAGAACACGCTGAGTTTGCTGAGTTCCGCCGAGATATAAGAGCAGTGATAGAAAATGTCCAAGCGTTGGATACAAGTTTCAATCACTATTCAGGGTTAAACGATTTCCGAGGATATACTCTCCACCCTGTGATCTTCAGTGAACAGAATATTCAAGTGGCCAAGATGATCTCTCTGATTAGGCCAGTGGACCAAGAAGCAGCTCAAGCGTTCATGCCGTTAATTTTGGACTTTTTCAACACATATACATCAGGGATTGCTTTACCAGAAGGTGTGCAACTTGCACTAAGTACTGACGAGCGCGAAGACGCTATATTATTTATCCCGCAATCCAGCCTGATCAGTCCCCGGCATGTGATGGAAGCCCTTGGCCCCCTCTGGGTTATTGGCATTCGAGAACCTTCTCCTCCCTCAATCCAATTCTGGAAGAAGATTCTGCTCCTACTGCGGAAGTCGCTCATCTTCCTGTGGCTTCCTTGCCAGATTCTTCTAGCGCCCCAGTAGTCGAGCCCCCAGCGATTGCTGATTCTATCTTGGATCACGCAATTGAAGAAGTGCACGCTGAAATTGCTCAAGCGCCTGTCGAACCTCTCCTAAGAGATAAAACCAAAGGCAAGGCTGCATTTTCAAGTTCTTACGGACTTCTCCCGTCCCCAGAACGTCCTTCTTCGGATTCAGATTCAGACAGTGACTTAGAGACCCGAGATTTCAGAAAGGCTGTACGGAACTCGCTTCACCACATCGAAGGTTCCTGCTCCAAGCTTTCTGAAGCCGCTGACAGAAAGACTCGCTTAATGTCTGATACGCGAAGCCGTGACATTGCCAACGCTTCAAATTACGGCACCATTGCTATCATGGAACGCATGTCCCCTCTTATCACTGAGCTCTCCTATGAATTCAATCGTCACCTTGCTCAGAGCGCTTCGGCTGATGCGGACAGACACGCTTCATCCGATGCCATTGCTCAAAGTGTCGCCCAACAGATTGCTCTTCTAGTCGAAGAAGTTAGACTTTTGCGCCGCGATGTCGCTGATCTAAAATTGTCCATTGATGAAGTCAAGAAGGGGGAAAGTAAAGAAAAGACCAAAACGATTTCCAAGACGGATAATAAACATTGGCGTTCGATGTTCGATGAACTGGTAAGCATTAAGAGAATGCTATCCAAGAAACGAAAACCAAGGTATTATCTCGGAAAATACGCTCTTCCCCAGTTGGACCCCGACTTCTTAGAGAGTATGGGATTTCATGCTTATGCCGGACCGCTACAACGAGCTGTGAATTGGAGACCGTCAAATGACCGTCAAAGAGATATATATTATGATCTGATTCGAGAACTTGGCATTCCACCAAGGGATTGGACGGAAAGGTTGTTAGAGCTAAATGAAAGCGCCAGACTCCGCAGGCATGACTATGATGAAATCCAGCATACAACTATGATCGACATTGATCGACTCTTAAAAGAACTAGCGTTAGAAGTTCTTCAAGGCGAAGAAAGAGCAAAGCGACAGAAGAAATAAATGTTTTTTGCGTACTTTATTTCTTTCTTATTCTTTTCAGTATAAATCATGTATGCTTCACTTCAATACATATGAATGATTTATTGCTGAAACAACTTGTTGAAGCCAAACTAACTTTAACTAACATTACTAACCTTTCAAATGCTGACTTATATTCCTTTGGGCCTTTTCTTTTTTAACTCTTAAAAATATAAAAGAGTTAGAAGTCTTGACATCATCAAAAAGGGGGAAATTGTTAGGAAATTTCATGTTAGATGTTTTGATGATGACAAGATAGGATTCAATATTAGACCCCAAATAAAATGTAAGTTTATGCTTTCATAGATCTCTGTATAAAGCGTTTAAAGAGTTTGTAATTTTGTTTAGGCTTGTAATTTTTATCCTCATAGATTTTAGACTAAGTCTTAGCGACTGAATCAATAATAGAATTCTAGGTGAGTCTATTTGAGAAGAAGTTGAAGACCAGCGTCTGAAGTCAACCGAAGATGAAGATTCCTTCTTAGCGCCTGTCAAACGCTAAGAGACCGCAGTTCAGGATTCATAAATCAAGCGTTCAAATACTCAAGCGACTTATAGAAGATTCACTTGAAATAAATCCTCAAGTCATAAAGGACTTAAATGCAATCATTCAACGGGCATTTATTTCCAACGGGAAATAAATTCAAATTGCATTAAATGCCTGATAAAAGCATTAAATGTGATAAGCTACTGTGACTTTTGGACAAGCCTTCCTTTGACCAGACAGTCAGAACTTTCAAAGTTTTAGCTGCTCCCATCCAATCGGTTCCAGCGAATTTTCAGGAATGTCAGATTTTAGGTACAAACACGCGCTACGTGAAAGGCACGCTCCTACATGTGTCCAACGGACAGATCCCAAGAAATTGCCTATAAATACCTTACTCCAGAAAATCAAACAAGAAGAACAACAAAAAGAATATACGAGAAATTATTGCCAAAAATCCTACGTACATTCTTTCTGGAAAAAGCTTAGAAATTTCATAGCCAAAACCTTTCAAGCTTTCCATCTACATTCCAAACAGTCACAAATATCTCAAACATCTTCCAAAGAAGAAATCCAAACTTCAACTGAGATATTCCAAGTTGTTTGATTTTCTTTAAAACAAACAAAACCCTAGTGATAAACCTCAACATTTCATCTGAGTGAGAAAAGTTGTTGAAAACTTTCAGGCAGCATTTCTGAGTGAGAGAAGCTTGAAGAAGACGATCTTCATTGGTGCTGAAGTCTGTATGATCAAGGAGCCCAAGATCATTTTCATCCATTACTATTTTGTAGAAGTTTCTGTGTGATCCTTTGATAATCATCATAGTAATTTCCTCCAAGTGAAAAAGGAGAAGAAGGACGTAGCTGGGATTACATCACCCAGTGAACCTTACAAATTATTGTGTCATTTATTTTATTGTCTTATATTATTCACTGCATATTATTCTGAAAAAGACAAGTAAAATTGCAAAGCGATTAATTCAACTAAAAGAACGCTAAACATTATTTTTGCTGTGCTAACCCTGATTAAGCGATCTAAGCGTTGCCCCACCTTGGTAAACTGCTGAAATCACTAAGTCTAAGTTAACTATTCTGAAGCGTCTGACCCAAGCGCTCAGTTTTTTTTTCAAGCGTTCAAATTTCTAAAGTGATACGAAAATTTTGTGAAGTCAAAAAAAGACTTCAGGATCTATTCAACCCCCCCCCCCCTTCTAGACCCTTTCGTATGCCACTTGGGACCACCAGATGTCACAACACAATCATAGTTTGTAAGCTTATTAGAGTTCAACCGTCTCCATACCCTAGACCATAGATAGGAAAATCATGAAGGGATTCTACTCGCATGACGATCGTAAACTCGGATTGGTTTATGCTTTTCATCGTTGACATCTAGGTATTAGTGGCGACGTTGCTAGACATCGAACCAGGACCAATAGGTGCCTTGGAGTAATTTGGTGAAATTAATTCAAGGTCTAGTTAATTACTGAGAATAATTAATCTAGCCTACGGAGAGTTATTGCTAGCTTGACAACGAGCCTGAGGGGTCACACACATAACTTAGTGTAGTACATTATTTGGATTTAATTAATTAAGGAAAAGGAATTAAATTAACTAGTTAATTAATGGTCCTATACTTTAATATTGAAATATTAAATTGGGAAGGACTAATTAATTAATGAGAAGAAACAAAATGAAAATATATATATATACATACACAAGTGCACGTGTGGGCGTTTGTATTGTTGTATGTGGATTTGGTGGAAAGATTTATCTTGTTCTTCAAGTTTGTAAAATATATATATATTGATTAGCATCCTATAAATATGTTTGGTAGAATCCTTAATTAGTTAAAGCAAATAATTAATTGGATATGGAAGGATTCTATTTAATATATGTTAAGATATTATTAGATATGGTAATATCTAGTTAATTAGAAAGAGTCCAACTAATCAAGAAGAGAGAATAAAAGAAAAAGAAAATTCCTTCCTAATTTTTACGAATGAGGGGCGTGTAAGTGTGCAGGGTTTTAACTTTAGGTGGACTCCATATATATGTGTGTGTGTGTGTGTGTGTGTGTGTTCCACCTCTTTTAAACTAATGAATGAAAAAGTGGTTTGTGATTTTTGATCCAAGAGAAAATAAGTTTTTAAAGAAATACTTTTTCTATTATTCTCTCCCAAATTTTTCTTTCACATTTTTCTTCAAACTCATGTGTTGAGTGCGTAGAAGATTTAAATAATTCCAAACCCTTTTTACTAAAAAGTCAAGATTCGATATTCTCCTTGCTAGCACTAGTGGGATAATTGAGGGTACGAGCTAGGGTGTGGATATATTTCAGAGGCTCAATGCTTGGGGCGCTAGGGAAAATCAATTCGAAGACTGTAGCAGAGAGTAGCTTTAAAAGACGTTGCTGCTTAAGGTCTACAAGAGGTAAACTTTCTCCTAGGATAGTTTTGAATCTGATGGTACCATGTCGACCTAGCCCTAACTTCGGGGATTCCGCTTTAATTTTTTAAATTATATGTATTTCGCTGCGCCGGTATCCCCGGGGGTTGTACCGATCCCAATAGTGGTATCATAGTCAAGGTTTAGACACGGCTCAGATTCTTTTCGTGTTTATAAGCTTTAAAATTAGTTTTATTGCATTTTGGAATTGGTTGGATTTTCTGTTTAATATTTGGATCCGTTGATTTGTTATTAATCTGAAAATCAAAGGGCTGCGTTTTTATGTTTTTTTTAAAAAAAAGGGGGTCGCCGTCGCACGGGCAGCGCTGCCAGAACAGCTCCGCCGCTCCGCGACCGCGACGAACAGCACCGCGAATAGCAACGCGCTGTTCGGAGGCACGTGCACAGCAGCCTGCTGCGTGTACGCATTGCCGGCAGCACGCCTCTGCTCGGCCAAGCACCGTCGCCGTCGACGACACAAGGTGGCGACTGTCGGGCCGCCTTAGTGTTTTTTACGTTAGGGTTTGAAATGTAATTTCCCCAATTTTCAAATGTTTTTCGTAATAATTGCGTTTTAGGCCTTGGGTCATTTTTGCAATTAAATTAAAAACACAACCCTAATTTGTGATTTTGTAAAATTATGTTTTGAATCTCAAATTAAAAAATTTTAAGTTTATTCTAAAACTGGTTTTTCAAAATTGGAAACGTTTTGTTGAATTTTGAGAATTGAAAAATAAGATGGATTTTTTTGTTAATCTTTGAAATAAAATAAAATTAGGTTTCTTAAAAATCTTTTTAGATTAATTGGAAAAGTATGACTTTTTCGTGGAAGTTTTAAAATTGGTTTTTAGAAATTAGAATCTTTGGATCCATTAATTAATTAGATCATCTTTAATTAAAAACGGTGAATGTTAATTCACATTTGCATGATAGCATGTTTATGTGATTATGTGGTGATCCGGGTCGAACCATAGACTAGTCGTTATTATAATTTGAGGCCTACGTGCCATGTTTTTCCTTTTATTGTAAATGATTGGGAAAGGTTTGTTTAAATGTAATTTTGAAGACGAAGATGGAGACGATCAAGTTCATGGAGTATTGAAGACCTTATTGTAGGGTCCGTGTCCTTAGAATAGATTAGTCAACACCTTGATGACTCGGGGTGTTTAGGTATTGGCTTGACTAAGATCACATTTACCGCTTTATGTATGATTACTTTTTTTTTTGTTATGTATGTTGTGCATGTATGCATAATCACCTAAGAAAGATATGGAATTGAAAAAGTGTGAGACCTTGTTTTTGAAAAAACCCATTTAATCCGTATTAAGTCCATAAATGGATAAATCGGGGGGCCCGGAAGCTCCTTGATTAAGTCGAGTGTCTTCCATCTTTAGATGCGAGAGGGAATAGCGCGGCTTGTCATCATTGTCTCACGAGTTGTGGAATGGTGGCAAGTTAAGTGTAGTAATCTCACTACTAGGCCTTCTACTATGACAGGCGGTCATCCTAGCAGGTCACAGGGATCTTTGTCTACCCAAGGAGTCGTCCATATATCGTGGGACTACCTTGGGCACTGTTATTGCATGAGAATTTGATGGGTCAGATTTAAACACGGATTAGTGTACGGTTGCATTGTGTTCTCGGGACTTGCATGAAATGTGAGGCAAACATCTCGATAACCACCTGGATGTGGATGGGGTCGTCGTGCCTGTTCAATGTTACCACCCATTGTCTCACGAGTCGTGGAATGAGGTTGGGACATTTAACGCTCGAGCCCACTGGAGATTTTTAAGTTTCCCGTCTTCTGTCAATTGGGGAGATAGATTTCGTAAAGTAAGTGGGAAAACACATGTATAATTAAAAATCTTTAATTGCATGTGAATATATGTTAGAACTGAATGCTAATGATCATTTTTTGTTTTATCGCATCTTACACAGTATAATCATGGATATCATTTATACTTGTCTATGGCTTCTCAAGCGCAACAAGTTTGATGGCTCGAAGTACACCTATTGGCATTTGGCTTTAGATGTATATCTCAGGGTTAAGGGCCATGATTATATAATCAAAGGGGAAGTCCCACCTAAGCCCAAACCTGTAACTCGTTATCGTACTTTGGAGTACTGGACAAAGAAAATCAATGATGAGGCTTATGTTCGATGTTTCATATTGTCTATGATGTCTGACCATATGATTGAGACATATGGAAATATCAAACTAGCCAAGGATATCGTTAACGAGTTGGAGAAAACATTTGGAGACGAAACGCCAAAAGGTGATTTCCCTCATTGCCATGGGATGGAACACTTGAGCAAGGATTGTCTTGCTACCTTGAAAAGCCACAACGAAGGTGTGTTTATTGTTGAGGTTAATTTGTCAATTAACCATGCTTCTTGGGTGTTTGACACCGGCTGTGGTACTCAACTTTGCAATGACTTGCAGGTATTGTCTAGAAGCAGAGAGCTAGATGACGGGACCATGGTCCTGAGAATGGCTAATGGAGCGTCTGTCGCTGCAAAGGCTGTTGGAAACGTCATTTTAGTTCTTGAGGATAGTAGTAGGTTTATTTTAAAGGATGTTTATTATGTTCCCAGATTAATTAAGAACCTAATTTCGGTTTCCATTTTGGACAAAGAAGGTTTTCCTTTTAATATAAATAATGGTTTTTGTTCAATGTTTTATGGTTCTAAATTAATTATGAGAGCATGTATGCATAACAACCTTTATATTTACCCATATACTAATTCTCTTGTTATTCAACCAATAAACACGAGAAAGCGTAAATCTGATGATCTACCTAATACACAAATCTGGCATGCTAGACCTAGTCATGCATCTAAGGATAGGATTGGCAAGTTATCAAGGTTTCTCGAGCTTGATGAAGAAGAGGAACTACCGACTTGTGAATCTTGTCTGAAAGGTAAAATGACAAAGTCACCATTTGGAGGCCAAATGGAACGTGCCAAGGATTTGCTTGAGCTAGTTTACACAGATGTGTGTGGACCACTCAGTGTTAATGCATTTGGGAACTTTTCTTACTTCATAACCTTTACCGACTATTATTCTAGGTATGGTTATTTGTATCTTATTTAATACAAGTCTGAGGCCTTTGATAAGTTTAAAGAATTCAGAAATGAAGTACAGAAACAAACTGGTAAAAGTATTAAAACTCTTCGATCTGATCGAGGAGGAGAATACTTGTCCGGTGAGTTCTTGGATTATTTGAAAGAGAATGGGATTCTCTCTCAATGGACACCACCTGGAACGCCACAATTAAATTGTGTGTGTGAGCAGAGAAACCGCACATTGATGGCGGCTTATCTATTGAATAGATTACCGTCAAAAAGTGTTCCTGAAGTGCCATATAAGATGTGCCACGGCAAACCACCCTCATACAAATACCTAAGAGTATGGGGATGTGTTGCTCATGTCAAGCAGCTAGTGGGAGATAAGCTAGATTCAAGATCTATCTTGTATAGGTTTGTGGGTTACCCTAAGGAGTCCTATGCATACTATTTCTATCACACCTTGGAACAAAAGGTAATTGTTTCAAGGAACACTGTGCTCCTAGAGAATCAACTCTTCAGTGGGAGCATAGATAGAGTGATAGAACTTGAGGAAACTTAAGAATCACAAACACCATTGGCAGTGAATGAAGAGCAAGCTGATCCAAAAACTGTAAGTACACAAATTCCACCTCCAAGGAGTCTGAAAGGATCCCGAGACAGCCTGAGATGTACTATGGCCTTTTGCTGAAAAGCAAGAAGGAGAACCTCGTATTGGATGATGATCCAACGTCATATGACGAGTCAATGTCTGACGAGGATTTGGGAAAATGATCTCAAGGCATGGAATCTAAAATTGAATCCATGTACTCCAACAAGGTTTGGACCTTGGTAGATCCACCACCTGACATTAAGGCCATTAGTTGCAAGTGGGTATACAAACGCAAGTTAGGAGTAGATGGAGAGATTACCACCTTTAAGGCTCGCTTAGTGGCGAAGGGTTATACTCAAAGGCAAGGAATTTACTATGAGGAAATTTTTTCGCCAGTAGTGATGACCAAATCAATTAGGATTCTATTGGCCATATCTGCCTATCTCGATTATGAGATTTGGTAAATGGATGTGAAAACGACTTTCCTCAATGGAAACATTGATGAGGAAATCTACATGGAACTGCCGAAGGGCTTCACATCAAGTGGGAGCGAGCACAAGATTTGTAAGCTGCAAAGATCCATTTATGGCTTGAATCAAGCTTCCCGAAGCTGGAATTTGAGATTTGATGAAGCTGTAAAAGAATACGGTTACATCAAGAATGGTTTTGAACCATGTGTATACAAGAAATTTAGTGGAAGAGCCATAAGCTTTTTGATACTCTATGTTGATGACATTCTTCTCATTGAAAATGATGTAGGAATGTTACAATCAATGAAGGGTTGGTTGTCGACCCAATTTTCGATGAAAGATATTGGAAAAACATCCTACGTTCTTGGTATGAAGATATACCGTGAAAGGGAAAGTAGATTGCTAGGACTCTCCCAATCTATGTACATAGAACGAATCTTAAATAGATTCAGCATGGGAGATTCTAAGAAAGGATTTCTTCCAACTAGGCATGGAATCCCTCTCACTAAATAGATGTCCCTAAGAAGACCCGAAGAAAGAGAGAGATGTCAAGGATTCCCTATGCTTCGGCAATAGGTAGCATTATGTATGCTATGCTATGCACTAGACCGGATGTGGCTTAAACACTTAGTGTGGCAAGCTGCTTCCATTAGAATCCAGTGGAAGACCACTAGACTGCCGTGAAAATGATCCTAAAGTACTTGAGGCATACTCAAGATCTTTTTCTGGTATACGGCGGAGGAAAATTGGAACTAGAATGCTACACGGATTCTAGTTTTCAGTCAAACTTAGACGATCTTAAATCGATATCCGGATATGTGTTTATACTCAATGGAGGAGTTGTAAGCTGGATGAGCTCCAAGCAAGAGACGACGGCTAACTCCACCATGGAAACTGAGTATTTAGCTACTGCTGAAGCAGCAAAGAAAGTTGTTTGGATGAGGAACTTTGTCCATGAATTGGAGGTAGTTCCCTCCATCGTTAACCCAGTACTTCTATACTGTGTTAACAATGGAGCTATAACTCTATCAAAAGAGACTAGGTCTCACCAAATATCCAAACATATTCTTAGATGATATCATCTCATCAGAGAGATAGTGGAAAGAGGAGACATTCGGGTGGAAAGTGTCGACTCGACGGAAAACATAGCAGACCTATTCACCATAGCTTTGAGTCAAAGTGTGCTTGAAAAAGTTTGAAAATTATGGGACTAAAGTACAAAGCCAACTGGCTCTAGGGCAAGTGGGAGATTGATAGTGTTAGGTGCCCGATGAGCCAATTGTTTTGGGCTCTGCTATCTTAAACGTAACACTATGACAGTCTTATTTTATATATATTGAACTTTTATTTTTGGTATGCTTCTTTATTGTTGTAACTAGTGTTAGTATAGATAAAGATCCCATGGATTACATATGGTTAGGGGAGTTGTCAGGGAAAATATATGGAATGCTCTCAACGACCGTAATCCTAAATATTGTTCCAAGTCATAGAGGCTGTAAGATGTGGGATATCACTGGCCTCGTCAACACTTGTTCATGCATGTAACTCTTCCAAGAGGTCAACGCGTTCCAAGGTCGATGTCTTGTATGGCAATACTTGCATGAAGATTCATACTAGTTTATGGAATTGAACGGCCTTACTCAAGGACTCCAATTTGGTGTTGTCGAACATGGAGTCCCTGGATTTCGTAGTGTGAGATTAATCCTTAGACCTAAGATGTCATTTAGAAAGGGCACTACCCACTCTACTTTGATATGCACGTGCACTCCAGGAAAGTCATACGGCGTGTATGTTGGGTATAGTCTGGTAGTGCAGCGGAACACATGGCATTCGGAGAGGGATTCATCTAGGGTCACGAGTACCTGGTATTTCCTATGTTGTTGCGAGAATTTAAATGATCGTTAAAAGCCTTTGATCAAAACGATTGTCTTCTGAGAGAGATTGGTGGTCACGAATTAGAAGACTGGATCATTGGATGTCACAACATAGTCATAGTTTCTAAGGTTATTAGGGTTCGACTGTCGCCATACCCTAGACCATAGACGGAAAAATGATGAAAGGATTCTAATCACATGACGATCGTAAACTCAAATAGGTTTTCGCTTTTCATCGTTGACATCTAGGTGATATCGAACCATAACCAATAGGTGCCTTGAATTAATTTGCTGAAATTAATTCAAGGTCTAGTTAATTATTGAGAATAATTAATCTAGCCTACGGGGACTTATTGCTAGCTTGAGAACGAGCCTGAGGGGTCACACATATAACTTGGTGCAGTACTTGTTAGCTATTTAATTCTATGTGAATTAATGGTGAGATTAATTGATTGGATTTAATTAATCAAGGAAAAGGAATTAATTTAACTAGTTAAATCGTGGTCCTATAATTTAATATTGGAATATTAAATTGGGAAGGACTGATTAATTAATGAGAAGGAAGAAAATGAAATAATATATATATATATACACAAGTGCACGTGTGGCGTGTGTATTGGTGTACGTGGATTTGGTGGAAAGATTTATCTTGTTCACCAAGTTTGTAAAATATATATATTAATTAGTATCCTATAAATATATTTGGTAGAATCCTTAATGAGTGGCCATCGATCGTAATGAGTAGTATCTGTAACTCCTCATCATTTTACACCGTTGGATCAGAAGAAATTCACGGTCAACCCACATATTTCAAACAACAACTTCAACATTTAATTTCTCATTCGTCCGAACTCGGATTAGAGAAATTTGAAATGCACACGTGTTGTTCAAATTTGTTACCGGAAGTACGTCACACGTACTTTATTTACATCTGATTTCCAACAATTCCCCACGTGAATCAAATTAAATATGCAGACACTTTGAGAGTTCAGGTGAAAAACTATAGCATCAGAAGAGGTAGCTTCTGGCTTTGAACCTTTCTTAGTGAAATATCATCAGATTTACTAGGCTGCCCAATGAACGCGATGTCTTAAATTGTTCAGTCATTTGTATAAACCAAGACAATGATACTCACACCATAGTCTCACGAACAGATTTCGTTCTCATTGTTGAGTCCATTTTGGCCGTGGCACTCCTTCTTGGTTCATAAGTGTTTACATTTTACTCAATGTTGAGGCGGCCTATACCTCACACTTACATAGGTGACTTCCTATTTAAGAGTTTCCTATCATACTCCACTTCATTTAGACAGTATAGGAATCATTAAAAGCTCAGCACTTCTTTATCCTAGGCAATGGGTTTAGAGTTTATTAAACTCTTAAGTGCCTCACTGAATTTTCACAACTTAGTTGTCCCATTGAACCATGATCCTGGGATCTCCAGTCACCATGGTTGGGTTAACGCGGTGTCCATTCTTAATTTGTAGTCTTTAACCCCATTCCTCTTGATAGGCAGTTTATTTGATCTCTAGCCAATCCTTTCGTTAAAGGATTTGCAATATTCTCCTTTGATATCACTTAATCAATGGAAACAACCCCATTAGAGATCAACTGCTTAATGGTATTGTGCCTACGACAAACATGTCTAGACTTACCATTGTGAATGCTACTCTATACCCTTCTAATTTGTCGATTGATTGTCACAATGTATCAAACTTTGGGCCACTGAATTTTTCTACTAGAAACGTCTACTAAATATTGTGTAGTCACTCAGCTTTTCCGTCAACTTTTATCTAAAGCTATGAATTCTGACGTCGAGCTATACAAGTTCATTTAGATGATTTCAATGACACTGCTCTTCTACTGATGGTAAAACAGAACCACTCGGGGACTTAGAGTCGTTTGTGTCAATTATCCAGTTAGCATTATTGTATCCTCGAAAACAGACAACGGTTCTATATTCCATTGTTTTGCCTTCATGAATATCAGAATTTCTGACTTGATGTACGAGATACACTATGAGTGCATATCCAATATGCAGTCAACGGTCCTTGACCATATCTTGACTTGTTTGGATTTCGGTATTTTTACCTTATCCAACACCCCCCCCCCCCTCCCTCCCTCCCTCCCTCTTCCCCTCCCCCTCATTTTTAAAGTATTTATAGGAAGGATGTGATCTTTCCTCATTTCATACAGAGTTTCACTCCTACTTTACAAAATGTAATTTGCTGAGAGAATCATCTCCCTCCCCCACAATTCTGCGATACACCAAAATTGATTAAACCCTCTTATCTCTTTGAGATTATTTTTGGGATAAATAATACCAACAACTTCTGGCGATGCGTTTTGCAGAGTTTAACGTCGTTTTCTCCAACGAGTAGAGGCGCTCTTAGCGCCATCATTTTGGTGACATTAAAATAAATCTAATTTATTCAATAGTCAAACCCAAAATGATTACAACAAAATTAAATTCAATTTAATCAAAATGAAATTAAATCCAATTTAATTTCCATGACAAGATTAAATCTAACTGCATTAAATCCAATTTAATTCAATGGAAAAGATTAAATCAAATTGAAACTAAATCCAATTTAATTTCCCATGAGAAGACCAAGTCTAATGAAATTAAATCCAATTTAATTTTCATGGGCTAACAATCCAATGACTAAATCAAATTTAATCAATTACCAAATCAACTCCAATTTAAAATAAATTAAATCCAATTTAACTTATTATAAATTAAATCTCATTTAATTTAGTCAATTGGGTCCAACCCAATTTAATTCAACTAAGGTCCCTTGGCCCAAGCCACTCTCATTTTTAAACTTAAATATGTTGGGTCCAATCCAATTTAATTTAAAATAGGTGTTGGGTCTAACCCAAATTAATCAAACCAATTTAAGGCTGGCTTGTTTTGTACACATTGGGCCAAGCCCAATCTCAAAGTAATCATTTTGGTGTTGGGCCGAGACTTAATTAATGTGAGTTGAGCCTAGCCCAACATCACATATTCAAAGTTGTTGCCCAGCAACATCTTCATCTTCCCCATTGAGCGTAGCGCTGCTAACGTAGGCACCGGCGATTTTCAGGACATGGCAGCGGCGCCCAGCGCCGCCGATGTCGTCTGTCACCTCTTCCGACAAACGCCGATCCATGAACGGTGCTATTCACGGCGAGTTATCGCTTCCAATTCGAAGATTGCAGCAGCCATTTTAATGGCTTCAATTGAACATGCCGGCAACGATTACCGTGCCTTCCTCGGTGACAACAGCGACGTTCAATTCACCGTTCGATCGCGTTAATGGCGGCTCAAATTTTGACGATCTCGTCTTTAATTGCAGCATCCTTTTTCAGCGATTTTCATGGTAAATTTCCGGCGAACAGAGGCGACTCAAGCGCCACCACTGCCGTCCAGATCCGAGCTTCAAGTGCGGATTTCACCACCCCCTCTCCGGCGATTTCGAACAGCAACATCAGCACCGCTCCAAGCGGCGTACGTCGAATACACCGGCGACGTGTGTGGTGCCCAATTACCATTTCCGACGACCAGCGGCGGCGCTCCAAGCGTCCCATCGTCGTCGGTGGTTTCGACAATTGCTGTACAGTTATGTTGCCAATGAATTTGCAGTGTTTCCTCGATTTTGTTTTTCCAGATTTTACCCAAAACAAACTGATTCAAAGCCTCCAAATCGATTTCCAGATTTTTGATTCAACAAAGAAAAACCAAAGCAATAAAATTTCAGTTTTGTTTTATGCAAAACCCAATTATTCGATTCCAAAACACCAATTTCTTCATTATTGTTCCTGACAAAATTTTCAGATTTCTCAATCTGTTTTCTAGATTTTTAAGCCCCATTATTGTGATTCCAAATCACAAAATTTCATATTATTGTTCCAAACAAAAAAAATTCAAATTTGCTCATCCATTTTACTCACATCAAAACATGATTGTTATTCCAAATCACCAACTTTCGATCTCATCGAAATTGTCATTTTTACCAACATTAAAATATTGTGTTAAGTTTGTTGGTATAAATTGAATGTGATAAAATGAATATGAAATTTGGAATAGGATTAACTTTGTACTTACACAAATTGGTGGTACGGGTTGGTATAATTTGTGTATCAAGATACAACGATTCTTCTCGAGAATGAACCACTTCAAAATTGAGACCCATGAACGAAACCCTGTTTCGAACTCTCAATAACAAAATGATTCAACTCTTAATTTTGTTATTCCCGGAATAACGAAACTTGAGAGAATGAACATAGATGAAAGGAATTATTGATTCATTCTTAGAAAGAATGATCATTCGAGGGGGGTTTATAGAGTTGTTAGAAACAAGAGGGGTCATAAGTGTCATTAAATTGAATTTAATGACTCACATAAATGTCATTAAATTTAATTTAATGTGTCGTAACAGTTTTGTCCGTCATAAATACAACCAATCATATGTGTGTTAAAAATACAGCTCGTACGATCGTGGTCGTCGATCGTAATGAGTAGTATCTTTAACTCCTCATCGTTTTACACCGTTGAATCAGAAGAAATTTACGATAAACTCACATCTTTCAAACAACAACTTCAACATTTAATTTCTCATTCGTCCAAACTCGGATTAGAGAAATTTGAAATGCACACGTGTTGTTCGAATTTGTTACCAGAAGTACGTCACACATACTTTATTTGCATCTGATTTCCAACATGTATAAAGACAACATAAATAGAGTGAAAACTATAATTGTTATCACTAAGTTGTCACTAAAGGTGTGTTACTAATTATCAACAGTGACAACAATTTCCTTGTCACTGGTTATCAAAAGTGACAATTTCTTTACAAATTTTGTAACTATTAAAACATATTAAACCTATTCTTGTGACAAATAAAAAATTATTGTCACTAAAAATTTACAATTAGTGACAATTTTGATAATGTCACTTGATATTTTGTAACAAATATCTAATTATTTTTGGTGTGTGTCTTATAAATTGAATTTGTGAGACCATCTACATTATATAGTGCTTAGTCAGGTTTGGCATGAAGATTTTTTACTTTATATACTTGGTTTGTATCTGAAGTTTGCGCATAGTGCTTAGTCAAACATTTTAAGTTCATGATAGTTAAGTGTTAAAATGAATTCTTATTTACTAATATCTACCTTGTTATGTTAGGTTAATTCATAGTCAATTAAGTTTGATAGTAATTTTACTTGAAATAGAGAAAATACTTTAAAATTATCACGCCCCGAATGCCGGGGCTATGATAATCACCGCAGGCTTCTGAGAACTTCCCAGAAGAAACTATTGGTAGGGTTTGATGATTTACATTTAACTATTTCATGATACCGGAAAAGAGTTGGTTTTGGTGAGATTTCTGCTCTTTGTTTGATTTATTATAATGAGGGAGCAAAGTATTGAGTCATTTTACAGGCGGCTAGAGAATCAGCATTCAGCATTACGTCAGCCTCCTTTGCTAATTATTCCTTCAACCTCGGATGAAGATTCACTTTGAGCTTTAAAATTATAGGGCATGTTCTTGAATCTGATTCGATTAGACATGCTTGTTAAACTGTTTCGAGTTCATTTTCATTTTGTTGATCAATTAGGGGTGCCATTAGCCATTAGCCTGATAATTCAATAGGGTTTGTGTTTCAATTAAGAGCTTAAGTCAGACACTTGTGCATCAGATTTAGTTCTCGAGAGTATGATGATATATATTAGATGTATGCCTTTTTGATCTTGGTGCTGGTTGTTTTTCTTTTAGTTTTTGTATCAGTATGATAGCAAAGTGAGGTTTTAATTAGGCATTTTTTGATGGGTAAAAATAACTTTTTGGTACATTATTTTGGTGTGTTTACGATTTTGATACTTTAATGTGGGGGGTGGCAATTTAGGTACAGTAATGATACAAAAATTGGCAATTTGAGTACAAATTTGGCCGGAAAATTAAGAATGTGACATCAAAAGTTGAGAATTTTTCTGATTTGGAGTGAAAATTGATGATATAGCATCCAACTAGATAATAAATTGGTGACAAGGCAACCAATTGGATAAAGTGTAAAAATTTTGCTTTAAATGACGGTTGAACCCATGACCTTTGAGCTAAAACTTCACATTCCAACCACTACACCACATGCCACCTTGTGAATTTGTTTACTTTCATTCGGTGGATATTCTTCTCTAAAGTAATTTCTTTTTAACAAAAAAACATTAGTAAAAAATATTTTAATAAAATATATCTATATTAGAAACACATATAAAGATTTAAAAAATATATATTTAAGCATTTAATGAGTTTCAAAAAAATTATTTATATTAATTATTAATAATAATACATTTACATTAATTATTAATAATAATATATTTTAGTTCATAAATTACCATATAATTGAATAGTCTAATGTATAATTTGTCTAAAAAAATTTTCCAGTTATATATTTTTTTCCAGAAATTTGTTTTCCATAAATATATTTTTATCAATAATTTATCATTTATTTTTCAATATTAATTGTATATTTTATTTAATAAGTTATCATATAATGAAAATATTTTTTCCATGAAAATTTTGATTATATATGTCAAATATATAATTACATAATTATTCACATAGATTATAATTAATCTAATTACAGATTTTATAGTAAAAAAATAAATATATATTCGACATATATAGTCAATTGCTAATATTAATATTCGATATATATATATATATATGTCGAATTTATAATTAGTTTATCTATGATTTATTATAAAATATGCAAGTATATTAAATATAATCTATGTAAATAATTATAATTAGTTTATTCATATATTTGTATGTCAGAAATAAAAATGTTTATAAGTAACTAAAGAGAAGGTAAATAAATCAACATGTGTACTGTGGTGGAGTGGTGGGAGTGCAAGTTTTTATCCCCAAGGTCATGGGTTCAAATCCTATTGATAGTAAAAGATTTTAATATTTTTTTCATTTGGTCGCCATGTCACCAACCCATTATACACTTGGCGCCACATCATCAATTTTTCCTCCAATTTTGAAAAATCCCCAATTTTGACATTTTTGGGCAGCCACGTCAGCAATTTTCGGTATTATTTGGCTCCATGTCAGCAATTTCTAGCAAATTGTAGTCAAATTACCAATTTTTATATCATGGTTGTACTTAAATTGCCACTCTCCCATATTAAATTACCAAAATCGCGAACACGCCAAGATACAGTACCAAAAAGTTATTTTTGCCTTATTTGATGTAATTCTTGTTGGAAATCTTGCTAAAATAAAGTGTGTTTTAGACACATTTTATATGAAAATTAGAAAATGCCAAGTCACTTAGAAGTATAATATTACGACATATTATGAAACTACGTTCTGAGTAGATATCGATAACATTTTGAATTTCTCAATTCCGATTTTGGATGAATGAGAAATCAATGGTTAAAGTTTGGCATTTGAATTGTGGAAATGTGGATATCCCACATAGGTTCAACAACTTAATATAAGTAAGCTTATATATTAGAAGGTTGAAAGAAAGGTTTGGCCCTTGGGTCATCCACTTTGGGTCTTTGTGTGAAAGGGGGATGAGTTATGCAATTGGGCTTAGACACAATTTCTTAACTCTTCATTTGGGTGGCCATGGGTTTGGGCTTGGGTCATGGGTCGGTCCACCCGTGTTTATCTTTTTGGATAAAAGTTTATTAAATTACTTATTTAATAATTAATTAATAATTTCACATTAAGTTTGAACCGTTAGATTTCAATTTAATCAAACAGCTGCGATGGTGAATCACAAATGCCGTATCCCATCATCACCAAGAGCGGGGTGTTATTGTGTTAAGAAAATCGTGTAACCCATGCCTCGACTATACCAATTTCCGTAATAAGTGCTACTACATTTTAGACAACAATTCTTTGTCTTAGTGTAAATATCGAGCAACCTTCTGAATTAATTGTGGTTTGAATATAATAGTACTTCCTCATTTTGATGCTTGACATACCAAAAGTGTTAAAATTTAGACTTGACATACTGCGTTAGAAAAATTTGTGAGAATTCTAGCCCAAAAAAAAAAAGAAGCAAAAAATCGAAATATATATTTTACCGGACCCGGAATAGCCGGGTCTAGTTAAGATGCCTGATTTTCGAACCCATTGGGTATGTGACCGGGTTAGATAGAAGGAAATATCGATTGGGTGTTTCACGCCTTAGCTTGGGTTTGGGTAATGCCTATGTATACCCAGTGACATGCCTACTTTGTGCTGCCGCGCCAGAAAACCTTGCAGCCAGTCACCCCCCCCCCCCCCCCCCCCCCGCCAAGCCCCAACCTCACTTATCCTCCCAGTATTTGTCAATTTGTGTGGCCTCCTTGGAAGCCTACCCCTCCCCAATTTTTGCTGCACAACCCTATCTTCATGTCCCCAAATCACTCCCAACTAACCGCAACCTCTACTCTACAGTTTCATCGTTGCTTCCCGTCTCCCTCTATAGTTCCACCATCGCGGTCGGCCTCTCTGGAATTTTGCCACTGGAACTATTGGGTATCTTCAATCTGCTTTTGAAATCTATAACTGAGTCTGGTAGTTCCTGACGAATGAACTGGAAGATGTTTAACATGAATTGAATCGAGGCAAGGGACAACCCTCCGTCCTTAACACAATATTGCCCCGCTATAACCTTGCTATAGGTGGTACGGACTGATGCAATTTGTGTCTCAATATACAACGATTCTAAACTGAGGTAGAACCACTTCAAACCTCAGAGTTTACGAACAACAATTATGCTTTGAACTCTCAAGATTTCAAGAAAAGCTTTCTAGAAGCTGGAGATATGATATGAACATGCTGAATGCATACTTGTGCATCATGATATATGAGAATGAGGCTGGAGGGTACCTTATATAGGAAAGAAACCGCTGGAACTTGAAAAACTAATTAATACCGGACTTTAATGCACTAGGTAACGACTAACCGTTTCATCTAACAGCTCACCATTTGACTTTAAAATCGAAACGGTTGATTGTTCAAATTGTAACAGTTGTTTTCCCTCTGGTACCCGCGAAGTATTGGAGTAAATACAGTGCGCTTGGAGTACCAGATTAAATACCAGTGTGATCGTGGCCAGCGATCCCACGTGAGCGATTTTTCAAAGTCCATTGTTTCCTACTATTTGATCAAAAGAATCTGATGGTTAGGGATTTTCAGGGATTTGATTTTAAATAAACAATTAATTAATTAATTTTTATCCTACAAATTATCATTGGTTGAGCCCAAGCTCAAACCCAAACCCAAATCCAAGGTCCACAACCCTAGGCCAAACCTACAGGTGGGCAAGGAAGACCCATGGATATAGGTCCTCCACCAATCCCAATCTCATTTTTTCCCCCCAAATAGGCTTAACCCATTAACCCCAATTTATAGGGAGTAAATCATCAAGCTTTCTCTTTGATTCCACATGTGGAATATCCAATATGACACATATCCAAACAACAATCTTTGTCACTTAATTTCCCATTCGTCTGAAATCCGATTCGAGAAATTCGAAGTGCAAATCTTATCTACTCATTATGTAGATTAATATTATCTCAAAATATTACATATCCCAGATACGAGTGTTGTTCGAATTTCGTAGTCTAAACTCGTGTCTCACACACTTTTGAACTACAAGTTCCAACAGGAACATCATCTTTATATTTGCCCGCCTTAATCTCCATTGGAGTGCTACCTCCTCTCACACCATCCATTGCTTACCTGCTTATGGTTCCATTATTCTACCAGAAGACCCTAAAATTTGATTTGGAATGCGCCATTCTAGTGAGATCCCATGGTTCAGATTTTATGATTGAATGTTTGTTGTAAGATCTAATGGTTGACCATTTAAGTCTTTACAAATTAATATCTAATATATAGAAAAGGAAATAATGGGTATTGTGAGGTCATATTTAACACTGTTAATTCTGACTAACGGTAAGGGCACGTGAGCAAATACTTACATAACATATGAGGTGATACACCTATTTTCTAATACGGGGGATTTCAGCGTTTTCAGACTAACACTTTAGTTTTTCATTTTTCTTTTTTATATATAAAAAAACCCTTTATTCTTAGTTTCATTATGTTCTGTATACTATTTATAGGGTAGAAAGCATTTTTGATGCCCATCTATGTCAGTCGGAGCACTTTGGTATATAATCTATTAATTTTGATATCTGAGTACTCAACCTTAGTAAATTGTGACCATGTGCCTTAGGCATGACTTAAATTGTGTACCAAAGTGCACGTGTCATGTAATGTATAGATAGCCAGTTTTGTTGCAGTTATCACAAAAATGCTATGGGATCAGTTACATCACCAGGCCAGAAGGAGTAATCATGTTCAACATTATCGAGAAAATGTGACAAAATCATGGTACTGGATATGCAGATTTACAGCAGCAGAGAGTGTAAAATCTCGACTTACTAACTACCCCCGACTAGACCTTAATCGTTCTCAATCAAAATATGCCGAACAAGTGTTCAATAATTCATATTTTTCAACTACCCCCTAAAAATCACCCCATCTAGCATCTGTAAATCACCGCCAGATACCCACCATTGCCCACTTGTAAATCTCTATCCCCAATCTACTTACTTGCAAATCGGTCTATCCAACTAACTAAAATAGTCTCTGTCGGTGATAGTGTTAGGATCCCGCTAAGTCATTTAGTGGCTTAGTCTTAGCTTGTAAACATTATGACAATCCTGTCTTATATTATATCAATTTGGTTTTGGCATTGTTTCTATCTCTTATATTGTTTTTAGTTTAGATAAAGATCCATTGGATCACTTATGGCTTTGGGAGGTCCAACATAAGGGAGTGGGCAATGTGGAATTCTCTTGAGGGTTGTGATTCTAAAACTCCATTTTAAGTCATAGAAACAATGAGATGACGGGATACCATGATCTCGTAAAGACTTGTTTGTGTGTATCATTCTAATGGGAGAGTGCCTTGTTCCATGGGAAATGATCAAGAGGTCAGTGCATGCACAAAGATCTATACTTGGGTGAGTATGAGAGTGAACTATCCCGTTAGGATTCTATGTCGGTTTTGTATCGAACTTGAAATGCTAGGGTTACATAGGTGTCAGGTTAATCCTTATTCACATAAGGTGTCTTGGTTTCGACGTGTGCTGCCATTGCAATTTGATGTATTTCATGATTCCAGGAAAATCACAAAATAAGATACTTTGGTTGTAGTCTCGCAATATGACGAAACAGATGGCGCCAATAGGGGATCCATCCAAGGTAGGATACCTAGAACTGTTCTATGTTGTTGTGTAATTTAAATGACCGAGAAAAGACTTTTTCCATACTCTTCATGATTAATCAGATCTTTACTGAGAGGGTTTTGGTGGTCCATCCTACTTGGAAGATAAGTTCATTCGAGTTCCAACACAGTCCGATCTTGCATAAATTGATCCTTTGAGTTATTAGAGTTGACTTAGGGTTTCACATCATGACCCGTAACTTGATAGACATAGGTAAAGATTCCCGGGTGAAGTTGTTTGATTCCCTCTAACGTTAATGCACTCACGATCTAGACGCGAGACATCGGTTATTCAAGTTCTCACCATAACAATATAAGCGAAAAATGATGTATGGATTCAATTTTGTTTTAAATCACACGGGAAGATTGCAATCTGGATAGTGTTGCTATTATAGCACGTTAGCTTTTAGCGTGTCATCAGGTTAATCCTTATTCACATAAGGTGTCTTGGTTTCGACGTGTGCTGCCATTGCAATTTGATGTGTTTCATGATTCCAGGAAAATCACAAAATAAGATACTTTGGTTGTAGTCTCGCAATATGACGAAACAGATGGCGCCAATAGGGGATCCATCCAAGGTAGGATACCTAGAACTGTTCTATGTTGTTGTGTAATTTAAATGACCGAGAAAAGACTTTTTCCAGATTAAAGTCTTTAAGAGGGTTTTGGTGGTCCCTACTTGGAAGATAAGTTCATTAGAGTTCCAACACAGTCATAACCTTTGAGTTATTAGAGTTTTGATTGATACCCAAACTCTAGACTCAAATGGAAAAATGATGTATGGATTCAACACACGGGAAGATTGCAATCTGGATAGGTTTGTTATTCATCATTAATATCTAAGAAGTCATGGCGACGTTGCTAGAAATCGAACCACGACTAAGAGTGGCTTGAATTAATTGGGTGAGTTAATTCAACGCCTAATTAATTATTTGGTTAAATAATTAATTAAAGACTAACATTTGTGGATAAGACATATTGCTAGCTTATTAATGAGTCTAAAGGGTCACACACTTAACTTAGTGTGGTACCTTGGTGAAATTCATTCTTTGTGAATTAATTGAGAATTAATTCTTTGGAATTAATTAATTAAAGAAAATAAATAAACAAATTAAATGGACTTAATTAATGTAAGTCTTATAAATAATATATGCAATATTAAATTGAGAAAAGACTAAATAATTAATTATGATCTAATTAATTAAGGGTTAGAGTTAGACAATGAACAGAAGACTGTTCGGGTTGGATCCCTAGCAGTAGGCCCCTACTGAGGACGCGTCTACTATGTTTATTTTATAACCTCGGTAGCCTCCCCCCTCACTAACACACTTGTCATATTTCTCTCTTCTTTTGTTTTCTCTGAATTAGAGCTCTATACAATATTATTCCTACTTTTTTCTCTAGAAGCCATATTTGATTTTCTATAGGCTAGCTTGAAAGAGATTATCAAGGGTATGAGTGAAGGTGTGAATACCGTTAGAGACATTCTGTAGAAAAAAAATGTTGAAGAAGACAAAATCCAAGAGGATTGGTTGGAGCAAACCCGTCATCTCCGTAAAGTCAAAAGAATTTGCTACTGTGATTATTTATCAGTGTTTGATCATCAAAAGGTTATGTTTCGCGATAACATCCTATGAATGTTTCATGATTCAACGGTTCCATGTCTTGCCTATCCTTGTTTAGGAGTTGTGCATATTTGATTTAATTATCTATCCTCCACTGCGTGCACAATGCTGGGATTAACCACAGTATCCAAATAGTCCACACCCACAGGAAGGATGGTGTTGCGTTTTGTGAGCTTATTTTGGTTGAGATTGGGGAAGTACGTTGTCACGCCCCGGGCTCACGAGCCCGTTGGACCAGAGAAATCCCATCGAACCCACTGAGCGTAACCTTGAGTTGGGCATTTAAACCACGACCCAAAATGGATATCCATTGTTACACTTGAATCCTAGGGTTCTCTTTATAAATTATTTTCATTTTCTTCCTTTTTCCCATGTGGGACAAGGGTATTACAATCCCCCCCCCCCCCCCTTCGAGGAGTGACGTCCTCGTCGCGGCGTGACTCAGTCCAAGATCCGTCGTCAGGCGTCAGGACTCTCTAGGCTACCTCCGGATTTGCCTCGGACTATTCTTCATAGCGGATCCGAGAATACCCTTGTCCCACATGGGAAAAAGGAAGAAAATGAAAATAATTTATAAAGAAAACCCTAGGATTCAAGTGTAACAATGGATATCCATTTTGGGTCGTGGTTCAAATGCCCAACTCAAGGTTACGCTCAGTGGGTTCGATGGGATTTTTTTGGTTCAACGGGCTCGGGAGCCCGGGGTGTGACATACGTGTTAAGATTAGGGATGGGGTTTTGGGATAAGGATGATTGGGGACGAAGATGAAAATAAAAGAAAACATAAATTACACAAGTAAATATAAACTAATTAAAAAATCTAAAAATAATAGAAGAAATATAGTGTAAATATTTTAGAAAAAGTAAGAGTATTATGTCTTTACAGTAAAATTCGTAGAAAAAAATACTTGAGGAAGGCGGTGTGTATCCTTTTAGAAGTGGCAGGGGCTGCTTTGATAATTGTTTATCTTCACAAGGGGCGGGTTGATAATTAGACTTATCACGGGGAGGTAAATTGTAATTAACCAATTATTAAATCCACCATCTAGCCCGAATGTAGAGGGTTGCAACATTTTCAAACAATCAATATTATTTAAAAAATTTAAACCGACAGGAAAATCAACTCAGTTTGAATAGTTTTGACGGGTTGTGCGGATTTATGAAGATTCCTGCAAGTACATAACATTCTATAGAATGCTCTTTCGTTTGACCTATAAAAAAAAAGTTTCGCTATCTATAATATTGTTATTGTAATGGTAATAAATCTATTTAACTACTTAAACAAATACATTATTTTAAATAAGAAAATAATGTGAACATAGGTTAACTATTTCACCAAAGAAATTGATTGAATCACAAGAAACAGTACTTAAGCTTGTATGTTATACTCGGAGCTCGGAGGTTAAGAATAATGACAATTTAATTATGCGTTTGCTACCCTTATAATAGAGAAACTATATTGATATAAAATAGAAAGATGAATTTCGAGATAGGGTATAAGTATAAACATCAAATTAAATATAGAAAACTGTGAAGATATATTCATTATAAGAAAATTAAGTATTGACAATGAAAATATATGTTATGGTTTGAAACCATGGTCTATAGCACTCTAAACCTGTGTTCAATTTAGCCGTGGTAAATATTTCATACTGTCACACTAATGTTAGCCGTGGTGGAAAAAGAATGATAACTATTTTAAACTCCAACAAACCATAGTAGAAGAAATGCTAATAACACTTTTTTACCATGGATAAAAAGCAATGGTCTTTGTAATAAACTAAACATGGACAATGGCTATAAGCCATGGGCAATGTATTGGCCATGCTTGCAGATACCACGGATAAAGTTGAGGCGAAATCCTGGTCAATCAATTTTGACCATGGCAAAGGAGCTTCTAACAACATGACTAAGTGAAATAGGCAAAAATCAAATTTTTTGAAGTGACTTTCAATTACTTTAACATTTTGGTTTCAATCTATAAATTAATTTTTGCTTTTGCACCATGGTAAATAAGCAAAATGTGTATTCGTATTAGAAATACTATCATCAGGGAGGGGGAATATTGAAATTTTGGTCTCATTAGACGCAATTGTACACATTTGGTCCCCAACATTCCATCCGGTATCTTTTTACAAACCTTACAAACGGTCCCATGATTTTTGTCGGACAATTAATGGAGCCACTCACGTGCCGCATGCATGGTTGTTCGTAACAAGGAATGGGAATTAGCGGCCATATGCATGGCTTTGTTAATTTTTTTGTCAAAAATCACGTCTAGGATTGAGTATGAGATTTTTGTAAAGATATACAAGATGCAATATGAGACAAACTAAACCTTGTGACTAAATCGTACATGAGAATACTTATAGAAAATTGTAGATTTAGTCTCATGGATAAATTTAGACTCAAATGATACAAAAAGTTGCAACTTTTGTCCCGGTCATAAAAATAAATAGACAAAAGATTGTGTCTGTCTCACGCGTCCTTAGTATAAATAAATTAATTTTGACCATTATTTTGATCATCATGCAAACATTCAAATATTTCTTTCTTTTTAAAGTATTATTGAGTTGTTGATGTAAAAATAAACAAAGGTCCAAATTTTATCATGTTAAAGCAAAAAAAAAGAAAATTGTTATCAAACATTAGCCCCCAACCCAAACCCACCCCAACCCTGTTGGCCCTCCATCGTCACCGAACCTCGTCAACTTTCCCCTTCCATAGCACCACCCACCACATTGCCCCCTCCACTGCACCACCATAGCGTTGGCAACTGCTACAATCGCACCACCATCGCCCCATCCATTGCACCTCAACGCACCTCTGTTGCAAGAGGGACCTTGTGTGGGTAGACCTAGGGGAGAGGGTCTTGGCTAGTGTGAATTATAGGGGTTGGGGATGAGATTGGGGATGGAGGTTAAGAGTAGGGTTAGTGAAGAAGGGTTTCAGTTTTTTTTTTTTTTTGGATTTATTTCATAACTATTTTGATTTTTATTTTTCTGAGACTAATGACGCGTGAGGTATACACGCTTTTTATGTCTATTATTTGATTACTAGACCAATGTTGCAACTTTTTTATGTTTTATGAGACTGAAGTTGCAGTTTTTAACCAAGACGGCTATTTTTGTAAGGCCCCTGTCTATTGTTACCACGGCCAAACCCAAGTCCAAAATTTTTACCACGACCATTATCACTACGAGGATTGGTTTGGGAAAAAAGGAGGACCGGAGAATCAGAAGGTGGGGCGGATTTAGTGGTATCTCGGGTCTCGTGGAGTAAAAGCATGTTACGAGCCTTGGAAAAATTAGGAAAAGGAGTTTGATTTGTAATGACATCAATAATACTATTATAAGAATCAGGTAAATTATTGAGGATTTGTAAGACTAATTCTTGATCAGTAATAGGAGAATCAACATCGTTTAGATGATCAGCTATGCGCTTCATATCGCGACAAAAATCAGAAATTGGTAATGATCCCTTTTTATAATTGCGAAATTTTTCTTGAAGATGAAGGGAACGGGATGGTTTAAAAAAGACTCGAGATTATCCCATATTTTCTTGGCGGTAAATCCATCGCCACTAACACTATCAAGAAGACTTGCATCGACAGAATAATACATACACGTTTTGATTTTTGAATGCAACGAAAACCAATCTTCATCATTATCATCTTTAGGAGTGGATTTTCCATTGATATAGCCTAGGACTCTATAACTACGACAAATATCCGAAAAAATTGTTTTCCATAATTTGAAACGAGGATCTTCCTCACAATGTTTAAAAATAATGAACGCAAACTTACCAGAGCAACGAACGGCGGTAGAGAGGCGGCGTGGGGAAGGTTGAATTTTGGTCCGAAAAATTTTTTTGCACCCGGGGTAGGCAACTTGGCTTAGGATCGGTTGGAGAGGGATATTTTCTCTCTAATTGGCTGATACCATGTTATAATTCTAAACCCCGCGAATAATATTATTGATGATGGAATGTATATATAGAGTTTACAAAGAATATAAAACCCTAATCTACAGACAAGGAAAGAAACCTAATGTAAATACAATTAAAGGTATATACAAAATATGGAAACTAATATTTAACATTTACAACATAAAATGAGATAAAACAATATTATGAATAGATAAAAAAATCTCAAATATTATATGTCAGGAATTATTCTTAATGGAATTTAAATCTTCAAGTTTACTAATCATACAATGAGATCAAAGGTTGTTTTGGCGATAATATTTCTTGATAATTTGCAAAAGTGATGTAGGAGCATTAAATTAAATCTTTCATTTAATAAGTCCTTCAACTCAGAACAATTTTTTTTAAGGATTTCATTAAAAAAAATAGATAAAAATAAAAGAAGCAAATTACAGATGTATTATTGGGTTGTTTAAAATATCTGAAAAAATTACTGCATCTTCATCATCTTCATGATTTGATTCCTTCGCTGTTAAAAATCTAGCAAAAGCAAATTGCAGGATCATAAGTACAAGAAGACATAACGACAACATCCGTAAATAAGCACCTAGTTTATCTAAAAAAAAAGAATAAAAGTCATTGGAAACAAAAATATATACAACATACTTTGTGTTGCAAGTTCTTGATCTCTTGGAATGCTAGGTTCGTCAACTTTTGCATAATTGCTTCCCCATATACCTTTCCATTTTTCTGTATGATCAAAAACTTAATTAATACCAAATACTTTTGCAACATAGGACATTTCGTACATTAGGACTATAAGTTTAGGAGAAAAGAAAGAAAGAAAAAAAAGAAGTTTACTGACCTTCTTTAGATCCTCCCTATAACAATTGTATAGTATAAAAATTGCAACTTCTTGCAAGGATCTAAACACCTTCTCCACCTTTGAGTGTTTAAATAAATGCATATTATTAGATTGTATTGTCTTAGTAGCATAAGTACATAATGTAAATACTTTCTTTTTTCTTTAATAACACAATAGTACGAAATAATAAAATATGCTACCTTAGCTCGTGTTTTTGACTTCTTATCTTTTCTTTGTTCCACAAGCCATACCCCCAACCGCTCTCTTAGCAATAATTCGCATCTTGATTGGACATGACGGTTGACAATGTGTACCATTGAAGAAAGAATATTATGTTGGTCACAAAAATTAACCTTCACTTTTAGCTCGTTCTCACCTACTACTATTTGGTGTTTGACAACACTACCTGTCTCAACCAACAATAAATATTTCATTAAATATATATACGTTTGCACAATCCAGAAATGTCAAATTTCCAACCTTTATTCTATGTCAAAATCAAGTGTTTCTAACTATTACAAGAAAATGTACATGCTTTTTAAGTGCATAAATAATAAAATATTGTTGTTGTAATTATAATTAATAAGTTTCTCTTTATAACGATACATTATCTTGAATAATTATAACACAATGAAAACTTAAAAATGAGTTGATTGTATTACTAATGAAACTGAATAAATAATCATAAAAACTTTATTGTTAGATATTATTGAGAAACAAGTAAAAGATAATTACTTTTGTGTTTGCTATCTGTAGAATTGAAACACTTCACTGATATAAACGCAAAACGCAAAAAGAGTGGTAACTTAAGAACAAATTAAGAAAACATAATCAGAGTCAACACAAAGATCAAAGGTACGTGTTACGAGGATATCCTTTTGAATTCTTTTTTTCTCTTTTAATGGTTTTATCATATAATTCCATTTTCATATATGTTTATCTATTTGAACGTATTTGGATAATTAAAAATGATAGTAAGATACTTTTAATAGAACTAAAGCCATTCATATTTATGCATGTTATGTATGGGTGAGTGTAACTCATGTATAGTGCACGTATAAAGTTTAGAGTATCTTATATAAAAGACGTATAATAAGTAAATAGATGATTGCACAATATTGTTTTAATACTTTTCCATTCAAGACTTACTTGTTTTATATTGACGTGAACAACATTTGTTTTCTATTAAATAGATAATAAAACCTAAAATGACACCAGCACATACCTCATGCATCTCCAAGATATAGTTTTCATGACTACCTTGGCATCGAAGATGTCGAAATGTTACCCACCAAGTTTTCTCAATTTCATAGGCTGATAGATTACGACTTTTCTTCTTAGTTGAATTCTCAACATTTGATGATTCAGGAGTATCCTACCAACATTATGAAAAGAGCAATTTAGTTCTTCATGATTGAGAAGAAATGAAGAGGAGTCAATGTTTTGGGTACTCAATTTCACCAGTTGTACATAGTAAGTAAGTTTCATTAGAAAACTTTTGTAAGTTAATCAATTCTGAATAAGTAGCATTACTTGAACTAATCCTAAAAAAAAAATGAGGGGGGAGAGGGGGGGGGGGGGGGGGGGGGGGGGGGGGGAACACATATATATATCAGTCTTTTGTGTTATAAAAGTACGAGTTGATCAAAGAGTTTAATATTGTGATTTTTAGGATATATATTTAACATAGAGTACAAATTGAGGTGTAGAAAAATAATGGTATAATTGAGTTTTAGTATTTTTAATTATTTTAATTTGTAAAAAGCATCAAACTTTCTTTTTGATACAAAACTATTTTGTGAAAAATTGATAATTTATCTTCTTTATATCAAATTTTATACAATATTTTTATTTTACATAAAATTAGTTTCATACAAAATTAAACTTTAAGAGCTTTCAAACAAAGAGGTCAAGAGTATATAAAGTGCTTCTCATTAAAGGTTATAGCTATATAAAACTTCAATTTATGTTCAATTATGAATTTCTATGATTTAATTTAATTTTGTAGCAATTCTCATATTCATGTTATCTAAATAGATAAATTCACAACGAAAAAAATCAAAGGTTATTTTGTAGGCACTTTAATGCTAAAAAAATAAAAAAGAAATTAAAGAAATTTGTTATATGTTATAGTCAAGTTTTTTTTCTTCATTTTATTTAATCTCTTGATCTTTTGCCTTTTTATTAATTATATTACAGCGTATGCTCATTTGAATAAGCACTTTATCTGATTGTCCAAGCTAATATTACGTATACTATATATAGCTGGATTTGGAATGTAATATCAAATTTAAACAACTAATAAAATTTGCCACAAAAAAGTTTATGATTTACTAGAAACATTATGGATGTGAAATTAATGAGAAAAAATGACTTTACATGGATTACTTTATTTTAACTATATAAATTATTTTTAAAAAGAATTTTGTTCAATAAATTGTTGTTCATAATCCAAATGTTTGTAAATTTTTTACAATAAAAATAATTTCTAAAATATGTTTTGCAATTCCACTTTAGTTTAATATTATCTTATTTGATATAGCAAAATAATAAGATAGTTCAATGTAAACAAATTATGAATGGCACAGGGAACAACTTATTTGGAATAGCACTAGAACTTTATTGAAAAGAATTTTGATTAAAAACTAAAACAGGATGGTAACAAGAAATCATATTAAAAAATAAAATAATATGATTGTTTTCTTTATTTGTCATTAAGTTTCTCTATTTTTGTATCATATTCTTCACATGACTTGCACTGATATTATAAATTCACAGCTAATCAATGAGTAATATAATGCTAATAAGATTTCATATGAAAGAGCTACGAGTTTTTCATATTGACCTTTTGCATAACTTTAAGTTTTTTAGTATTTTCTCTTCCTCTTGTTCCAACATAGATCACTACTTATTCTTCCAAATTTCTATTTCCTTCTAGATCTTCATTCAAAATGTTAAATATGCGTACCATCTCTGGGATCTAGAATCTAAGAAGTGAGAAAAACAATCATAGAATGTTAGTTTCTAGAACATAAAATCCTATATCTTATGTGCCTCTTTCAAAAAACCCTACTCATCGCCCCTCCTTGGCGTATGAGTGATGCTTGCCTCAATCATACAACTTTATGACTCTTAACTGAGGACTATTCTCAAGTTTTCTGAGTCAATAAAAGAAGTTGGGCCAATGATGACAATTTTCTCGAACTTAATTAATAATAGGTTATGTGTCTAACAAGAGAGATAATAATAATAATAATTCAGAAAATAAACCAAGATTCAATTAGATAATTATATTGTATCCAAGTGAAATTAGGACTTTAATCTTCACTTGGCTCCCACTACATTTTTCGAAACATTGCACTCCCACTTCAATAATCGAAAATCTTGTGTTGGGCTGATTTCGTTGGGTGATTGAGTTCTTTAATAAATCCATTGAGTTGCAAACCTCTGACGATATATGGCTCACTAGATTTATCAAAGTGGCAGTCATTGCCAGCCTCGTCTAACAGGCGATTCAATCTCGTTTGCCTCATAGATCACGAGACCACAACCCTTTGTCAATATATAGGTTGTGATATATCTGAACTTGGGCCCATCAACTCCTATCAATCTAACAGTTAAATTCCACCTTGCAACCATCTGCCGATATATGAGTGAAATTTGCTTCGACCGAAGGCATCTAATGCACTTATGAAATCTAAATACATAGCTTAGTGCATAATCCCCACTTACTGGGAAGAAATTATGCATTTAGATATGAATTCATCTTTCATAAGTTTGATGGAGAGCTGGGACATCCAATTCCCCTTTCAAAAATTCAATATTTGAAAATTAGGAGAATTTCGATTGTTTTAAATAAGTTTTCACTTTGCATATTAATTTTTTACACTCAAATATGGGTATAAATTAATGAAGCAGAAAACGTCTAGCAATTCTATCACACATGCTTTCCATGGACTTCTATTAAATTGAGTCGAGCCATTGATCCAATTAAGGGTTAGGGGGCTTAAAAGATCTCCATCTAATGTCTAACTTCATAGCTCCTGACTCCAAGCAGATCTTCTATCTCCAAGGCCCTAATCTAATTATTATATAAAAACATCCTAGACAGAAATCTACTAAAATAAGATACAAGCTGGGGAGGCTCAAACTCTGGCTCGATACAACCTAGATAAAACTAAAAGCAATAAACCCTAATCCATGGAAGGCATCCCACAATAAACGCATCAAAGCATTTAAATAAACTATTTAAGATTATCTTGGCTTTAGAGAAAATTAAAATCAAATTTTAATTTACACATAATTAAACCCAATTTAATTATGACAAAATTAAATCCAATCTTAATTTTGATGGGAGGATTAATTTAATTTAATCAAAAAGTAAATTAAATCCAATTTAATTACAAAATTAAATTCAATCTTAATTTTGATTAGAGGATTAAATCTAATTTAATCAAAGTATAGTTAAATTTCATTTAACTACCATGGGTAAATTAAATCCAATTTACTCATATAATTTGATCAAATATAATTTTAGAGAGATTAAATTGAATGAGGCAATTAAATGTAACAATTTAGGATTAATTCCACAACTTAGATACATCATAATTAAATCAAATTTTAATTTAGATGAAAAGACCAAGTCTTTTTAAATCAAAGTTGAATTAAATCTAATTTAATTATAATAATAAATTCAAATATAATTTAATCTTGATGGAATAATTAAATCTAATTTTACTCATATAATTATATCAAACATAATTATAGAGAGATTAAATTAAATGAGAAAATTAAATCTAATTTAATCATTAATGATTAATTTCACAACTTAAATGCATCATAATCAAAGCGAATTTAATTCAGACGGAAAGACAAAGTTCTTCTTAATCAAAATTGAATTATATCAAATTTAATTTAATTTTTATGGAATAATTAAATCTAATTTTATTATCCCAACTAAATCCAATTCAATTAAAATTATTGTTAGGATTATGCTCTCAGATGCCATAGATGATAGAATGTATAAGGCATATATCTTGTATTGAACTTAAACTCTTCTTAAATAAAAGCCATTATTGAGTTTTCACTTAATTCTTATCTGCATCTATAAGTTGTGTAAAACGTTTTGTCCGTATTTTCAGTGCGATCCCTCTACTTCCTATGGGATAGGAAGATTGGCACTAGAGAGATCAATCTTGATTGCTAAAATAAGTTCGCAAGTAATATGAAGTCTTTAATGGACAAATAAAGACTTCAAATATTTGTTCAATCTTAGCTCCGACATGGGAGTGTCTGTCTGGTATCATGGGATGATAAGAGATTGAGGTTGTAGACACGTCAGTAGAACTGACATGTTCGAACACAACTTGCATCGGTTCTGTCACATGGGTTTTCACTCTGTGACTGTCAATGACGGAACTGATTATGTGTAATAGGTATATGTGAACCTTTGACTTGAAGTATTAGGCTGAAGATGCACTTGTGACGTCAAGTCTTTCACTAGAGTAGTTAGACCCAATTCACCCTTTGGTGGGGTCAACCTCAAAATGCGGACTTGATGGGCAAGTGGTAATCTTAGCAGATATCTAATATGAGATTTGTTTTCTCATAAGTAAATAAGTATGTACCATATGTAATTATAGATAAATAGAGATCAAAGTCTTTGGCCAAAGCAAACGAGACGATTGTGCTTGGCACTAAATCGATCTCAAGGATCTCGTATTTATTATGATTTATACATATGGTCAAGTGCAGTGAGTTTGACATAACCTTGACTCTCACTTGACCGGGGAACGTGAACAAAGGGTTTATACATATACAGTATTTACGATTGGAAGATTTCAGAATGATCCTATCATTCGTTTTCGTTTGGGTTACGAAGTGGGCCACGTGATTGGCTAGGTGTTACCCACTTCCTTTGGTTTCCTCTCATTGCCAAACGAAACGAACCTAAAGAGTCACGCTAAAGGATTGACAAAGAAAAATGAAAAAAAAAGAAAGGAATTTCTATTATTTCTTCTGGGAGTTTTAATTTATTGGATAAATTAAATAATTAATTATTCAATAGATGAAATAATTAATTATAATGATAAGATTAATTATTAATTAATTTCCTTGTGAAATATATTAATGAATTAATTTATCTAATTAATTTGGTTATTCATTGGATACAATAAATTATTAATCGAAATAAGAAATTAATTAAACAAAACAAATCCTGGGGCTAAATAAGGAGTCTAATTGGACGCGTACTAGGCCTCAATGTGGCGTCTTTGAGAGGCCACATATTAGGGCTCTTTTGTTTTGACTTGTTCAATAAGTCATGAGGTATATAAGGACTCTTTGACTTAGAACAAATAAAAAGAATACACAACTCTCATCACTCTCAAAAGAAAGAAACATATTCCTCCACTCCTCTATACCTAGCCATCGACCATAGAGAAAGAAGAAAGGGGATTTTTCGTTTGTTGATCCGTGCGTGACGATTTAGAGACGACGTATTTTTGTTGTTCGCATCAAGTTCAAGTTTGAAGAATCAAACAAAGGATTGAAGATTTGGAAGCTTCAATATTTTGAGTTTGGAGAAGAAAAAGTTTTTCTCCATCATCATATTCATATTAACGAGTAAGTTTTATTCGTTATACGCTTTTAGATTCAATTATGCGAATTAGAGTACCAATTGGGTTTTCGTTTTATTTTTTGAAATCCCTTCCGCTGCGTTTATGCTTTTTTGAATGAAACCCAACCGTGGTATCAGAGCCAATCTCTAATTTGCATATTTGATCTTGTTTACGTGATTTAAGAATTGCATGTTATGTGTTTTTGAAGCATGTTTGTATGTTTTTCTTAAATCTGCGTTTTATGGTGTTTTGTCTAGTTTTTTGATTTTTAGTTATTGTAAATCTGAGAATATTTGATGATATTGAAAATCGAAAAATACCGAGAAAAAATGGGGCTCGAAAGCTCCGAGAAAAACACGCGCACAGCTGCGCACGCTGTTTAGTCATGGCCCATCGGGTCGTGACAATGGCCCGACGGGTCGTGGGTTTGGATACCTAATTCGTTGATTTGGGTCATGGATTCGGGTCGTAAAACGGGCTATGTTTGGGTCGAAATTATTTTTTGAATTTTGGGTGATTTTAATTAATTGGGTGGATCAAAAAGATGAAGACCCGAATAATTTAAATCAAGCCCAATAGAAAATTATCCAATTTCGATTTGTTAATTAGTTTGGACTTAATCTAATTAAATCTAAATGGGCCAATTAGATTGGTGATTTGGACTTAAATTAAATTTAGCTCAATAAGAAATTAATAAACGTGAATTTTGTTCTAATTAATTATTTTGAGCCCAATTAAATTGAATCCAAGTGGACCAAAAGGATGGTAACTTAAGTTTGATGAAATCGAGCCCAATAAAATTAATTGGAATATAATATTTAACTGGAACTAATTAATTATTTTTCTTGGAGATTAATAATTGATTTATGGATTAAATATTATTATTTTTCCTCGACTTGGAAATTACTTCATTTTGAATAAAGAATATAAAATTATTTTTCTTAGAGATTAATAATTAATTCTTTGATCAAATAAAAGTATTTCCAATTTTTGATGGCTTTAAATCATAATAAAATAAAATATAGAATTCCATATTTTATGTGTTCATATTATTTTAATTAAAAGTAGATGCCCTTCATTATTAATTTCGTACATCTAAGTAGATGCCCTTCATTATTATTTTAATTTGAAGAAAGATAAACAGAGCTAATATTATCACAATAGACAGGCGAGGCCTGGGAGAGAGGACAATGGAGCTCAAGAAAAAGATTACGAAGCCAAGCCGTTTCAGCAACAGCATTGGCAACACCACGGTACTCGGCCTCGGCACTAGACGAGAGACAACGGGTTGGCGTTTAGAAGACCAGGAAATGAGATTATCACCAAGGAAGACACAATACTTAGAAGTCGAATGACGAGTGTCAGGGCATCCAGCTCAGTCAGCATCAGAGTAAGAGACGAGCTGAGAGGTAGAGGAAGGAGTACGGGTAAGACCGTAATCAAGCGTGACACGAACATACCGAAGAACACGTTTGAGAGCGAACATATGACTATCATGAGGATCATGCATAAAGAGACAAAGCTGCTGAACAGCAAAAGAGATGTCGGGACGAGTGAAAGTGAGATATTGGAGAGCACCAGCAAGACTACGATAAAGAGTTGGATCAGAAAATGAGGGACTAGAAGAAGAGGAGAGTTTTGCTTGAGAGTCGGCAGGAGTGGAAACAGAATTGCACAAGGACATATTGGCACGATCCAGAATTTCGCGAGCAAATTTTTCTTGAGAGAGAAAAAGACCAGAAGGACTGTGAGTGACAGAAATGCCTAGAAAGTAATGAAGAGGACCAAGATCAGTCATGGCGAACTCCCGAGAAAGAAGAGAGGTGGGATGAGTAAGAAGAGAGGAAGAAGAAGCAGTGAGGACAATGTCATCAACATAAAGAAGGAGATAGGCAGTGGAGGAGCCACAACGAAAAATGAAGAGAGAAGCATCAGCACGACTACTGAGAAATCCAAGAGAAGAGAGAAATGCCAAGCACGAGGAGCTTGTTTTAGTCCATACAACGCTTTCTTAAGGAGGCAGACGTGATTAGGAAAGCGGGGATCAAAAAAACCAGGGGGTTGCTTCATGTACACAGTTTCGGTTAGATGACCATTGAGAAAGGCATTCTTAACGTCGAGCTAATGAAGAGGCCAAGATTGGGAGAGAGCAAGACTAAGAACCGTACGAATAGTAGCGGGTTTAACAATGAGACTAAAAGTATCTTCATAATCGATGCCAGGTTGTTGAGTGAAACCTTGAGCAACGAGACGAGCTTTATAGCGTTCAAGAGACTCATCAGAACGAAATTTTTGGCAAAAAATCCATTTGGACCCGACGAGGTTGACATTGGGAGGACAAGGAACAAGATCCCATGTGTGATTAGAGTGAAGAGCATTGATTTCATCATTCATAGCAGAAGTCCAGAGGGGATTGTGAACAGCTTGAGCATAAGAGCGGGGAATAGGAGAAATCGAAGGGGAAGATGAAGAGAGATTGAGAAGGCGGCGGGATTTAGTAACTCCAGCCTTAGATCGAGTGACCATAGGATGTGTAGAGATTGGGGAAGAATGTCGGGGAGGGGAAACCGAAGTCGAGGGAGGAGGAGAGGGATAGGGCAGCGGAGATGGTGAAATGGGACGGGAGGAGAACCCGGGCTGCGGACCGACAGTGGCGCGGGTCGGCGTGGTAGCGGCTAGATGGCGGAGCAAAGAAGGCGTGTCCTCAGCAGAGGTAGGATCCAGAAAATTATAAGAAGTGGAATCGAGAGAGGAAGAATGAGAGGAGAATGGGAAAACGGACTCATCAAAAATGATATGGCGAGAAAGAATGATTTTATTCGTGTCGAGATCGAGACAATGATAACCTTTGTGATTAGAAGGGAAACCTAAGAAAATGTAGGCAGACGAGCAAGGTGATAACTTATGAGGAGCTGTGGCAGAGAGATTGGGATAACACAGACAACCGAAAACGTGGAGATGATCATAGGAGGGAGAAATATTATATAAAACTTCGAATGGGGTGCGAAAAGAGAGAGTCGGGGTAAGAAGGATATTAAGGAGGTGAGCATCCCTGTGAATAGCCTCTGCCCAAAAAGAAGGAAGAAGAGAAGCTTGAAAAAGAAGAGAACGCACGATATTGTTGACTTTTTGTATGGTACGTTCGGCTTTACCATTTTGTTGCGAAGTATGAGGACAAGAAAAACAAAATTGTACACCATTGATTGCAAAAAAAGATTGGAAAGAGTGATTGTCAAATTCACCACCATGGTCACACTGAAAAGATTTAATTTTTAAGTTAAATTGAGTGTGAACATAATTAAAAAAGTCGACAAATTTTTTAAAAGTATCTAATTTATGACGTAAAGGGAAAATCCATAAGAAATGTGAAAAATGATCAAGAAAAATTAAATAATAACGAAAGCCACGCAAACTCGGAACAGGAGATGTCCAAATATCATAATGAATAATATCAAATAAGTTTGTGCTAGAAGAAGTAGAACTAAAACATGGGAGGCGTTTATGATTTCCTAACTAACAAGCATGACATTGAGAACGAGAATATTCCTTATTACAAGAAATGAAGCTACGACTAGAAAGAAAATTGAAAATAGCAACTCCGGGATGACCGAGACGACGATGCCATGTGGAAGAAGATGGAGCTATAGAAGTGAGGAGAGCCGTGGAAGACGGATGGAAAGGATAGAGAGCGTCGTCGCTGTTTTGCTGAAGAAGAACCGAGCCAGAGCTAAGATCTTTTATAGAAAAACCAAACGGGTCAAACTCGATTGAGCAATGATTATCACGAGTAAATTTACGAACAGAGATAAGATTTTTAATTAACGAAGGAGAAATAAGAATATTATTGAGAGAAAGAGAACGAGAAGGAGTGGGAAGAGATGAGTGACCAATGGAAGTGACAGGGAGTGCAGCACCATTGCCAACAATAATTGAATTTAAATTATTACAAGGTGCAATATTAAAAAAATTACCTTGATGAGAAGACATGTGAGAACTCGCACCGGTATCCAAATACCACTGTTCATCGGGTTGTTTGAGTGTCATTGTTTGATATAGAGCAGAGAGGTCGTTAGCAGCAAGAGCGGGCTGATGTGGCTGAGCTGGACTGGAGGAATAGGCTGCTGGAGCAGGAGCAGATGGACCGAAAGGAACTGGGGCACGGTTGGTGAAAGGCCCAAGAGGCGGGCCCAGAATACTTGGAGCGCTGGGGCTGCTGAATGTGGAACCATGCAGTGGGACGTTTGCTGAAGAAGGCCCAAAGGTGGACGGCTGGAACCAAGGAGATGTAGTGGGCTGAGTGGAGGCGGCCCAATGTGCTGAATTGTTAGAGAAGGGTGCATGTGGGCTGCTGGATGGAGTAAAGCATGCATGAATCGGACCAAGCAATTGAGGCCCATTAGGAGTATGCTGCAGGAGTTGGTAGGAGTATCCAGAAGTGGGGCCGACCGAATTTTGTGGACTCAGACGAGAGCCCATATGGTAGTTTCCCGAACGACCACCACGGTAATTATGACGACCACCACCTCGACCACGATTATTACCATAATTTCGATTATTATTTCGGTTGGTGTTAGGATTCGGATTTTGTGAGAAAAGAGCAGTGGCGGAGTCGGGGAGTTGTGTATGAGTAGTGAAAAGTATTTCGCGAGTTTCATGAATAAGAAGTAAATTACGACATTCAGAGAAAGAGGGTAGAGGGGGTTTGGCGGTTATGACAGTGACGAGAGGGAGGTATGACTCGGGGAGACCTTGCAAAATTTTAAGAATTAAGGCATCATCAGTTATGGGAGAGTCAAGATCGGCGAGGTTGTCGGCTAAAAATTTCATCTCCTGACAATATTGAGAAATAGATAAGGTACCTTTACGAAGATTATGAAATCGCTCATTAAGTTGCATGGAGCGTGAGGGTTTATTATTACGAAAATTTGACTCAATGGAAAACCAAATATCATGAGATGTAACATATTCAAGATCAAGATGTTTTAGCAATTTAATATCAACAGACGATAAAAACCAACGTTTAATAGTTGAGTCAAGAGAAAACCAAGTTTCATCAGTATCGAAAATTGGTTTTGAATGGCCAGTTATGTGATAAAAAACAGAGTAGCTACGACAGAGATCCATAAACATACCGCGCCATAATTTATAATTTGAATCGTTTTCTGTTAACTTAAAACCAAAAGAAGAATGAACATTGTCGGCGGCCAAAGCCGGGTGGAGTGGGGGCGGTTTGGGTTGATTTTGGGCATGAAGTTGGGTTTCGGTGGCAGAAGAGTCCTCGGTTTGAGACATGGAGGAAGGAAAACCGAAATAATAAACGAAAAAGAACGGAACTAATCACTTGAGAGGATAGTAATCGAAAAAATACCTTGAGAAATCACCGAGAAACTACAATAAGGAAGCGGCCGGCAATGGAGGCTATAGGAAGTGAGAGATATCGCGTTGAGGGGAGCAACGACTTAGAGGGGAAGATATAGAGAGAGACGATGAATAGTACTGTATCAGTGGAATAGTACTGTAGAGCCGGAATAGTACTGTAGCAGCGGCGGCTAGAAGAGAAAAGAAAAAAATAAAGGCCTAGGAGTTTAGGTTTAGGCTGATACCATGTTAATGTAAATTCCCCTTGAGGATTGCATTAATAATCAAAGATATATATAGAATTTACAATAGAAATATAATATAAAAGGTAACTAAAAAACTAACAATAAAGGTAAACCTAATCTAATAAGGAAACTAATAATAGAGCAATAATAATAATAACTCTATCACTCACCTACTACTAATTGGTATTTAACAACACTACCAGTCTCAACCTACAATAAATATTTCATTAAATATATAGGTTTGCACAATCTAGAAATGTCAAATTTCCTACTTTTATTCTATGTCAAAATCAAGTGTTTGTAACTATTACAAGATAATGTTCATGCTTTTCACGTGCACAAATAATAAAATATTGTTGTTGTAATTACAATTAATAAGTTTTATTCTTTATAACGATACATTATCTTGAATAATTATAACACATTGAAAACATAACAATGGGTTGATTTGTATTACTACTGAAACTGAATAAATCATCAGAAAAACTTTATTGTTAGATTTTATTGAGAAACAAGTAAAAGATGATTAGTTATGTGTTTGCTATCTATAGAATTGAAAAACTTCAATAATATAAAAGCAAAAAAGGGTCGTAACTTAACAATGAATCAAACAAACATTATCAGAGTGAACATAAAGATCAAAGGTACATTATGAGGATATCCTTTTGAATTCTTTTTTCTCTTTTAATGGTTTTATCATATAATTCCATTTTCATATATATGTATATCTTTTTTAACGTATTTGGATAATTAAAAATGATAGTAAGGTAATTTCGTAGAATTAAAGTCATTGAGATATGCATATTATGTATGGGTGAGTGTAACTCATGTATAGTGCATGTATAAAGTTTAGAGTATCTTATATAGAAGACATATAATGAGTAAATAGATGATTGCACAATATTCTTTTTATGGGGGTACTTTTACATTAAAGATTACTTGTTTTATATTGACGTGAACAACATTTGTTTTCTCTTTAACAGATAAGAAAACCTAAAAGGACACCAGCACATACCTCATGCATCTCCACGATATAGTTTTCATGACCACCTTGGCACTGGAGAAGTCGAAATGTCACCCACCAAGTTTTATCAATTTCATAGGCTATTAGATTGCGACTTTTCTTCTTAGTTGAACTGTCAACATTTGATGGTTCAGGAGTATCCTACAACATAATGAAAAGAGCAATTTAGTTCTTCACAATTGAGTAGAAATGAAGAGGAGATAATGTTTGAGGTACTCAATTTCGCCAGTTGTACATAGTAAACAAGTTTAATTATAAAACTTTTGTAAGTTAATCAATTCTGACTAAGTAGCACTACATGGCATATATATCGGTCTTTTGTGTTATGAAAGTATGAGTTGATCAAAGAGTTTATTGAAATTTTTAGGTTATATATTAACATAATGACTATGAATTGAAGAGTAGAAAAATAATAGTATAATTGAGTTTTAGTATTTTTAATTATTTTAATTTGTAAAGAGCATCAAACTTTCTTTTTGATATAAAGCTCTTGTGAAAAACTGATAATTTGTCTTCATTATATCATATTTTATACAATATTTTTATTTTTAGAAAAAGTTAAGTTCATATGAAATTAAACTTTAAGAGCTTTCCAACAAAGAGATCAAGAGTATATAAAGTGCTTATGAAAGGTTATAGCTATATAAAACTTAAATTTATGCACAATTATGAATTTCTATGATTTAATTTAATCTTTCAAAAATCTCATATTCATGTTATCTATTGAGAAAAATAGATAAATTCACGACAAAAAAATCTAAATATTTGTACATTTTTTATAATAAAAAAGGTTCTAAATATATGTTTTGCAATTACCTTGGAGTTTAACAATATCTTAATTGATATAGGAAAATAATCAGATAATTCAATGTAAACAAATTATCAACGGCACGGGGAACAACTTATTTGGAATACCACTAGAGCTTTATTGAAAAGAATTTTGAATTAAAAACTAAAACAGGATGGTTACAAGAAATCATGTTAAAAAATAAAATAATATGTTTTTTTTCCTTTATTTGTCATTAAGTTTCTTTATTTTTGTATCATATTTGTCACATGACTTGCATTGATATTATAAATTCACTGCTAATCAATGAATATTATAATGCTGATAAGATTTCATATGAAAGAGCTACAAGTTTTTAATATTGACCTTTTGCATATTCCTAACTAGAAGGCACATATAGAGCACAAGAAATTTGAAAAGGATAATTGTAGGTGTTTTAGTGATAAAAAATATATAAAATAAATAACGCAAATCATTTAATATTATTGTGAACTTATATAATATTTTATTCTATTTAATATGTTGTGACGTTTTTCTTTTATTCTTAATCAAATCACAAAGAATGCCCATATAACTAAATAAATGGATCTGGTCAATATAACTGACAAAATAAAACTAAACTTAGAAATCTACCCCTACATATAATTATGTCATTAATATATATAATTGCTAAAATTGTAGGGAGACTGCAAAAATAAAAATAAAAATGAACTCGACTTTTGTCCATAAATCTCCTCATTTACTTGTGAGTCAAATAATTTCGCTTTAAAATTTTTAGTGGAAAAGTCTATTTATTTACAAATATCTATGCTAATTGTTTAATGATTAAAAGAAATCAAAATGGATATGTACACCTTACTAATGTTAATAAAATTACAGGATCAATTAATTCCAATGAAAAAAAATGAAAAGAAAGCCACGAGATAGATTTTATAGACCCCAATTAAACGATGATGACAAGGGTTCATGGATCATAAATACTAGAGTTTCATCAAGATCATATGTGAAATTCAGAATTCAAACTTTAAATCTAAAATAAATAAAATCAAAGTAAAAAGATGCAATTATTTGGAAATCAAGTTCAGATATTCAAACATTAGTAAATATAATAAGTCAGAATGAAATTACAGTGTGGGCTATCTTTCATGTATTGAATTAGAATTAAATTTCACTTTCACTAGTCAATAAGAAGAAACGTAGCACAAACTTAATTCTTTCAGATTTTCTTATAGAAACAAGTTTAGGCAAAGAGACAATACAATTAATATTAACTACCAATTAAGTTGAAAATTCCAAACTGGATCAGACACTAAATTAAATCACACAGGAAGATGAGAAAAAAGAGCTTGCTATATTCAACGTGTGTAGCTGTGACAAAAGAATGCTAGATACAAAGTTTTAGCTACGGCAAAAACCTCACTTACCATGTTTTGTAACGATTACAAAGGGCATTTTGTAACTCATAACCTCATTGGAAATTGCATAGCAATTGATATTTCAATTTAACTCAAGTTTGAGTTGGAAAAACACGTTTCAAAAGTTATGATAATGCTGCATTCAAAGGAAATCTCATTTTCCAAAAAGTTAGATTTTTATGTATTGTAATTTGCTACACAATCTGCTACAAAATCAAGATGGATATTACTTTAATCTCTTTTCGCTGCAATAGATTTATATGTACTGAATTTTCTTTTGCAGAAACTCAATTTTCTTCGAAACAGTTATCATGAAAGGAGATCATGAGCCGTATTTTCACTTAAAAAGAAGTCACCACCTTCTTATGTATGTTAAAAATTGTAGTAACGAGATTGGTAGAAACATACGATCTTAGTGAGCGAAAAGACTTAAAATTCAGGATGTGGAAGCCTTGTAGCAAAGGAACTAGTGTAAATCGACAAAATGTGCTACTTATATTTAGAAATGAATTTTCCAAATTAATTAATAATTTTTATGCACTATTCTTATTGATCGAGAACTAAATCAGTTACGAGAAGGAAAGTTTCTTTCATAAATGTAACTATTATGTATCTATTTAAATTGAATAGTTTGAGAGTCGGAATATACTAAAAGGTACATGAAATAGGTCAAAAGACAACTAAGTACTAATCCGGAATCAATCATTAAAGAACACACGACAAAGTTCAATGACTACTAAATCCTAATTAATAGCAAATGATTAATTAATGATTGAGTCGCGCGAAACATAAAAAGTGGCTAAAACAAATTAATTATTTTCCGTTTCAACAAGATAATTAAATGTTTGATCGTGCATTTAAATTTCGCGCCACATCCCACAAAAACGAAAACCTAAGATAGAGCATTCATAAAATGAAAAAAAAAAATTAAAATCGTATTATACCTCAGACAAAGGGCGCACTACTGCTACTGGAAACACATAAGAAACAGGCTCAGGTGAGAGCACCCCATCAGAAGGCATACTTGATGAGCTCTGCAAAAGAAGAGTTAACCAGAAATCATAAATATTCCAATATGAACACAAATATAAACATATATAAATTTCAAAAAGTGGAGTTTTAAGATTTTTTTTCTTTTTCTTTGTGCGTGTAAATTAATGACTGTGAGAATGTTTGTGTTTGAGGTTCTTCTGTATAATTGTCATTATTCTCTTCTTTGATTTGATTTTCTTTGTCGTTGTTCTTTTTCCCCTCATCTGTTATATATTTTACAGGTTTTATTAATCTTTACACACTTTCATTGGGTAATCAATTTAAAGTATTATATTATAATATTTTTCATTTAACAATGTGTTAGAGCAACCCTAATTAACTATAAGACGCGGGAAAAAAATACAAACAGTGGATGATGGAAACAATACATAAAATGTTTATTTGAGAAGAATGAAAAGATAAAACAAATCAATCTGACCTCGTTATGCATGTTAATTTTCAAGGACGGATACTATTTGAAATTGAGATTGATTGGGGTTATAGAGAAGATGTATGAAAAACAAATACAAATTTATTTACATGACATATTTATAAGAATGGCTTATCAGGTATAATGAAACGCAATCTTACCACTTAACCCATTTTAGAGATTACAATCTATGGTTCTGATTACAATACTTAAGAATGTGATTTTGAAATTTTTTATTATTCTCTAGCATGGTAAGCTATTAATAAAGTTTGTTATCATGTATAATAGGGCGAATTGCATTTTTGGTCCAATATTTTTGGACTTTTTCAATTTTGGTCCTATTCGTTATGAGATTCTCACGTAAATTCTCACATTTGGTCTCAACCAAATTTTTCATCCAAAATTTAACTGCCAACTTCATTAGTCAGCATTTTGACCGGTGTTTTTGGGAGAATTCGTGCGTGGATGCACTCACACACGAATTATTCAACATCACGATGTTTTTATATTCAAATCACATGCTACTCATGAACAAAATCTCCCAAAAAAGCCGGTCAAAATTATTGACTAACGTAGATGGTCGTTAAATTTTGAATTGAAAATTCAATTACGACCAAATGTGAGAAATATTAAAAGTTATGGGTCACAATATGAAAATCTCTTTTTCATGGTAGTGAATAGAACTAAAATTGAAAAAGTCTAAATATGTAGGACAAAAATGCGACTTTCCATGTGTAATAATAACTCTATGTATAAGATTGTATATTATTGTCGGATGCCTTAAAAACAGTTATGCTCATGGGTATATGATTTTAAAGAGTTTGAATGAATTAAGAAGTTTAGCCCTATAGCAATTTTAATTTGTCGGTCAAATTATACTATATAAATCTTTGGAAAATTACATAACAAACCCTTGTAAAATACAAAAAATGCATAAAATCCACATGTGTTAAAAAATGGCCTTATATACTCCTATGTTATTATTTAGTTTGTACACTCTCCCTTTCTGTTAGTGCAGAGTAACGACGTTATTTTTTTTTGTATTGTATGACCGTTATACCCCTAGTGTTAATAAACATTATCTTTATACTCATTTAATCTCAGCGGTTGGATCAAACAAATTATAATAAAATAATTAAAACTATGAAAAAATCATAAAGACATCATAATAAATTATAAAATTTCTGAAAATAAAAAAAAATCTACAAAAATTCAGAAATAAAAAAATAAATTTGAAATTCAACAGAATTCAGATAATAATTAAAAAAAATTATGAAAATCACAAAAAAAATATTTATAAAATTTCAAAAAATAAAAAAAATCACACAACAATGCAACAGAAAAAAAAATCTAAAAATCCAGAAAAAATTACATAAATTTCTGAAAATAGAAAAATCGATGAACATTTAGAAAAAAAAAATCAAATCCGAAAATTTAGAAAAATATTCACAAAAATCTCTGAAAATTATAAATTTTATCAAAATAAAAAAAATATTCCAGAAATATACAGAAGAGCAAAAACAAATTTGAATCGCAAAGCAACCCTTGATTTCCATGTAGAGGAAAAATATTACAGAAATAAAGAAATAAATTCTGTTAACCATTGAAATTTCATAAATTATCATCATACAATAAACAAACAACTCTTGATTTTCATGTAGAGGAAAATAAACTATATATATATAAATATGCTGCTATGATACTACTGCCTTGTTTGGATCTACAATATTTCTTTCTTTTTCTTTATTTCCCTGGGGTTTAAACTTCTTTTGGTTACTTGGATATGAAAGTAGTTCTTGATCTGCTATGAGGGCGTCTCGATGGTGATGCCGCAACAGAGTGGATGATTAATTTTACAAACCGATAGTGAATTGTAGCTGTGGGTTGGGTTTGATTCGAGTTTGGGTGGTGGCGCGATGAGGATTGCTGGGACAGTGTTGGCAAGATTTTTACGGCGATGGTGAGGGTATGGGTGGGTGGTAGTACAATGGCGGTAAGGAGAGGGCAACGTGTTATGCTGTGTTCACGTGAAGAAGAAGAGGGAATGGGGGAAAAGGGAAAAGAAAAGGAAAATAAGAAAAAGAGAATAAAGAAAAGGAAAATAAAATAAAAGGCCCTTTAGTCAATTACTCAACCATTTTAATATAAAAAAATGTTAAAAAAATACCTTCCTTCGCATAACCCGCGTGTGCATGCTAAACTATGTTAGTTTGTAACTAACGGGGGTTTCTGTGCAGGATTTTTAAAAACACAGGGGCACCAACGGCTATTTTTCTAACACCGGTGGGTTTTTTTGCAGATTTTGTATTTTATAGGGGTATAAAATGTAATTTTTCCTAAATCTTTTGGTCCTTTAAGTTGTCTCTGTGGAAATTTCACCTTGTTGTGACAAATCCAAGGGTAAAGCGTTCATCCATGACCGTGCTCAAAAAAGATATTTCACCTTGGCACTTCCACGTATAATAATTTCGCCTTGCATCTTTCGATTTATGGCACATTGCATTCCTTTCATTTATAAAATGTCGGGGAAATTACATTTTCTATCCCATAATCTTGCCCATTTTAATTTTAATCTCATTCTTAAGGGACTTTTCACATTTATTCATGTAACTTTCAAATTATCACGCTTGTAGTCCCAACTGAATTTTTGTCCAAAATTGAATGTTTTGGGGAGATTTTGTGTGCGTATGTCCCGTGATAAATAATAGAAATATCGTGATATTGAATATAATTCGTGCGTGAGTGCTTTCACACATAAAGTCACCTAAAAAAAGCTGGCCAATGTTAGTTGACCACTAAATTTTGGACGAAAATTTGATTCGGATTAAATGTAAGACATTTAAAAAGTTATAGGATTAAATGTGATAAATCCATAATAAATGAGACCAAAATTAAAATGGAAAAAAGGTTAAGCGACGAAAAAAATTAAACTTTCCCATGAAATGTCACATGATGGAAATGTGGGAAAAATCCATTTTTTTGTCCGGTATACATTTAGAATTTTCCGGCCAATTTGACCGGAAATAATCATGCGTGGCCGGTCACATGAGGGGCCAAATTGGGGATTTTTTTATTTGGAGAAAAAATTGTTGACTTTGCTTGCCATTTGGATATATTAAAAAGTTTTGCAACCAAGTAGATATTGTGCATCCATTGCATCTTTCATTCCTGCCACATTGCATTCCTTTTATATATAAAATGTTAGGGAAATTATATTTTTCATCACATAATTTTGTCCCATTTTAATTTTGGCCTCATTTTTTACGGATTTCTCAAGTTTATTCCTATAACTTTAAACATATCACACATTTAGTCCCAACCGAATTTCTGTCCAAAATTGAACAATCAACTCCTTTTAGTCAATAATTTGACAGGTTTTTTGGGGAGATTTTGTGCATCAATGTCCCCGGATAGAGAATAGAAATATTGTGATATTGAATATTATTCGTGTGTGCGTGCATTTGCACATGATTTCTCCTAAAAAAAAGTTAGTCAAGAGGTTGACGAATGGAGTTGATCACTAAATTTTGGACAGAAAATTCGGTTTTGATTAAACATGAAACAAATTGAAAGTTATAAGACTAAATGTGAGAAATTCATTACGAATGAGACCAAAATTGAAATGTGGGAAAAATTATGTGATGGAAAATGAAATTTTCCCATAAAATGTCATATGATGGAAATGTGGGTAAATGCTTTTTTGTCCGGTATACATTTTAGGAATTTCCGATCAATTTGACCGAAAAAGCATGTGTGTGCTGGTCACATGAGGGGCCACATTGGGAATTTTTTGATTTGGAGGGAAAATGTCGACTTTGCATGCCACTTGAACAAAAATTTGATGATTTAACATGCCATTTGGATATATTAAAAGGTTATGCACCCCTGGGGATTCGAACTTGGGTCCAAAACTTGGTACAAGACCCCAAACCACTACGCGAACAAGCAACTTGATACATTTTTTCCACCCAGGTTCAAATCCCCTTGGGTGTAAAATCCTCCCCCCCCCCCTAACCAAGTGTCATGCCAAATCATCAAACTCTTGCCCAAGTGGCATGCCAAGTCAGTGATCTTCTCTCAAAAATAAAAATAAAAATTAATTTGTTCCCTCATATTACAGGCAATGTTGAAATATACGAGGTATTTTCTAGGGGCATATCTTAGAGGACCAAAAGGGAAATCATATACAAACCGAACCAAAAATGCATTTTCCTTAAGGAAATTTTAAATGCTAAGTTTGGAATTTTTCTAATTTGGAGTGAAAGTCGATGGTTTGACTTGTAGCTGGACGAAACATCTTTGGAATGACTGGAGTTTGACAAAGCAGAAAAGTTTGAAGCTTGGTTTGTTTAAAATAAAAAGCTAAGTTTAAATACACTTATTTCTCTGGTAAATTCTAAACCAAGTTACTCTATACTCTATTAAGATTGATTGTTAAATGTTTGTTTGAACTTAATTTCATTAACATAACAAGCTAATTTGATTTTTTTTTCTTTGTGTTAGCTTTAAAGTTCAGTTCGACCCCTACTCGTTTGGTTAGCAAATAGTTAAAATATGTAAAGATTTTAATTATTTGAGTCTAACTTGTGTTTAACTCGAGTGTAGCACGTTTTAGCCAATTCTATTAACATTCAGACGGAGGTCAAACACCATTGCTCAATGTTAATAAAGACTAGCGGTCATAGCACACTCAATGCGTGTGCACGACATGGAAAACATGTAAAAGAGAATGACTTTTCAACTATTAATGAATACTTAATATTCATTAATATCTAACGGTCGGAGCACACGTTATTGTGTAAATAAAGAAAAACGGAAGAATCGAAAACAAAAGGATGAAATCTAAAATATGATAATCTTCGAAGTCTGATCTCAGATGAAAATCACCCTCTATCTTCAACTCGGATGATTTGAATGTTTCTAAAGTTTGAATCCTCCCAAATATCTGCATTTCTCATGCCAAAATGTTGGTTAAATTGCATGAAAGAAAATACAAAAATACCATTGACAACTTACCCCTCAAAATCAAACGGGATCTTGAGGTCCTAGAAATGAACTTGTTAGGATTAAGATTTAAGAACAATGAACAATCAAGAACACAAAATTCTTGCCCAAAGCTCCAAGCTTTTCCACTTTTCCAGAATATTCAATGAATGATACTGTAATGAAGATGGAGTATTTCACCTTATATTGATATGAAGTATACACACCTATTTATATACACAAGTTATATCTAAAGTAAGTAATAAAATAGAAAACCAATCCCTACATTCCTTCCTTAATTTCAGCCATGTACTATCCCACTTCCTTAATATATGACACTTTATAACACTCCCCCTCAAGCTGGAGCATAGATGTTAATCATGCCCAACTTGTTACAAAGAAAATCAACTCGGACCCCATTTAAAGCCTTTGTGAAAAGATCTCCTAATTGTTCTCCAGTCTTCACATACTCCGTAGAAATGAGATTTTGTTGCACCTTTTCACGAACGAAATGACAGTCGATCTCAATATGTTTAGTTCGTTCATGAAACACAGGATTGGAGGTAATGTGAAGGGCAGCTTGGTTATCACACCAAAGTTTTGCTGGCATCGAGATTTTAAGACCCACTTCAGTTAATAACTGATATATCCACATCATTTCACACGTAGATTGAGCCATAGCTCTATACTCTGATTCGACACTAGAGCGGGATACAACACGTTGTTTCTTACTTTTCCATGACACTAAATTTCCGCCAAAGAAGACACAATAACCTATGGTAGATCTTCGATCTATTTTAGATCCTGCCCAATCTGCATCTGAATAGCACTCTATACGAGTGTGATTATGATTCTCATAAAGTATACCTCGTCCAGGAGCTCCCTTTAAGTAGCACAAGATGTGTTCTAGAGCAGCCCAATGATGAACAGTTGGAGCAGACATAAATTGACTCACATTGCTAACACAATATGCGATATCAGGGCGAGTTACTGTGAGATAGTTCAATTTCCCCACTAACCTTCTATACCTCTCCGGATCCTCAAATAAGTCTCCTTCATTAGTGAGTTGTAGATTAGGTGGCATCGGAGTGCTGCATGGTTTAGCTCCTATCTTTCCTGTCTCCGTTAACAGATCAATCACATATTTCCTTTGTGATAAGAAGATGCCTTTCTTGCTCCTAGTTACCTCAACTCCCAAAAAATACTTCAACGATCCTAAATCCTTTGTGTGGAACTGACTGTGAAGAAAAACCTTCAAGGATGATATTCCCATAGCATCACTTCCGGTAATAATAATATCATCTACATATACAACAAGGAGAATAACGCCGGATGGAGAGTGTTTATAAAATACTGAATGATCAGACTTACTCATATTCATTCCAAACTTTTCAACTGCTTGACTGAATTTGCCAAACCACGCACGAGGGCTCTGTTTCAAACCATACAGAGCCTTTCGAAGGTGACAAACTTTCCCATACTCCCCCTGAGCAACAAACCCAGGTGGTTGCTCCATGTAAACCTCTTCGAGTAAGTCGCCATGTAAGAAAGCATTTTTGATGTCTAACTGGTGCAAGGGCCAATCATGAGTGGCAGCCATAGACATGAATAACCGAACGGAGGTCAATTTAGCCACAGGAGAGAAAGTTTCAGAATAATCCACACCATAAGTCTGGGCATAACCTTTAGCGACAAGGCGAGCTTTAAGTCTAGCCACAGAGCCATCGAGATTCATTTTGATTGCAAAGACCCATTTACAGCCGATAGCCGTCTTACCTGCAGGTAAATTTACTAAATTCCAAGTACCATTAACATCTAAAGCATTCACCTCTTCTAACATAGCCGCACGCCAACCAGGATGAGACAAGGCTTCACGAACAGTTTTAGGCAAAGATAAAGAATCAAGAGAAGCAACGAACGAATGTGTAGAAGATGATAAATGATCATAAGAAACAAAAGAGGAAATGGGATACGTGCACTGGCGTTTACCTTTACGAAGGGCAATAGGAAGATCAGGAGCATTGTCTGATGGATCTGATGACGAAGTTGAAACCGGTGCGGGACATATACTAGGAGGATCACGTCATCTGGAGTAGACATGTCGAATAGGTGGAGGAGCCACAGGCGTAGCAGGAGGAACGCTAGGTGTAGGAGTAACAGCGGGTGACTGGTAAGTGATATGGTAAACGAACAAATCATCCGCCTCCCCCTTACTATCAGGAGGGTCAGAAGACGAAGGAAAGAATGGACAATGTTCGAGGAAGGTGACATCGGCGGACACAAGATACTTGTTCAGACTAGGACAGTAACACCTATATCCTTTTTGTAATCGAGAATAACCCAAGAAAACACAATTTACGGACTTAGGATCTAATTTCGTAACAGTAGGACGAACATCACGGACAAAACAAGTACTACCAAAGATACGAGGTTCAATAGGAAACAAAGGTTTAGTGGGAAATAGAATGTTATAGGGAATCTCACCATGGAGTACAGAAGAGGGCATACGATTAATGAGGAAACAAGCTGTGGAGACAGCATCCGCCCAAAAAATCTTAGGGACATGGGTTTGGAAAAGCAAAGCTCGGGCTGTCTCAAGAAGATGTCGATTTTTTCTTTCAGCAACTCCATTTTGAGATGGTGTATCAACACAGGAAGATTGATGAAGAATTCCATGGGTACTCATATAAGTGTGAAATGAATCTGAAAAATATTCTTTTGCATTATCACTTAGCAAAGTACGTACACGAATATTAAATTGTGTTTGTATTTCAGCACAAAAGGCAGTAAAATGACCGAATAATTCAAATCGATTCTTCATAAAATAAATCCAAGTCATCCGAGAAAAGTCATCAACAAAAGTAACAAAATACCGAAAACCAATTTTGGACATAACAGGACAAGGACCCCAAACATCAGAATGAACTAAATCAAAAGGAGAACCGACTCTTTTATTGACTCGAGAAATAGAAGACAAACGATGATGCTTTGCAAATTGACACGACGCACAATCTAAAGAAGGGAGATTCTGGAACTGAGGACAAAGTTTCTTCAACACAGGTAGAGACGGGTGGCCTAACCGACAATAAGCGTCAAAAGGTGTAATGACAACCGAGCAGGCGATGGACTTGGGCACCGATGCCTGAGTATCCAGAACGTAGAGACCTCCCGAAACATGTCCTCTACCAAGGATCCGCTTCGTCAAAAGATCCTGAAACAAACAATGATCCGGAAAGAATGAGACACAACAATTGAGTGTATTAGTAATTTTGCTCACAGAAAGTAGATTAAATGAGAAATTGGGTAAATGTAAGACAGATGAAAGCGAAAGGGATGAAGTGGGATGAATGGTTCCAGACCCAAGAACGGTGGATGTAGAACCATCAGCTAAAGTGACATAGGAGGGAGAGGAGTATGATTTAAATGTGGAAAAAATACTCGGATTACCTGTCATATGATCGGAAGCCCCGGAGTCAATAACCCATTGTGAGGAAGAGGAAAGGAGGCACGCAGTTGGATTACCTGACTCAGCAGTGGCAGTGACGGAATGAGAAGAGGGCTTTAATGTGTCTTGGTAACGAAGAAACTTAGCAAAGTCAGTGGCAGATACAGTAACAGTCTGATCAGGGGACGAGCCAGGAGCAGCTACAATATTAGCTGAGCCAAGTGGAGCAGGAGCAGCGGCAATATGAGCCGAGTGAGACTTGCGATATTTGTTTTGTAGCTTAGGACAAGTGCGTTTAGTATGACCCGCTTCATGACAATAACGACACTCAATTTTCTCTGTATCCTGACCTCCTGTACTGCCTCCACGATTATAAGTTGGACGAGAATACCGCAGTCCAGTATTGCGACTCACAAGAGCACTAGGCACAGAAGCAGAGGGAGGCATGGAAGCAGTCGTATCAGTGCGAAGAACTCTACTAAACACCTCATGCAACGAGGAAATGTCAGTACCAGAAAGGATATGAGATTTGGCAACCTCAAATTGAGAATTAAGTCCTGCCAAGAAACTCATAATGGCCATCTTCTCCCGTTGAGCTTGTTGTACTTTAATATCAGGATGAAATGGTAACAAAACATTTAATTCTTCGTAAATCTTCTTAAAGTGCATAAAATAAGATTGAAGAGATTGATCATGTTGCTCCGGGCGATAAAACTCTTTACAAACTTCATAAATACGAGATATATTGCCTTTTCCCGAATATAAAAATTCCAAGTATTCCATCAATTCCTTGACATACTCACAGTGATTAATCAGGCTAACCACGTCAGTATCAATCGAATTCCGAATTTGTAAAAATAATCGTGCATCATCTTTCAACCAGTCTTTGCGAGTATCATCTTTAGGGGGATCATCAGTAAGATGGTCATCCTTAGAGATACTTCGCAAATATATTCGAACAGTTTTACACCAATCAAGATAATTTGGACCAAGTAATTTATGTTCTGTAATTCGGGACATGACGGGAACTATATCAGGCATAACAACAGTTTTCTGTTCTTCACCCATGAGGTATTATGATGGAAAACGAAATACCCACACCACACAAAAAACAAAAGGAATAGATACGAGACAACGAGAGAGCAGCGGACAAGACTTGTGCAAACCCAGGCCAAAATAACACACGAAGTATCAAAATAACCTGTGGGTGTGAGAGAGCAGAAGACGGCGACGCCGGGAGTGGCGACCGGAAAGAGAGACGGTGATGCACGCGCCTCCACGCGCCGGCGCGTGAAGCTACGCAAAAAATTTGGACGGCGCGTGAGATTCACGCGCAGCTCGGAATCGGAAACTGATTTCGTGGGTTCGCCGGAAACGGAACGGCTAACCTTCCTGGAGGGGCGGTGAGATGAAACGAGGCCGCGACAGTGGTGTTCTGGAACCAAACAATGTATCGCACTGTCAAATCGTCGGACGGCGCGTGAGGCGTATGCGCTGGCCGGACGACGCTCGAATTCCGGGTTTTGGCCGGAAAATGGATGGCGCGCCTGTTGGGGGTGGTGGTGATAACCGGAGGGTACTCGAAAGTGGCGACTCAAACGTTGCACATTTGGGCAACCGAAAAAAAATGAAAGCTAAGAATTTTCTTAACTGGCTCTTATACCATGTAATGAAGATGGAGTATTTCACCTTATATTGATATGAAGTATACACACCTATTTATATACACAAGTTATATCTAAAGTAAGTAATAAAATAGAAAACCAATCCCTACATTCCTTCCTTAATAACCCTAATTCCATAGTAATATACGGCTAATACAACTTTCCAAAATTAGAGTCCTACTCCAGCTCAATTACTACACTAAAAAGGAAATAACAATTAAAACCAATTACAAGAATAATTATAATAAATATTAAAATCCTCCATCTAAGCCGCTATTTGCTCGTTCCTTTTCTTTCGCCTTTCATACACTCGAATTGTCTTCCTCTCTCCATCAACTTCCTCCGCTTGCATGGCTTCACGATTCATAACAACTCTTCCCCCCTTTGAAATGAGCCATGTCCTCAAAGCGGAAATCCAGAAATTGATTAACCAAATCATTCACGTCCATCCATGTTGCATCCTCGTGAGATTGCCCTTTCCACTGCACAAGTACTTGTTGTACCTCCTGATTATTTTCATTTCAAATTCTCACTGCCAAAATGGAATCCGGCTCAAACAAGGCCGAACCCGTGACTTCCAAGGTAGCAGGCAGCTCCCCCTCAATCGCATGATCCTCAGTTATCTTCTGTAATTGCGAGACATGAAAAATGAGATGTATTCGACTCCTGGTTGGTAATTGTAACATGTATGCCGTAGGCCCTATGCGCTCCACCACTTCAAAAGGACCATAAAATTTCGCCGATAGCTTATTATAACTGTGACTAACTAATGATGTTTATCGGTGGGGTCAGACTTTCAAAAACACTTTATCGCCCACTTTGAACACCACCTCGCAATGATGTCTCTTCGCATAATGCACCATCTTCTGTTGCGCCCTCAACAAATTGAATTTCAATTGCCTTATAATGTCATCTCTATCCCTCAACACTTCGGCTACTGCTTCAACTTTGCACTCACCTGGAAAGAAACGTAAAATTGTGGGAGGAGGTCTACCATAGACAATTTCAAATGGAGTCGTGCGTGCCGAAGTCTGAAAGGACGTGTTATACCAAAACTGAACCCAAGCCAAACACCACGCCCATTTTTGAGGCTGCTCCAATGAAAAGCAACGCAAATAAGTCTCTAAGGTACGATTCAAAACTTTCGTTTGTCCGTCCAACTCCAGGTGATATGCGGAACTGAATTTCAACTTAGTGCCCTGCAATTTAAACAACTCTCTCTAAAAAGAACTGAAAATCACGGGGTCACGGTTAGTAACAATAGTGCTCGGGATGCCATGCAATCTAACTATTTCCCAGCACGAATAATTCGGCCACGGACCGGGCGGTAAACCCATTTTTCAACGCCACAAAATGACCATACTTAGATAATCTATCCACCACCACCACCACCACAATGCATGTAAACCCTTGGGATTTTGGAAGGCAGGTAATAAAATCCATAGATAAATCATTCCAAATCACCTCTGGTATAGGAAGGAGTTGTAGTAGCCCGGCTGGAGACATGGCCTCATATTTAAATTTTTGACAAACTAGGCAATTTACGACATATTGTTGCACGGTTTTCATCATCCCTCGCCAATATACACTTCCTGCTAACCGTCGATAATGTGCGAAAGGCTCCGGCGTGACCCCCTTCGGTCGCATCATGAAACTTAAACAATAATTTGGGAATCCATTCGGACGTCTCGGGAAGCATCAACCGGCCTTTGTAGAACACCCGATTGTTCACCAAAGAAAATCCCGATCGATTATTAGCTATTCGGCATATGTCCTCGACCACTTATTTCACAAAAGGGTCGCGCATCTGCTTCTCTATTACCGTAGTCATCTCGGGCCACACCGGTCCACCCATAGCCGTGATTACCCCATCTACTTCACGTCGTGAGAGAGCGTCGGCTGCATTATTGGTCTTGCCTGTCTTATACATAATTTCAAAGTCATAACCGAGTAGCTTCGTGACCCAAACTTGCTGAGAAGGTGTGACGATTCGCTGCGATATTAGGCTATTGTGATCGGTCCGAACCGTAAATCGCCGTCTAATTAAATAAAGTCTCCAATGCTCAATTGACAACACTAATCCCATCATTTCCTGTTCATATGCTGATTTTGCGATCGTACGATCAGACAAAACTTTGCTAAAATACGCAATTGGTCTTTTGTCTTGCATAAGCACGGCCCCTATGTCTGACCCCGAAGTGTCGCATTCTATGATAAATGTCTTCTTGAAGTCTGGCATCGCGAGTAGAGGGGCAGTGGTTAACGCCATCTTCAACCTTTGAAATGCCCAATCAGCCTCCATGGTCCACTCAAACTTGGATGGTGCGTCTTTCTTCAGCAACTGCGTTAATGGGTGTGCGATCAGTCCATACCCTTGAACAAATCGTCGATAATAACATGTTAAGCCAAGAAACCCCCATACTACCTTTACTGAACCGGGTCGTGGCAATTCCACCACAACTCGAATTTTCTCCAGGTCCATTTCTACCCTATTCGCCGAGATCATGTGACCAAGATACTCCACTTTGTGACACCCGAATGCACACTTCTTTAAATTCGCACGAAATTGATTATGTTGTAAGACGGTCAATTCTTGTTCCAAGTGTAATAAGTGAGCTTCCACGGTTGGGCTATAAATAAGGATATCGTTGAAAAACACCAATACAAATTTCCGTAACAAGGGTCGGAAAAGATCATTCATCGTCGACTGAAACGTAGCCGGGGCATTCGTCAACCCGAATGGCATGACTCGGAACTCATAATGGCCACTATGTGTACGAAATGCAGTTTTGTGTATGTCCCTTGGTACGACTCGGATTTGATGATACCCGAATCATAAATCGATTTTAGAAAATATGGTGGATCCCGCTAATTCATCGAGCATTTCTTGAATCACGGGAATCGGATATTTATCAAGCCCTATTACCTTGTTGAGCTCCCTATAATCCATGCAGAATCGCCAACTGCTATCCTTCTTTTTCACAAGTAATACCAGACTTGAAAAAGGGCTCGAGCTCGGTTGAATCACCTCTACCATCATCATATCCCTGACTAATTTTTAAATTTCATCCTTCTGTGCATGTCCGTAACGGTAAGGGCGTACCAAAACCTGTCCCGCCCCCGGTATCATCTCGATCTTGTGATCCATTGCACGTTTGGGAGGCAATTCGGTGGGTTCGCCGAACACCTAGGCAAACTGCCCTATTAATTGTTTCAGTTTTGGCTTTAGTGTGGGATCCGTGGATAATGCCTCTCGAATCGTCGAGCCATTCACTTCCTGTATCAACATTGCCCAAAAATCCGAGTCTTGTATTTTAAGCAATGATTTAAGACTTACTTGTGAGCGACATAATGAGGGGTCTCCGTGAATTTGGATTAGCTCCGTGCCCCGAGTGAAAGCCATATTCATCTTCTTCCAATCAATGCGCACCTCCCCAAGTGTTTCCAACCATTTTGTCATAAGGATCACGTCTACACCTCGGAGTGGAAATACGTAGCAATCAGCATGCACCGTGCATTTTTGGACATACACCTTCGGATTCTTTGCGAATTCCATTGCCCATTTATACCCCAAATCTCCTTATAGGCCGTACTGTCTTTTGCAATATTGAGACCAATGATTTACACACAAAATTGTGACTTGCGCCACTATCAATGAGGAGAGTGACCTCATTCCCATCCACTTTTCCTTTCAACCGCATGGTTCGTGAATTGGGCAGCCCTGTCATCGAATAGAGAGGTAATTCGATGTCTTCATTCTGCTCTTCGGAACCCGAAATAAACGGGTCTGGTTGCTCCCCACCGTCTCCATCCTCGTTCTCCACTTCACCCCCCTTCTTCCCACAGTAGTACCCTCAATTGTTTCATCGGGCATTCATTTAAGGGACTATACAGTTGTTTGCATTTAAAGCATAACCCCTTCACCCGTAATTCAACCATCTCTTGTGGCGTGAGATGACGAAATGGGGTATGGGCGGTGGACTATTCCGTTCCTGTAGTTCGAGTTGGTTGTGGTCTGTCAGATGGCCGAAAGTTACTGCCCGGAACCATTGAGGTCGAGCCCGATGTGATGGCCAGTGGGGCTCGGCTATAACCTCCTCAACATGGTGGCTTGGCGTAAGAGGGTCGAGTCACCCGTCCCCCGGTTTATATCCACATATCCTCTTCAATATCTCGTGCAAGTTCCATTGCCGTGTCCAAATCTCCGGGATGGAGAATTCTCAGTTTGCTCCGAATATTCTCCGACAATCCCGACATGAAGTAGCCCATATAATGTTCATCACTCAACCCCGAAAATTGGCTAGCCAATTAGATAAACACCGTCACATACTCCTCCACCATTCCCACTTGGCAAACATATGATAAATGCTCAAACGGACTCTCTTTGTAACGAGTATCAAATCGTACCATCATAGCTCACGAAAGTTCGTTGCAAGAAATCTCCTGTTTACGCAGTCGTATCCACGTGAACCAAGCCAATGCCGCTCCTTCCATGGCTACCATAGCCGATTGCACCTTTTGTCTAGGTTCCGCCCCATGTATCTCGAACTGTTGATTAGCCCGTGTCAACCATCCGATGGGGACGTTACCATCAAACGTGGGTAGCAGAATTGACGGTAGCAATTTTACCCCCTTCACGACTTCCTCCCCGTCGATACTCGCCGATTCTCCCCTAGTTCCAGCGTGACTGACCGCGCCGCAGGCGCTTCAGGCAACTCCTTTCCCCCAGTCGAAGTAGTGAGTTGAGTGAGGGAGGCGATGATTTCGGAGAGTTGGTTTTTCACCATCACTTGATCCTCCGCCAACGCATTGACCGTGCCCTCCAATTTGTCTAAACACTGATCGGATTGTGAGCGAGTGTTCATCATAGGCGTGGGCTTTTCGATCCGGCAGGTCGGACCAATTGTTAGGATTAAGATACAAGAACAAAGAACAATCAAGAACACAAAATTCTTGCACAAAGCTCCAAGCTTTTCCACTTTTCCAAAATATTCAATGAATGATACAATAATCCTAATTCCATAGTAATATACGACTAATACAACTTTCCAAAATCAGAGTCCTACTCCAGCTCAACTACTACACTAAAAAGGAAATAACAATTAAAACCAATTACAAGAATAATTATAATAAATATTAAAGTCCTCCATCTAAGCCGCTGCTTGCTCATTCCTCTTCTTTCACCTTTCATACACTCAAATTGTCTTCCTCTCTCCATCAACTTCCTCCGTTTGCATGGCTTCACGATTCATAACAGAACTTATCTTCACTCTTCAAAGACTACTGCGCTCATGACCCAGAGGAATTCTATATCATGGGACTTACAAGTAACATACACAACATTTATAAGTAAGCGGCTTAAGAATATAAAATTTCAGATGTTTTATGAAAAGCATGCGGCCAGATTTCAACTATTCAATAACATATGGTGTAATCTTCTAGTACTGCAAATATTTTCTTGTACTGCAAATTTAACAAAGAAAAACCATGGAAAGTAATACAAAAAAAAAAAAAATTGAATCAATAATTACGATATAGATCAGTAATTACTGCATTAAGAATTGATCAACTAAGAAAATTACTGATCAAATACTAAAATAACTTTGCCCGTAAAAAGTCCTAAAAAAAGAAATTTTTAAAAAAAGTCATAAAAAGCATAAGAAAATAACTATAAAAATGATTAACAGGAAAATAAACACATTGTGAGTGTTTATTTTTTTTCAAGGGCTAAAAATGAACCTATATTAAAAAATGATAAAAGTATCCGGAAAAAAGACATAAAGACGAAGAAGAACTTCGCAAACCAAGAACTCTAGCTTTCTTGCAGCTAGCCATTGCCAAAACTTCTTACATCAAATGATTACCAGGAACACCATGTAGGACATTATGTAATACCCCATAATTAGATTTGACCAGGAATATGAAAGTCAATTTTTGAAAAAGCTGAGCGGTATAGCAATAGAAGATCTAGCATTCGGATTTGGAGATGTAAATTGAGAAAATCATATCTAAAATCTTATTGACTTGAAATACTTTGCAAATATAAGTTGCCTACATTTTCTCGGAAATTTGGTTGCCTACATTTTCTCGGAAATTTGGAGAGTGTTGGTGAATCCTCTAAAACACATGAAATTCTTTCATTGAGTTCCTCCAATTCTACATTTTTTACTCAGTTGCAAATCAGAAAATTTGATTCGAAATGGAAGTGTTGTGTTTGAGAAGGGACTTTTTTTTCGAATGGGGTTGAAAAATACCAGAATATTAAGATCTAACATTGTGGGATTGGGAAGATTATACGACCTAATCCGAACGGGGAGATTACATAGAAGTTACTTAGGGGATTAAAGCTCAGAATTAAACCCGGAAAGTAGCTCCAAACAATCCTACAATTACTGTCACAAAAGAAGAGGAAAAAGACATATTGGCTCAAAAAAGTGCGTAGCCTTTTCATTCCTTCTCCAACTGTATGTAAACCTTACAAAATTGAAGGAGAAAATAGCAGATACCTCCCCCCCCCAAACTATGAGGTGATGTGCGCTTTGCCCCCCAAACTATTCAAAGTTGCACTCAACACCCTAAACTATCATATATGTGCACTTTGCTCTCTCGGTCAGCTTCGGGCAGCACACAGGGGGCAAAGTGGTACAAACCGCATAGGTGAGGGGGCAAAGCGCACATCACCTCATAGGTGAGGAGGGCAAAGCGCACATGTACTAATTTTTTTATTTTTTAAATTTTTTATTTTTATACTTTTTTTCATTTATTTTCATGTTTCCGAATTTTTGAATTGTCTTTTTTATTTTTAGAAAATTATGAATATTTGAATTTATACTTCTTTTCATTGTTTTCTTATTTATTTTCATGTTTTATTTTTATTTTTCTTATTTTCATATTTGAAAATTATTTATTTAAAATCTAAAAATAATATTTCAAGAAAAATCCAAATAAATCCCAATATGCATGATTCAAATGGAACGATGAATGAGTAAAAATTTTCCCGAAGCTGACCGAGGGGGGTTAAGTTAATAATATTTGAATTAAAAAAAAAGAGAAAATATATGATAGTTTAGGGTGCTGCCCGAAGCTGACCGAGGGGGCAAAGTGCACATATATGATAGTTTAGGGTGTTCAGTGCAACTTTTGATAGTTTGGGGGGCAAAGCGCACAACACCTCATAGTTTTGGGGATATATGCTATTTTCTCAAATTGAAGAGAGAGAAAACGAATCTAATCCTAACAAACTTTGCTACAAAAATGGAAATTGCAGATAAAATAAAAAGGGAAATTGCTGACACAACAAAAACCCTAACTAATTGTGTCTTAATGGCCAATCATTAATTAGCCCTAAATTGGCCAAATAAACCCTAATTGACTTAATTAATGTAATTCGTAATAACTCTTCTCAAAAAGCGTTGAATTCCAATTAATTGTTTTCCGCGCTTTTTCTTGACCCAATGTTGACCGCTTGACTTTAATTAAAATAGCTCCACCTCTTGGCTCACTTTGACTTTAATTCCTGGCCCAATTAAAACAGCTCCTTTGCCTTTGCCCATCTTGACTTAAATCCAGCACAAGTAAAGTTGCTCTTCCTTTTTTTTTCTTCTGTTGCGTTTTTTCACCTGTTTTTACACGATTTTTTATATAAGAAAATATAGAATATTAAAATAGCATGATACCCCCTTCCCTCAAAGCAATTCTTGTCCTCAAGGATTGAAGTGGGAAAATTTCAATCTCAAACCAAATAGATCATCCCAAGTGTTATCTGCATCAGAAGCATTAAACCATTTGACCAATACTTGAGTAATTGGTCTATTATTTTTTTGAGCTAATCACCTGTCAATGATTTTCTCAGGCTCAAAAACCAAGTGCCCATGCGCAGTAAGTGATATAGTTAAGTGAGGGTGGCACAGGTTTGAGCAAATTTTCTTCTTCGATTGTGACACGTGAAATGTAGGATGAGTCTTGCTTCCTTCCGGTAATTCAAAGGTATAACCCACCTGACCAACTCTATGTAACACCCTAAAAAGACCAAAAAACTTAGGATTCAGTTTAAGGTAAGAGTGAGGCTTCAATGACATCTTCCTGTAAGGTTGAAGCTCCTCATAAAACCCAATCATTAACTGCAAACTCCCTTCAGTTCAGTGTTAATCCGCCTGCACCTTCATTCGATTCTGACCATTGGTGAGATGATGTTTTTATACTCTCATAATGGACTCCCTAGTTTGCATGCAACTTCTATCCACACCGTCCACTCTAGAAGTGGAATAAATGTAAAGAAAATGCTTAGGAGGAGATTGACCATAGAGGGCTTTATTGGGAGTAAATTTAATAGAAGAATGATGAGAAGTATTGTACCAAAATTCAGCTAAAGGCAACCAATGAAATCATTTCTTAGGGTGATCACCACACATACATATCAAGTAGCCTTCAAGACAAGACACCTATTTATCACTTCTGTCTAGCCATCTGTTTGAGGGTGGTAGGTAGTGGAAGTGCTCAATGTGACCCCTTCCAATTTGAAGAATTCTTGCCAAAATCGACTAAGGAATATAGTATCTCTATGACTGATTATTGACTTAGACATCCCATGGAGTTTATACACATTGTTCATGAACATCTGAGCAACAGTTAGAGCAATGTAGGGGTGTTTCAATGCTATAAAATGACCATATTTACTTAGTCTATCCACTACTACCATGATAGTATCAAACCCATTAGACTTAGGTAAACCTCCAATGAAATTCATTGATATGTCTTCCCATACTTTATTTGAAACAGGCAGTGGTTGTAACAGCCGAGGACTGGCAATATTCTCACTCGTGTTAGCTTGGAAGATTACATATTCCTTAACCCAAGTGTGAACATCTTTTTTAAGGCCCTTTCAGTAGAGTGTTTGTTTGATTCTCTGCAATGCATTGTGAATCCCTGTGTACCCTCCTATTAGACTGCTGTGCAAGTGTTGTAGTAATTCTTTTCATAATTCCCCATCATTTCCCACTACTATCCTTCCTCTTCTGGTGAATACGCCCCCTTGCCAAGCATACTTAGGCTTTGAGTTTGGATCCTTAGTGATCTTCTGAACAAGTTTTTAAATTTTGTCATCATTTTACCAACCTGTTTTGATTCTCTAAAGGAGATCAGTAGAGACAACAGTGAGAGTGTTCAGTGATCCCCCACAGAATTGAGTGTCATCACTCATAACTCTATACAGAGCATTTGCAGCCACATTCTCGCTTCTCTTTTTATACAATATGTTATAATCACACCCCATGAGTTTAGCAATCCACTTCTGTTGGCTAGGAGTACATATCCTTTGTTCCATAAGATACTTTAAGCTTTGGTGATCCTTCTTGATGGTGAAGTGCTTTCCAATAAGATAAGCCCTCCATTTGTTTACTGCAGTCACAATGGCATGCATCTCCTTCTCATAAAGTGGACAGTGCTCTTTTCCTAGAGACCCCAATTACTTTCTCATATGAGCCACAAGTTTTCCATTCTGCATTAAAACTGCACCTAATCTACGAGCTTAAGGCATCTGTTTCAATGACAAACTCCTAAGTCTGGTAATACTAACATTGGTGATTCAACCATGCTCCCTTTCAGCTGCTCAAATGTTTTAGTTGCTAATTCTGTCCATTTGAAATTGTCCTTTTTCAAAAGATCTGTCAAGGGCCTGGCAATTGGACCAAAACCCTTCATGAACCTCCTGTAATATAATGTTAACCCCAGAAATCCTCTCAATTCTTTAAGTGTGTTTGGTAGTGGCCACTCCACCATAGCTTGAATTTTGAGGATCGGATGCTACCCATCTTTCGTGATAATATGACCTAAATATTCCACTCTATCACTTCTAAACAAGCATTTGCTCTTCTTTACAAAAAAACTTGTTCTTTCTCAACAGAATAAATGCAGCTTTTAAATGATCTAAGTGCCCACTTATGTTAGAACTTTAAATCAAAATGTCATCAAAGAAAAGAAGGATGCACTTCCTCAAATAGTTATGAAATACCTTATTCATTAAACTCTAAAATGTTAAAGGTGCATTGGTAAGCCCAAATGGCATTACCTTGAACTCGCAATGGTCGTGGTGAGTTCTGAAAGCTGTTTTGAATATACCTTGCTCCCCCATTCCAATCTGATGATATCCATGTTAGAATAGTGCCCTGCGAGCCAATCCTAGATAAGTTTTCTTTATCTATTCTTGTAATAAACAATTTCATTTTACATTATATTAATAAAAGTCATTTCTTCATCTTATGTTTATATTGTCTATAACTATATGATGAAGTCCCTAGAATTCACACATAGTGATGGGACTTGATATTATATTGGATGGATATCATAAAACAAGTCTCTAAGGTTGTGATTTCTAAATATCGTCCAAGTCATAGAATTATCAAGATAGAATATTGATTATTCGGATAGACTTGCGACTATGATGCACACTTTTAATTAGAGAATGTCTCATTTTATGGACATTAGTGTAGTTGACGCAAATACACATACGCGGGTGCTTGTTGAGAACAATTTCACTGATCACCCTTACTGAAACCTCCTAAATTGGAATTATTTCTATATATGTCAAATTAGGAGTTTCTTAATCACGATAGTGCAAGATTAATTCTTTGACTTCAGTTATCACAATAATCTTGTATATTGACTCACTGCACTTTGACTCATGTGCCAGTTTTTTTACAAGGACACATATGGACTGGTGACTGGGTGTAGTGACTCATATTTGCAGGTTGGTGTTGACAACAAATAATCCATCACTTGTCTAGATGAACAAGTGAATTTTCTATAATATTCAAAGTGGTTTGACTAAGTTATTCCTTGGCCAAGGCAAGTAAGTAATTAATTAAGAAATGAGTTGCTTGAATTAATTAATCACTAGTCAAACACACTTGAATTATTAAGGTTGAATTTACAAGGATCTCGACCAATAAGATTTGTTGATTATTAATTCAATTGGAAAATTAGATGAAGAAAGAATCTCACTTGCATGGAATACGTAATTGGAAAGGTTCATTTTGAATCACCACATCTAGGTCTTCAAGATAAGTAGCTAGAAACTTTTCTTTGATTTAAGAGTATCTTATATTTAATGGAGATTAAATAATAAGATGGTTAATTAAAAGTGTTTAATTAATCAAGGCAATTTAATTGTCCAAACTAAATCATAAAGGTTATGAACTCACTACTACTATGTTGGTGAACCTAAAGGGTCATATACAATACTCGGACAAATTCATTTCTTAACTAAGGGAATTTTATTCAAAGTAGTTGAATTAATATATTAATTAGTTAGATCAATTAATTAAGACTTTTATTTATTCAAGTGTTGGATAAATGAAATACTTAAGTTGATAAGATTAGTTTAATTAATTAAGTTAAGTCTAGAAAGTATTTAATTAATTGGAAGAGACTTTCAATTATTTTAGTATGGTGGATTAATAATTAAAGGCTATTTTACTAAGCCTTGGTCGAAAATTAGGAGTGAAAAATAATTAAAGGAGTTTAATTAATTTTCTTTTAGAAATAAATTAGATTTCTTGGAGATAAAGAATTCCTTTTAAAGATAGCAATAGGATTCCTATTAGATAAGGATAAGGTTTCTAAGAAATAGGAATCTACCTTGTATGAGGAAACTAATTAAAATAGAAGAGTTCTACTCAGGAAATAATTAGTTTTCTACTCCTACAAGAAAAAGAATTAATGTAGAAGAGTTCTACATGGAAAAGAATTGAAAGAACTAATCCTATAAATAGGACTTGTAGGGTTTGAAAATCACGTGACTTTTGAAGCCAAAATTTCCATTCCTCTTGCATAGAAAAATTGTTCATCTCTCTCTTTCATATAGTGTTCTTGAGTTCTTGATTATTCATTAAGATCTTGAATTCAAGAATTCTTCCAAAATACTTAAAAAAGTAATTATTTTCTTTCACCTTAATCACATACACTATTCCTTAGAGTTAAACGTTTATAGATCAACCTACCTAAAGATTATAAACGAGTGGGTATTCAGGGTGTGGATCTACTTTAGAGGGGAAACACTTGGGTCTCTAAACTGAATCAAGAATCCGGACAAGGGTGGTTTTGGTGGAAGAATTCGAAATCTTTATCAAGGAAAAGAGCGAATCGGTTGATTCAAGGAACGAGGACTAAGTTAGGAAGCTTACGTTGAGAAAGAAGAAGTATTTCGATCTTTACGAAAAATCGAATAAGATAAGATCTTCTTTATTCAAGTTTTAAATAACTAGTGTAGAGATGCGCAAGCCTATGTGATATGCCCGTAAATTATTACGACATGGTTTTGGGCTTTATTAAAAGATGGGCTCAAACGAAGAATGAAGCAGTGAGCCAAAAATAAGAAGGAGCCCAAATGTTCGGAGAAGGTTTCATGAAAGAGGGCTCAAAGAAAGCCTACAAGTCGGAGCATTGATTGTTTATTCAAGAAGGATAGCTGAGTAAGTCATAAAGAAGCCGAAAGATAGCTGAAAGGAATAATGGAAGGCATGGCTGAAGAAGGATAGCTCGAGGAAATGGTGGAAGGCTCGGATCAAAAAAGATAGCTCGAGGAAATGGCGGAAGGCTCGGATCAAGAAGGATAGCTTGAGAAGGGATAAGATTGGATAAAAATCAAATCGTATCCAATCCTACCTAATATCCCTCAAAAAGTTCATCTCCCCCCAAAAAATGGAGAAGTGGTCGCCCACTCCTAGAAAAAAGGGGAGAGAATTCGACCATTAAGGCCTATAAATAGGAGAAATTCCATTCTTGGTAATTTTAGATTCACAATTCAGAGAAAAGAGTGTAATATTATTGTATTTCTCCATCTTCTTCGAGAGAAAGTTGGAAACAAAAGAAATGGGAATTTAAGTGTTCTTCTTACTCATTTTTATTCGAAATTCTTTACTTATTTTTGAAACTATTTGTCTTCTAAATTTAGATTTCTCATATTCATATAAATAAAGTCATGTTTGAATTTGCAGGACTTTCTTGGTGTAAAAAACGAACCGCATCAAGTGGCGCCGTCTGTGGGAACATCTGAGTTGAAGACGTGAGTTATGATGACAAATTTTGAAGAAAATCCAGAAGTTTGTAGGCTTTTCGCTCTTCTCCAATTTCCGATGTGGAAATCTTGGTTTTGGAGTGAAAAGAGTTATTTTCGATCAAATTAGGCGATTTTACGCAGTTTTGAAAATATCGGTATATCTGGAGTTACATACATCAATTTTCAGTGATTTTTATATGAATGAAAAGCGAAGACAAAGACCTACAATTGTTATGAAGACGTCCAGATCCAGTTCGGAAGTATGAAGGCTCTAAAGTGTTCGTTAACATGAAGCAGAATTCGGTTGCGGCCTGGGCTGCGCAGTTTCGGTGGAAATATCATAAATCGCGATCCAGGCCTTGGATTCGGTCAAGGTCAGTTGGATTGAAAAGATCACGAGCACATCTACAACTTTCTAGAAGGAACTAAAGTCGGATTCGGACTGGATCCTTTGAGAAACAGCGCCCAAAGATATGAAAAAAAATCTTAGCAAGAGACCTAGCCATGGAGAAGACCGGCGTACCAGGAGTTTTGGATAGAATCTAGCCACGCACGTCCCACATTCCCTGATGTGAAACCAAGGTGGTCTCCAATAGAGAAATGTGCCTTAGCTAGCTGATCAGCAGGAGTGTCATTCCTTTCACAGGCGACTGCGATGACGTATGCACCAGGAGTTATCCTGCCAGCACGCCTATCAGCTATCCTGGGAGCCCCATTCCCTTCACAGGTGACCGCGATGGCGTACACACCGGGATTTATCCCACCAACACTCCTATAAGCTATCCTGGGAGCTCTATTCCCATCACAGACGACTTTGAAGGTGTACGTGCCAGGAGTTATCCCACTAGCACTCTTATCAGCAGTCTCGGGAATGTCATTCCTTTCACAGGCGACTGCGATGGCATACGCACCCAATTTAACCAGCCAGCACTCCTATCATCTATCCCTTATGCGCACCCAGGCCCAAAGCACCCGCATCACAAGGAGTTACCGAGCATACATTGTCGGTACAAGAAAGTGGACCCGTCAATGGTGAGGAGCATCAAGGAGAAGAAGGAGGGCAGAAGTACACACTTGTTGCACTTGACGGTATCTCCTCGAGCTATATGCTAGGGGAAATGTTCCTTAGCTAGCGTACATGTGTCCGGTGCTCCTTGGAGCCTGGCAAAGCATGGCACTACTGAAAAATGGACCTCCCGTGGGTGAAGAGCAACAAGTTGATAGAGAGGGCTAGAGTATGCCGCCATCGAAGGATGCACAACATAGTGCTATCGACAAGGGGAACTACAGAATTTATACCTCCGGTATACTAAAGTGGACCTCCCCTGGGCAAAAAGAAACAAGTTGAAAGAGGAGGCCCGGAGCATGCCGCTATTGGAGAATGCACAACATACACACTCTGTGACCTACAACCTGCTACTGAGCATGCCTCCATTGGAGAATGCACCCCAGCTAGCTAGTCAATAGGAACCTCTGTTCGCCATTGCCATGGCTTCGATCCTTCAAAGCAGCATCGTAATCAGCAATCTCAACAAATCCACACTTCATCACCCGAAGAAAATCAAGTCATTCCAACTACTGGAGAAGAGCCGAGCTCGACGCTATCATCCGCCCCCATCGTTGGCTCGGAAGTAGTCTCAGTTGATCCCCAAACTATGGAGCCGCCGGCGCGTGTCTCTTCACAATCGTCCGTAATGACTCTTCAGGAGGCTAGAAACGAGACCCATCCAATTGTGTATGTAAGAAGACACACTAGAAGTATGGAGTCAAGTTTACCCATTTTGCAGCAATCCATGGCAGAAATGGCACCCAATTCTACTATCACCGACGTTGTGACAGCATCTACGCAGGCGGTTAATGACACGATACCTCCACCATTGGGCACGATGAACACCAGGCCTCCAGTGACGTGCGTTTCCCAAGTTTCATCTTTCCAGGTGTTCTGCGCGGGGAATAGCTTCCAAATAAATCATGCTCCCCGAGCTCCCATCCTCCAGGCGTCTAACGTTGAAAACAGCTTCCCAACTGCATACAATCCGCAAGCTTCAAACTTTCAGGCGTCCAATATGGGAAATAGCTTCCCAGGAGCATACTATCCGCAAGCTCCAGCTTCCCGGATGGCCGATATGGGAAACAGCTTCCCAGCGACGTACAATTCACAAGCTCTAGCTTCCCAAGTGGCCAATATGGGACACAGCTTCCCAGCAACGTACAATCAGCAAGCTCCAGCTTCCCGAATGGTCGATATGGGAAACAGCTTCCCAGCGACGTACAATCCACAAGCTCTAGCTTCCCAGGTGGCCAATATGGGACACAGCTTCCTAACGACACACAATCAGCAAACTTCAGCTTTCCAGACGTCCAAGGAGGGAAATAGCTTCCCGAATCTCTCTTGAGCTTCGAATACGGTGGCTCTTCCCCCCGTTGCCCCAAGCCAGGGTGCTCCGATGATGATGCCCATTCCAAATGCAGCTGCCTTCCAATTAGCTGGCATGAGAAATGAAGCCCAACTAATATTCTACACCCCAAGGGCTCTGCCAATGATATTTTCGCCAGTTGATACAGGGATGGTGTCTCCTCAGTTAGCTATCTCGCGTGGTCCTCAGTTAAGGACATCACACGCGTATACAAGCATTAATGAACCCGAGAGGGAAGCTGTAAGAAGGCCTCATGACCATACGATGGAGAGGTTCGAGGGCATGCAGGAAGAAATGAGGCAACGTCTTGGAGTGAGCATGCATAACCCACCGAAGGGGATCCTTATCGAGCAGCAGATGCGAGCTGACGAGCTACCTAATAGCTTTCGGATGCCTAATATGTCGGAGTATGACGACTCATCGGATCCCAATGAGCACCTACAGAAATTCAAGAAATGCGCATTGTTACACCAATATTCCGACGGAGTTAAGTGCCGAGTATTCCTGACCATTCTGACACGGTCTGCCCAACAGTGGTTCAATCAATTGTCTCCCAATTCTATCAATTCTTTTAAAGAATTCAGCTCGATGTTTCTACATCAATTTTCCAGTAGCAAGAAGTATCAGAAGACTTCTCTTAGCCTATTCAACATGCATCAGAAGGCTAATGAGCCCTTACGGGGGTATATTCAAAGATTTAATAGGCGGCCCTGGAAGTACCCTCTGCCAATGCGGAGGTGTTGAGTAACGCATTTGCTCAAGGATTGAAGGAAGGAGACCTTTTTAGGTCGTTAGCCAAGAAGCCTGCATTTAGTTTTGATAATCTGCTGGCAAGGGCAGAAAAGTATGTGAACATGGAAGAGGCAGCCATGATGAAGGGAGCTGAATCATTACCACCAAATAAGGATGGTAAAGATGCTAAATTTGTACCTAGGAGACCCCGAGCCGAAGATAGACGTCCTGAGGAGCGTCGATACACTCAATTCATGTGTTGAAGGTATCGTCGTTGCAAGTTCTCATGGCTATAGAGCACAAGAGTTACGTGAAGTGGCCACGTAGTGCTGAAAAGGGGCCTGTGAACCCCAAATCAAGCAGGACCGAGAAAATCCTCAAGGTGGCCCAGGAAGAAATGCGCCAATGAAGGAAAAGGTGATAGTCATGAAAGGAGTCATCAACATGATATCCGGAGGTCCCACTAATAAGGATTCTCATAGAGCAAGGCGAGCTCATGAAAGAGCTTTACACGAAGGATGCCAAGAAGCTTTCCAAGAATTGAAGGCATACCTTCCTAATTTGCCTCTGCTAACAAAACCAGTGTAGGGAGAAACTCTATACTTATCTTTAGCTATCTCAGAGCATGCCATCAGCTCTATGCTCATAAGAAAAGAAGGGAAGGACCAAAACCCATATATATTATGTAAGTCGAACGCTACGAGGTGCTGAATCTAGATACACCGAGATTGAGAAGGTTGCCTTCGCCCTGGTGACTACCGCAAGGAAGCTGAGGCCTTATTTCCTCACATACCATGTGGAAGTACGTACCAACCATCCCTTGAAGCAAATCTTAGGCCGCCCAGAAATATCAGGAAGAATGATCAAGTGGGCAGTAGAATTGAGCGAGTTCGACGCCTCCTATTCTCCCAGACCGGCCATTAAAGCCAGGCGCTAGTGAACCTTATCTCGAAGCTCCCTTCGGTGCAACAGGAGAGAAAATTTTGGCTCTTACCTGTGGATAGTTCATCGACATTGGCTGGAAGTGGAGCTGGTATAGTGTTAACCACTCATGAGGGTAACAAACTGGAATATGCGATAAAAATTGAGTTCCGAGCATCTAACAACGAAGCTGAATACGAAGCCTTAATCGTTGGTTTGAGGATGGCTTTGAAAGTTAGAGCTAAGCACCTGGTGGTTTACTCGAATTCCCAGCTAGTGGCTTGCCAAGTAGCTGGACAATATGAAGCTAATGAAGCTAGGATGATAGAGTATTTAAAGAAGATAGAGGAGCTAAAAGGAGAGTTCGAGACCTTCGAGATACGGCAAATACCTCAGTCAGAGGACAACAAAGCAGATTACCTAGCCAAGCTAGCTAGCCCCCTAGTGGACTGCCATACGAGGCAGGTCACCATACAGTCGATGCCTAGTGCCACCGCAGAGGATTTCGCGTATGTCATTGAAGAGGCTGGTAATTGGAGAACCCATTTTGAGCTACCTTCAGGAAGGAAAGTTGCCCCGTGACAAAGCTGAAGTTGCACGCATGCAATACAAAGCCTGGAGGTACACTTTCTTAGATGGAGTGCTGTATAAGAGATCGTTTACACAGCCATACCTAAGTTATCTTTCTCGGAAGGATGGAGTGCTCATCTTAGAGGAGATCCATGGAGGACTTTGTGCCAACCATGCCGGGGGGACTGCTATTGCAGCCAAAGCAATCAGAGCTGACTATTTTTAGCTCACCATGAAGGCCAACGCTAAGGACTTGGTAAGGAAGTCTGAGCACTGTCAAAGGCATGCTACCCTCCTTCATAAACCAGCAGAACCAATGCGAGTCATGAGTTCACCATACCCCTTTGCCAGATGTGGGATAGATATTCTAGAACCATTCCCTTTGGCGGCTGGGAAGAAGAAGTTCCCCTTGGTGGCAGTCGATTATTTCGGTAAATGAGTGGAGGCCGAACCACTGGCCAAGCTCATGGAGGGAAAGGTGATCAAGTTTTTGAAGAAGTTGATACTCTTTAAATTCGAGATCCCTTGAAAAATAGTCTCTGATAATGGGCGACAATTTCAAGGAGCAAGAATCCAAGACTGGTGTCAAGATCTGGGCATAAAGCAACTGTTTACCGCCGTAGGGCACCCACAGTGCAATGGTCAGGTAGGGGTGATTAATAGGATCTTCCTGCAAGGCCTGAAGACAAGGATCCAAGGAGGAGAAAGTTCCTGGGTAGACGAGTTATCCAGTGTCCTTTGGTCATACCGTACCACCCCTCGTAGCACCACGGGTGAAACGCCCTTTAGCATCATGTACGGGGCCGACACCTTGATTCCACCAGAAGTCAGCATGCTCATGCATCCCGTGAAGTATTGCAACCCTGAGAGGAATGAAGAATTAATGCAAGAAATCTTGGAGGTGATAGAGGAGGCCAGGAGCATTTCTTACGAATGGCCAAATACAAACAAAGGGTTGCCAACGCCTTCAATCGGAGGGTTCTCAACCGAGAACTGCAAGTGGGGGACTTAGTCCTCCGGAGAGCTGATGTTCTGAAGCCAGTAGGAAAATTGGGACCCCAATGGGAGGGTCCGTTTAAAGTAGTGCAAGTCCTTTCAGGGGGTGCTTACATGATAGAAGACATAGACGGAAGGAGGCTATCCAGGCCTTGGAACATGCAGAATCTAAGGAGGTTTTACGTATGAAGAAAGATGAATAAATAATTATTTTGATTGCATTACTTTATATGTCATTACCAAAAAAAAAAAAGCCCTGTGAAAAACCAGGCACCAATAAGCCCTGTAAAAAACCAGGCACCTCTAAGCCCTGTGAAAAACCAGGCACGCTTGAGCCCTGTGAAAAACCAGGCACCTCTAAGCCCTGTGAAAAACCAGGCACTCTTAAGCCCTGTGAAAAACCAGGCACCACTAAGCCCTGTGAAAAACCAGGCACCAATAAGCCCTGTGAAAAACCAGGCACCTCTAAGCCCTGTGAAAAACCAGGCACGCTTAAGCCCTTTGAAAAACCAGGCACCCTTAAGCCCTGTGAAAAACCAGGCACCTCTAAGCCCTGTGAAAAACCAGGCACTCTTAAGCCCTGTGAAAAACCAGGCACCACTAAGCCCTGTGAAAAACCAGGCACCTCTAAGCCCTGTGAAAAACCAGGCACTCTTAAGCCCTGTGAAAAACCAGGCACGCTTAAGCCCTGTGAAAAACCAGGCACCTCTAAGCCCTGTGAAAAACCAGGCACTCTTAAGCCCTGTGAAAAACCAGGCACCACTAAGCCCTGTGAAAAACCAGGCACCAATAAGCCCTGTGAAAAACCAGGCACCTCTAAGCCCTGTGAAAAACCAGGCACGCTTAAGCCCTGTGAAAAACCAGGCACCCTTAAGCCCTGTGAAAAACCAGGCACCTCTAAGCCCTGTGAAAAACCAGGTACTCTTAAGCCCTGTGAAAAACCAGGCACCACTAAGCCCTGTGAAAAACCAGGCACCAATAAGCCCTGTGAAAAACCAGGCACTCTTAAGCCCTGTGAAAAACCAGGCACGCTTAAGCCCTGTGAAAAACCAGGCACCTCTAAGCCCTGTGAAAAACCAGGCACTCTTAAGCCCTGTGAAAAACCAGGCACCACTAAGCCCTGTGAAAAACCAGGCACCAATAAGCCCTGTGAAAAACCAGGCACCTCTAAGCCCTGTGAAAAACCAGGCACCCTTAAGCCCTGTGAAAAACCAGGCACCTCTAAGCCTTGTGAAAAACCAGGCACTCTTAAGCCCTGTGAAAAACCAGGCACCACTAAGCCCTGTGAAAAACCAGGCACCAATAAGCCCTGTGAAAAACCAGGCACCTCTAAGCCCTGTGAAAAACCAGGCACGCTTAAGCCCTGTGAAAAACCAGGCACCTCTAAGCCCTGTGAAAAACCAAGCACCCTTAAGCCTTGTGAAAAACCAGGCACCTCTAAGCCCTGTGAAAAACCAGGCACCTCTAAGCCCTGTGAAAAACCAGGCACTCTTAAGCCCTGTGAAAAACCAGGCACCACTAAGCCCTGTGAAAAACTAGGCACCAATAAGCCCTGTGAAAAATCAGGCACCACTAAGCCCTGTGAAAATTCAGGCACTCAATAAAAAGTCTCATTTATTTCGAGCACTCAAGAAGAACCTGGAGTATTCCCAGAAGTCTATGTTATCCCGATCACCTCAAGATGCCTCGTTTATTTCGAGTACCTAAAGATGCCTCGTTTATTTCGAGTACCTAAAGAAGTCTCGTTTATTTCGAGCACCTGAAGAAGTCTCGTTTATTTCGAGCACCTGAAGAAGCTTCGTTTATTTCGAGCACCTGAAGAAGCCTCATTTATTTCGAACACCTGAAAAAAGTCTCCTTTATTTCGAGCACCTGAAAGAGCCTCACACCTAAATGGCAAGCACCAAAAAAAAAAAAAAAAGACACCTTCAATTAAAGCAAGCTGTAAAGCTTCCCGAAGTAGAGCATTCCCCTATACATGGGTAAGTATTTTCTTTAAGCATTCATTTTCCTTGGTCATTTTTATTTATGTCTTGTTTACCATGTCTAATCGCTGGACAAATATTACAGTGGTATTGACATTAAATAAGCACATATATAAAAGGACACATACGAGATAGTAATTAAAACAAAATCCTTAGACTGTAAATACAAAATCTATGCCTCAAAAGCGAGATTTACAATAAAATATTCAAATAGAAATATTATAAATGTGCTATGATAACAACTTGAAGAAAGGAAAACAAATGAAAGGAATAGCTAAATATCACCACGAAGAAGGCCTGAGTTGCAAGTTCCTCATTTGTCTCAAAGAAAGGCTCAGAGGCTGCCTGCCCTTTAGCCATCTCGTTGCTAGTCTCTCTATTCACTACGAAGAAGGCATGAGTTGCAAGTTCCTCAGTTATCTCAAAGAAGGGCTCAGAGGCTGCCAGCCCTTTAGCCATCTCGTTGCCAGTCTCTCTATCCATAGGAATGCTCATAATGGCCTCTAAATATCCAGAGCAAGGTACCTCGAGTGCCTTCTGAGTGGAAAGCTCACCAACAACCTCAAAATAAAGATCAAGAGCCCACCTTAAGGTTATAAGGATGAATTGACACACCCTGCACTCTTTTTCCCTTAGCCTCGGTTTTTTCCCATTGGGTTTTTCCGGGTAAGGTTTTTAACGAGGCAGTCAGTGTATCAAGAAGGATCAAACCCTCTTTGGAATTATGACAATTTATTTTACTCTCGAGATTTTTGGGCCTTTTTATTCCAAAATTCTCAAGAGTAGGGGGACTTGTGATATGCCCGTAAATTATTACGACATGGTTTTGGGCTTTATTAAAAGATGGGCTCAAACGAAGAATGAAGCAGTGAGCCAAAAATAAGAAGGAGCCCAAATGTTCGGAGAAGGTTTCATGAAAGAGGGCTCAAAGAAAGCTTACAAGTCGGAGCATTGATTGTTTATTCAAGAAGGATAGCTGAGTAAGTCATAAAGAAGCCGAAAGATAGCTGAAAGGAATAATGGAAGGCATGGCTGAAGAAGGATAGCTCGAGGAAATGGTGGAAGGCTCGGATCAAAAAAGATAGCTCGAGGAAATGGCGGAAGGCTCGGATCAAGAAGGATAGCTTGAGAAGGGATAAGATTGGATAAAAATCAAATCGTATCCAATCCTACCTAATATCCCTCAAAAAGTTCATCTCCCCCCAAAAAATGGAGAAGTGGTCGCCCACTCCTAGAAAAAAGGGGAGAGAATTCGGCCATTAAGGCCTATAAATAGGAGAAATTCCATTCTTGGTAATTTTAGATTCACAATTCAGAGAAAAGAGTGTAATATTATTGTATTTCTCCATCTTCTTCGAGAGAAAGTTGGAAACAAAAGAAATGGGAATTTAAGTGTTCTTCTTACTCATTTTTATTCGAAATTCTTTACTTATTTTTGAAACTATTTGTCTTCTAAATTTAGATTTCTCATATTCATATAAATAAAGTCATGTTTGAATTTGCAGGACTTTCTTGGTGTAAAAAACGAACCGCATCACTATGATACATGATAAGCCAATAGAATTAATCAACTAGCATGTTTAAATCCTAGAAACTAAATTTCTAATTTTCCATTGTACTTCGTCGGTCTATATGTTTGTTTTCCAACAGTGGTATCAGAGCCTAAAACTTGCGCATCGTTATGCATGATCTTTTTTGTTATATATATTTTTTTGTTACATGTGATGTATGTTTACATTTAATTAAATTCATGAATTTTATTGATTTGGAGATTTTCATAAAAAAACTACATATTTTTAGTCTTTTAAGTGATGTTTAAATCTGAAATATAATGAGATTACATAGAAATCAAATCGGGTGCGGTGTTTTAAACAACCGTCACCCGGCCGAAGTGCCAGGCATAGCGCGCGATGGGCTTTTTGAACAACTCATACATAGCGCTGCAACAGGCTGTTTCATGTAATTTTACCATGAAACTAATCTGCTGCACGAGTGTCAACTGGGGGTTGAAAGTTTATGCAATTCAAAAATTAAACCCTTACGTGTGCATGAGCAAAAAGGGACTGCTTGTATAATTTAAAGTGACTTTGCAATTCATGAATTGCACCCTCACGTGTGCATGTGTCAAAAGATGGGGCTTATCCATTGGTTGGTTGAATAACCCATCCACAACGTGTAATAGGAATTAGAATAAATTCGTTCTTTTCTGCGCAGCAGAATGGTTTTAGACAATGTTTTGAAACCCGGACCGTTCATCAAACTGGAAAATTGACCGGGTCAAGGGTCACCGGTTCGACCGTCGGGTCAACCGCAGTCGAACCGGTTACGTCATAATTATGCAATAAATAATAATTAATATATTGCTAAGTATTATAAAATATTAAAATAATGAAAAAATTCTTATTCTCTATATTTTTTAAAGCATTTTTTACATGATAAGTTAAAATCACACCAATTGAAACCCATCCTTCCATTACTTTTACATAAGAAATTTCATATTTGGTTTTTGTATATATATATTGTAAACGTGTCAACTTATCACTTACCAATGGAAATAAAAAACTTCAAGTTCACATATAAAGAAATGAAATTGATAAGATTAGCTAAAGTATTCTTCACTTTCTAGTTTCTCACTCTACTGCCTACTCTCACTCACTCTCTCAAATACACACACTCACACGCCCACCATAGTTTCTTCCTCTACTCAAAGTCTCAAACACTTAAATCTGAAAAATTTTAAGAAATAAAAGACAGAACTTAGATGTAATCAAGGAGAGGAAAACGTATTTTGTCTTGGGTTTGCCCTTCATGAACTCTAGATTTGAGGTGGACAAAAGAGATAAGTTTTGAGGAGCTGATTTTGAACTTTTGGGCAAGAAGAAATGAAGCAGCAGCAGCAACATGCATGTTGGAGAGGAGTTTTGAGGGTTTGATAAGAAGCAGCAGCAAAAGGAAGAGAATAAGAGAAGGTGATATGGGAATTTGAGCTTGGGTGATAAAAAATTTGGTCAGATTTTCTTCTTTTTCCAACAGACAGAGAAACCGGCCGGTTTCAGTGACTCGCGAGCGGTTCGAACGGGTCGACGGTTCGACCACCGGGTGGAACGGTTCTCCTCAAAAAAGGCGGTTCTAAGCTCCTACCGGGTTTGAGGGTCTGACCGAGCCATTTTAAGGGCCGGGTCCCGATTCTAACGGTCTGACCGTCCGGGCCGGGTTGGGTTTCAAAACATTGGTTTTAGAAACCTTTTATTTTCGGTCAAAGCATTAATTGAAGAGGTTGACCAGAAAGTGATAATTTGAGTTTTTGCTACCATGCAGCCGTGTTCTTATGGGATAGAAGAGTAGATTTGGAATCTATACATGGTCGCGTAAGGTAACGTGGGTCGCCGACCTGTATCTTGTATTGAATTTTTCTAAATTTTTATTTTATTTAAAAGGTATTTTAAATTATTTATTTTTTGGAAAAATCAAGTTTTATTGAGAAACCCCGAATGATATAATTTATGAGGAATATTTGGTAAATTAAGAATTTAAATATGCTTTCATGAGTTGATATGCATGATGGAATTTTGAGGTCATTATTGTACAAGCATGTTTTTTTCCCATTATTTATTTATTCGCCTTGCCGGCGTTTGATATGTGATGGTACTAGAAGGATCGATTTAGATATGTCCTAAAATATCCATGTTATATTTTATGTATGAGATGCATAATTTTATAATTTTATGTATGAGATGCATGATTCTATCTATAAGATGCATGTTTGTATAAGATACATGTTTTTAAGATTATGCTTATCTTTTGTACTCCTTTCATGTGTTGTTGTGCATGTTTAGGATAGAGATCTAGATAAGATGATCAAAACGATGAGACCTTTCATAATATACTAATTCCCTTACTTATTTGATAAGTTAATAAAATCTCAATGATTTTAATTTTAAATGAATATGGGATAAAATTAAACGGAGTATAATATTTCATGTCTGTCATCAAAAGTAATAGCATGTCGGTGCTACTTATGTAGATTAGTCGGCCATTACAAGTGGAACTTTCTATAATGAGAAAATCGTGATTATTGCTAAGAATAAAGATGAACATGGGTAATTTATTCATTAAGTTGGCCATTACAAGTGGAACATTTTGGTTAAATTATCAACATGTAGGTTTGATGGGTCTAACTTAACATAGGAGTAAAATGGGGGTGCATAAAATTGAGGTCCATGTGAAACATGAGATAAAATAATTGAGGGTTACATAGAGATGTAATTGACAAGTGTTATCTACCTATTTAATTATTATGTATGTGTCCATAAAATTGGGGTATGTAATAATTAAATTGGACTTCAAAACTCACTAAGAAAAAAAAAATTCTCGAATTCTTTGATGAGGGTTTATTGAATATGAATTAAATAGTGGGTTGTAATTTATGATTATAAGACCTTAAAATCATATATACACATAATGTATTTAACATCCTCTTAATCTTCATTTCGCTTTAATTTGTACATAACTAGATTTCTAAAATGTCTACGAACTCGCTTTCTACAATTCTCAACACAAACAAACTCACTGGACCCAAATATTCTAATTGGCTTAGAAACTTTAAGATAGTGCTCAACTCTGAGAATAGAGCCTATGTCTTGACTCTTGACTGATGCACCACTCTCAACTTTGCCTGAGGGGGCTGAGGAGGAGAAAATCAAAACCCATAAGAAATGGTTATAGGATGACCTCCAAGCAAGGTGCATGATGCTTGCACTGATGTCAAATGAGTTGCAAAGGCACCACGAAAATGTGGCAAAGACTGTTGATATTTTCGAACACTTACAAGAGTTGTATGGTGAAAAGTCTAAGAGGGAAAGGTACTTAGTGTCCAAAGAGCTTTTCAAAGCTCATATGAATGAGGGGTCAAATGTCCAAGAACATGTGCTAAAGATGATTGGGCTCATTGACAAGCTCGCAAGTCTTGACATTTTTCTAGACAATGAACTCTCAATAGACTTAGTATTTCAATCCTTGCCTAGCTCATTCGACCAATTTGTGTTCAACTTTAATATGAACAGTCTGGATGTTGGGGAAAAATAACCAAATGCAGCGGAAACGGAAATTTAAAAGTTTATTTGGATTTTCACATAACAGGATCAATCCCGAGGTTTTGTCAGACGTGTGCATGATAGAGCAAACAATACTTTACCCGTTGTAGCGAAGTGGTTGGAGAATCTCACAAATTCGGATCCTTCAACTTCTTCGTGAATAACTCCGGCTGAAATCTTGATAATCCGAGCAGTCCAAAAGTGCTACCTCTAAATTTTCTCGCCGGAAAAAACTTGATAAAAAAAATGTCCTCCTTGCTTGGCTTGATGACCGATGGCTAGGGCTAGGGCAGGGGAGAGAGAGGAATTTTTGTCTTGTGGCTCATCTATTAATTGTAACTTATGACCTAGGTATTAACTAATGTGATATATTTTATCACTTAAGTTAATAACTAGGGCTTAAATTAGCCAATTATAGACGCCTATTGGCAGTCCTTTTTGGTCTTGGTGTGCCTTTTGGTACACCAATTTGAGTTCAGTCTAATCCATTATTTAATTAATTAATTCAATCCAATAATTAATCTAATTAAATAATAGATAGGATATTTAATTAATTTTATTTCTCCAAGAAATAACACATTAATTAAATTCAAAATGAACCAATTTATTTCTTCAAATAATTAATTCCATTTAATTAATTTTTAAGTATCCAATATTATCACAAGAAGTATTCCATATTTTCTATCGATTTTTCTTTTTTAAGCGTGACTCTTTAGATTCATCTATATTTGGAAATGGGAGCATTCCATTGAATATAGGTCCCATCTAGCCAGTCAAGTGGTCCATATTGTAACCCAAAAAAGATCAAATGATTTGATCATTTTTACCTTTCCTATTGTAAATACCGTGTGAATATAAACTCTTCGTTTCCTTATTCCGGTCAAGTGAGAGTCATGGATTTTGGTCAAACTCACTAACTTGACACTATGATATATTTATAATAAGTCTAGATCAATTAATAGTTTGGCTAAAGACTTTACGATCTAACTTACTTATAAATGCATAGGATAATTCCTCGTTCACCTTCGAAGTAACGAATCTCATCTTGGATATCGGTTAAGACTACTACTTGCACATTAGGTTTCAGTTCGAGGTTAACCCCACTAAAGGATGACTTGGGTCTAACTACTCTAATGTCAAACCTAATGTCACAAGCATATCTTCAACTCGATTCCTCAAGTCTAAAGTTCAGACACACCTATTACAATTTAATCAATTCTGTCATTGATTGTCAACGAGTGAAAATCCATGTGATAGAATCGATGCAAGTCATGTCTGAGTAACACTATCTCCATCAGTGCACATATGATGTGAGTTCTTCACTACTTTCTAGTGATTGACGGGCACCTTTCTCCTCAAAACTCATATCATACAAGTTTTCATGATTTCCAGTGCCCAATTGAAAATCATAGACTTGCAGACTATTATGGAATACAAGTATCAAACTCCTCTAGTGCCTTAGAGGGCTAATTCTTGTGTTCATAGACTAAAGTACCAGTGCCAACAATATTATCATTAAATAATATGCTGCAAGTACTGTCAATGAAATAAATAACATACTTATTCCTAACCAACATAGGAAATGAAATAATGTTCTTAAGCCCATTGAGCAAAACTAAAACATCCTCTAAATTTAAAACATGCCTAGATGATAAACATAAAGAAGTTGATTCAATGCGAGAAACGACACTCTGACCGCTGCCAACACGGATCAGCACCTCTCCATGCTCCAGCTTCCAACTTCGCTGCAGATCTTGATTCATTACACAAACATGAGCATTAGCTCCAGAATCCAGTATCCACAAATTGGAAAATTACAATCATAGAACAACTGGTTTCTAAAACAAAATTTCCATACATGCTGCACCTATGCCAAAGTTTGGACATTCCCTCCTCTAGTGGCCTAGCTAACTGCAATGAAGGCACCTATCCATTTCTTTAGGCCCTTTGCTCTTCATCACTGTTAGAGCTTTTCCCTTTCCTTTGTCTATCTCACCTTGCGGACCCAGAGTGCTAGTAGCTTTCTTAAACTTCTTCTTCTTCTTTTTAGGCTTAGAAGTGATGACTAAGACTGCCTCTTTTCCCTTAGGCTTCATTTGAGATGTGCAGTGTTTAGCTTGTTCATCAACCCAGCTAAATTGCATTCTATCTCATTGCAGTTGAAGTTCACCACAAATTGGGAAAAGGAATCTGGATGTGACTACAAGATGAGGTCAGTTTGTAGTTGCGGGTCCATGTTGAATTCAAGGGCCTCTAACCTCTCAATTTTCGAAATCATTTTTCAGACATGATCCCCAACTTTTTCACCTTCTTCAATCTTGGCTCCAAAGAGCTCTTTTGATATCTCAAATCGAGTTATGCGACTGTGCTCACCATAGAGCTCCACCAGGTATGCCAAAATAGCCCTCGCCGAGACCATTTTATCGTGAGACCTCTGCAACTCATTTTTAATTGAGCACAGCATGTACCCACGAACCCAGACGTCATCTTTAGCCCATTTCTCATGAGTCGTGACTTTCTCCTCACTAGCACGCGTCCTTGCGGGCACGGCTGGGATATCAGCATCAAATACATACACCAGTGACTCCACAATGAGGATTATCCTCAAGTTTCGGAGCCAGTCCACATAGTTTGGAACAGTCAAAGTGTTCTTTTCAAGTAGTACAAACAATGGGTTGATAGTCATAGTGAGAGAGATAATAAGCAAATAACTGCAGAAAAGTAAAAATACTTATTAGATTCTAATGTAATTGTTGTTCCAAGTTTAAATTAAGGACTTTCGGAAGTCATCGTTGGAAGTCTTCATAGTGGTGATTGATTTCTTTAACTCGATCAATAGGTTGCAACCTTTTCTGGTATGTGGCCTAATTGATATATTAAAGTGATGTCCAACATCAATCCATCAAATGGATGATTCAATCCCTTTGTCCATTATTCATCAAATCTCAACCTTTTAACGATCTTATTGATTTATGAATAATTTGAGTTTAACCCACTGACTATATAGTAGTTTAACAATTGAATTTTACCTTGCAACCTTTTGCTGGTATGTGGGGTATAATTTGTTTCGACTAATGACATTCATGCACTTAGGAAATTTTTTAAATATATTCAATATATAACCCCCATTGCTTAGGGACGATATTATATATTAAATATCACTTTAATTTCTCCTAAGTTCAATGGAGGACAGGATATCTAGTACCCTTTACTAACTTAATATTTTTTAAAGTGGGAGGATTCAAATTATTTATTAGGTCTCACTTTGCACATTAATCCATTTTGTACTAAACATACAAACATGGATTAAATAAAAAGATAGCAATCCTAGAAAGCTAACAACACACGATTCATTGACTTTTATTCCTAGATTGAGACAAGCCAATGTCTCAATCAAAATAAAAAAGAAACTACACTAAAGTTTCGAAAGTTCCTTCTTGTATCTCCTCAGCTCGACTTGAATTTCTCCTTTGGACCTATTCTATTTCTAACTATTACATTTCAAAATAAGCCACCTACCCAAAAATAATCTAGAAAGAAAATAAAAAATAGGCTCAAAAAGGCTTTTACAACCCATTGAGAAGAAATACAAATATAAACGAGCATACGTCCATGAATCATGCCTCCCATCACATAACATGTCAAACATGGTATATATCACATAACACACGAAAACCATATATGTTAATTTCTAATTAAATTCCAAATTAAATTATTGTTTTTCATATTCTCGAGGAAATTAAATTTATTTAATTCTATTCAAAAGTTCAATTTAAACGAACTCGAATTAATTTTATATTAAAATCCAATTTTAATAAAAATTAATCTCTAAATTTATTAAAATTAATTTCACAATAGAAAGAATCTAATTTAATTCAAGGTCTAACTTTAATTAACATTAGATTACATGAAATTAACATACTTTTATTAAATAAATAATATTATTTATTTTTACATTAAAATCCAATTTTAATCAAAAACTAAATAATATATATATATATATATATTTAATTAATGACCCGAGTCACCCATGGGTCGACCCGGGTCTGGTTGAAGCAACCTGTGTGTTGTAAAACACACGGGTGGGCTCACCGCGCAATTGTGCAAGCCCAATTCGGTACAATGGGTTGCGCTGCCGTTACAGCCACCACGGCGACGGGTCGGAGCTGAAATATATAATCTAGAAAGAAAATAAAAAATAGGCTCAAAAAGGCTTTACAACCCATCGAAAAGAAATACAAATATAAACGAGCATACGTCCATGAATCATGCCTCCCATCACATAACATGTCAAACATGGTATATATCACATAACACACGAAAACCATATATGTTAATTTCTAATTAAATTCCAAATTAAATTATTGTTTTTCATATACTCGAGGAAATTATATTTATTTAATTCTGTTCAAAAATTCAATTTTAACGAACTCGGGTTAATTTTATATCAAAATCCAATTTTGATAAAAATTAATCTCTAAATTTATTAAAATTGATTTCACTATAGAAAGAATCTAATTTAATTCAATGTCTAACTTTAATTAACATTAGATTACATGAAATTAATATACCTTTATTAAATAAATAATATTATTTATTTTTGCATTAAAATCCAATTTTAATCAAAAACTAAATAATATATATATATATATTTATTTAATTAATGACGCGAGTCACCCATGGGTCGACCCGGGTCTGGTCGAAGCAACCCGTGTGTTGTAAAACACACGGGTGGGCTCGCCACGCAATTGTGCAAGCCCAATTTAGCACAATGGGTTGCGCTTTTGTTACAGCCGCCACGGCGACGAGTCGGAGCTGAAATATATAATTTTTAATTTCCATCACATAAATTACATAAAATTCAACTTTTATTAATTTCTAACAAACGAAAAATAAACAGAATCCTCAAGAACAAAAAAAACGCGAAATCCACATATCTAATCATGCATCGATAAAAAACTATAAATCATGCATCTTTATCATATATTTACACACAGAAATTACGTAAGCCAAACCCCGCGATTTGGCTCTGATACCACTGTCGGGGAAAAATAACCAAACACAGCGGAAACGAAATTTTAAAATTTTTAGATTTTCCCATAGCAAGATCAATCCCGGGATTTTGTCGGACGTATGTATGATAGAGTAAATAATACTTTACCCGTTGTAGCGAAGTGGTTGGAGAATCTCACAAATTTGAATTCTTCAACTTCTTCGCGAATAACTACGACTAAAATCTTGATAATCCGAGCAGTCCAAAAGTGCTGCCTCTAAATTGTCTCGCCGGAAAAAACTTGATCAGAAAAAATCTCCTCCTTGCTTGGCTTGATGACTGGCGGCTAGGGCTAGTGTGAGAGAGGAATTTTGGTCTTGTGGCTTAAGTATTAATTGTAACTTATGACCTAGGTATTAAGTAATGTGATATATTTATATCAATTAAATTAACACATTGGGTTTAAATTAGCCCATTATGCAGGCCTATTGGCCGTCCTTTATGGTCTTGGTGTGCCTCTTGGTGCACTAATTTGAGCTCAGTCCAATTCGTTATTTAATTTATTAATTCAATTTAACTAATTAATATAATTAAATAATAGATAGGATATTTAATTAATTTTATTTATCCAAGAAATAACACATTAATTTAAATATAAATGAACCAATTTATTTCTTCAAAAAATTAATTCTATTTAATTGTAAGTATCCAATACTTAAAATATTACCACAAGAAATATTTCATATTTCCAAACAATTTTTCTTTTTTAAGCGTGACTCTTTAGATTCATCTATATTTAGTAATGGGAGTATTCCATTGAATATGGGTCCCACCTACTCAGTCAAGTGGTCCATATTGTAACCCAAAAAAGATTAAATGATTGGATCATTTTTACTTTTCCTATTGTGAATACTGTGTGAATATAAACTCTTCGTTTCCTTATCCCGGTCAAGTGAGAGTCGTGGATTTTGGTCAAACTCACTAACTTGACACTATGCTATATTTATAATAAGTCCAGATCAGTTAATGTTTTGGCCAAAGACTTTATGATCTAACTTACTTATAAATACATAGGATAATTCCCCGTTCACCTTCAAGGGAATGAATCTCATCTTGGATATCAGTTAAGACTACTACTTGCCCATTAGGTTGCAGTTCGAGGTTGACCCCACCAAAGGGTGAATTGGGCCTAACTACTCTAATGACAAACCTAATGTCACAAGCATATCTGTTGATTCCCCAAGTCTAGAGTTTAGACACGCCTATTACAATTTAATCAATTCTGCCATTTACTGTCAAAAAGTAAAAACCCATGTGACAGAATCGATGCAAGTCATGTTTAAGTGACACTATCTCCATCAGTGCACCTATGATGTGAGTTCTTCACTACTTCCTAGTTATTAACGGGAACCTTTCTCGTCAAAACTCATATCATACGAGTCTTTATAATTTTCAATGCCCAATTGAAAATTATTGACTTGCAGTCTATTTTAGTACACAAGTATCAAACTCCTCTAGTGCCTAAGAGAGCTAACTCTTGTGTTCATGGACTTATAGAAGATTACAATATATAAATGCTAATATAATAGTAAACAACTAATTGCCTTTTATTGATAGGATGTGAAACAATTATAAATAATAATGTCCTAACATTCTCTAATCCTCTAGCGGGATTTGAGGACATTAACCTAACACTGGACGCAACCTTGCCTAACTTGTTAAGCATGTTAAGGACTGCAGAAACCACCATCAAGAAGCACAAGCCTGTCCTACTTGTGAGTTCTGCCCATTATAAGGCTGAGAAGCCAAAGGAAAGGAAAGGGAAGAGTTCCCAAAAGAACCAGAAGCTAAAAGCTAAAGGTGGGGTCAAGAAGGTTAAAGCCGATTAGGAAAAGGGTGAGTGTTTCCACTACGGTAAACCAGGGTAGTGGAAGAGGAACTAAATTAAAGGAGTTGAGGAAATAAAAGATAGCTTGGATAGTACACTAATGTGACATGCTAGATTAGGACATATTTCTAAGGAAAGATTGCACAAATTGGAAAAGGAAGGTGAACTCGGCCTTAAGGAAGAGGAAACCATGCCTACTTGTGAATCTTGTCTTTAAGAAAAATGACCAATTCACCATTTGTAGGACAAGTGGAACGTGCCACTCATCCTTTTAGAATTGATCCACTCAGATGTTTGTGGTCCTTTTATTATGAGTACTAAAGGAAGGTGTACTTACTTCATTACTTTTACCAATAATTATTAACGGTACGGATATGTGTACCTTATGATACACAAATCCGAAGCTTTTGAAAAGTTCAAAGAGTTTAGGAATGAAGTTGAAAAAAAACTAAGTCATAGTATTAATGCTTTTCGATCTGATCGGGGAGGAGAATAATTAAGTGACGAATTCCTTAGTTATTTTAAATTGAATGAAATTCTCTCTCAGTGGACTCTACCTGGTACACCACAATTGAATGGGGTGCCTAAGTGAAGGAATAGGACTTTATTGGATATGGTCCATTCCATGATGAGTTTCACTGAAGTTCCTACATCTTTCTGAGGTTATGCCTTAGAAACTGCGGCTTATCTATTAAGTAGATTGCCTTCCAAATTTGTGCCCAAAATGCCTTATGAGTTATGGCATGGTAAACTAGCCTCATACAAACATCTTCAAGTATGGGGTTGTTCTGCCTATGTTAAAAGGCTAGTGGGAGAGAAGTTAGAGTCTAAGTCTAGCTTATGTAAATTTGTGGGTACCATAAATAAACTGCGGGGTACTACTTCTATGATCCATCGAAACAAAACGTGCTTGTTTCAAAGGATGTCGCCTTCTTATAGAAGAAGTTTCTATTAGATAGAAATGACGAGATCATAGAACTTGAAGAAGTTCAAGAACCACAAATTATCTCATAAACGTTGGAAACATAAATATAAGAAAATACTGAAATAGCGAACACACCACCTCCAGGAAGATCCGAAAGGATCCGAGGGCCATCTGAGAGATATGGTCTATTACTATAAAGTAATAAGGAGCAGCTTCAAGTGGATGAAGATCCAAGAAGCTACAACAAAGCAATATGTGATATTGATTCGGGGAAGAGGAAAAGTGCCATGGAATCAGAAATGAACTTCATGTTCTCCAACAAGGTATGGACCTTGGTAGATCAACCGAAGGGTATAGTACCCATTGGTTGCAAGTGGATCTATAAGTAAAATCTTGGAGCAAATGGAGAGGTAGTGACCTATAAAGCTAGGCTAGTGGCAAAAGGTTACACTCAAAGAGAGAGTATCGACTATGAAGAGACCTTTTCGCCAGTGGCAATACTTAAATCCATTGGGATTCTGCTTGTCATATCTGCTCATTATGATTATGAAATATGGCAGATGGATGTGAAAACCGCCTGACTCATTGGAAACACATAGGGAGAGATTTACATGAAACAACCAGAAGGTTTCACATCTAATGGGAGTGATCAAAAGGTTTGCGAACTCCAAAAGTCCATTTATGGACTAAAGTAAGCATCCCAAAGTTGGAACATTTGTTTTGATGAAACAATAAGGATGTATGGTTTTATTAAAAACAAAGATGAACCAGGTGTGTATAAGAAAGTCAGTGAGAGTGTAGTGACATTTTTAGTACCTTACATTGATGACATTCTACTCATTGGAAATGGTGTAGGAATGATGCAATCAAATAAAGTATGGTTATCCAGCAAATTCTACATGAAAGACTTAGGAGATGCATCCTACATCTTAGGAATCATAATCTATAGAGATAGATCAAGAAAGATGATAGGATTGTCTTAGTCAATGTACATAGACAAAATGCTAAAGAGGTTTAGCATGGAAGAATGAAACAAAGGATTCTTGCCTATGAGTCATGTGATCCGGTATTCTCGATCAACGTGTCCTTTCGACACCACAGGAATGACATAAGATGGCTCGCTTACCATATGCTTCTGCCATAGGAAGTATCATGTATGCAATATTATGCAAAAGGCCTGATGTGGCTCACGCATTAAGTGTAGTGAGTCGTTTTCAGTCCGACCTAGGCGAGATACACTGGATAGCCGTGAAAACAATCCTCTAGTACTTGAGAAGAACTAAGGATTTGTTTTTGATAAATGGCGGTGGGGAAATGAAACTAGAAGGGTTCACTGACACTAGTTTCCAACTTGAGGTGGATGATTTGAAATGAATGTCGGAGTGTATTCGCCCTCAATGGTGGAGCAGTAAGTTGGAAGAGTTCCAAACAGAAAACAACTGCGGGTTTCACAACCGAGACTGAATACATAGTTGTATCTGATGCAGCAAAGGAAGTTGTTTGGATTAGTAACTTCATCCAAGGGTTGGGTGTAGTCCCTAGCATTGTCGATCTAGTACCTCTATACAGTGAAAATAATGGCGCCCTTGCTCAAGAAAAGGAGCCGAGGTATCATCAAAGATCCAAACACATAGAGAAATGATACCATGTGATCTGGGAGACCATTGGTAAAGTCAACTGCTAGTTGTGAGTTCTGAAAGTTATTTTTAATATATATCTTGCTCCCCCATTCTAATCTGATGATATCCATGTTAGAATAGTGCATTGCAATCCAATCATAGATTGGTTTTTTTTATCTATTCTTGTAATAAATCATTTCGTTTTACATTATATTAGTAAAAAGCATTTCTTCATCTTATGTTTATATTATTTATAACTATATGATGAAGTCCCTAGAATTCACACATAGCTATGGGACTTGATATTTCATTGGATGGATATCATAAAACAAGTCTCTATCGCTGCAATTTCTAAATATCGTCCAAGTAATAGAATTATCAAGATGGGACATTGATTATTCGGATAGACTTGCGCATATGATCCACACTCTTAATTAGAGATGTCTCGTTTTATAGACATTAGTGTAGTCGACACAAATGCACATACGCGGATGCTTGTTGAGAACAGTTCACCGATCACCCTTACTAAAACCTCCTAAAGTACTAAGCATGGGGTCCCGAAGACCTAGATAAAACGAAAGTAAAGATACGCCTTTTGCTATCTTGATCCTCGCATAAGTAAGATCTCTCTATCTAATCTCTCGATTGAATCTAGAGCATTGGCTAAGGTTGAAACTCTATTAATTCAATACTATGTTTCCCACGTTATGTGAAATCGACTTCAACTATCTAAACGAGGAAACCCTACGCCTCTTTAGATATCATACTTCGGCCGAAAATTCCTCAATGGGGTTGTTCAGTTCGCCCATTACCACAATGGCAACCCTCATATATGCATTGGCTTTCACCGTGCCAATATCTATGGAACGAGATACACTTCTACCAGAGTATGCATCATATGAGCAAGTCTTTTGGGTTGCATCGATATCCCTTTATCTCGATGAACCCTTTCACGACTTGGAACAATGTTTAAAAATCACAGCCTTCGAGACATATTCCATCATTGCCACACCCAATGTGCAATGATGTCTCATAGCTATGTGTGATCCTTCGGGACATTATTCTAAGCCAAAGTAAAAACTAATTTATTAATAAAGACATGCCACACATAAAAAGAGATTGACTTTATTTATAAGAAATGGATTGTTCAACTCTAGAGTTACTATTACAAAGAATGGCGCCCAATAATTGGTGCGCCGGGCACTAACTCTAACAATCTCCCACTTGCCCATGTACTTAAGGCCCATTCTTCCCAGATGTCCTTCAAATACTTTTTGGCTAAGGGGTTTGGTGAGTGGGTCTGCTATGTTGTCCACTGTATCCACGCGCTCCATTCGCACGTCGCCTCTTCCAATGATTTCTCGTATCAATCGAAATTTCCTCAGAACATGTTTGGATTTCTGATGAGACCTCGGCTCTTTTGCTTGTACAATAGCCCCGTTGTTTTCACAGTATACCGTTACTGGATCCCCAACGGATGGAACGACACCCAATTCTTGGATGAAGTTCCTCATCCAAACAGCTTCTTTTGCAGCCTCATTTGCTGCAATGAATTCTGCTTCAGTGGTGGAGTCGGCTATGGTTGCTTGCTTGGAACTCTTCCAGCTAATCGCTCCGCCATTAAGCAGAAATACAAACCCAGAGACCGACTTCGAGTCATCCTTGTCGGATTGGAAACTCGAATCAGTAAACCCCTCTAATTCCAATTCTCCATGTCCGTATATCAAGAACAATTCCTTAGTTCTCCTTAGATATTTAAGGATTGTTTTCACCGAACTCTAGTGTGCCATGCCTGGATTCGCTTGATATCGACTGCACGCACTTAATGCATAAGCTACATCGGGTCTTGTGCATATCATCGCGTACATTATACTACCTATCGCAGAAGCATAGGGAGTTTTGGACATTTTCACTCTTTCTTCCTCAGTATTTGGGCACATAGACTTGGAAAGTGTGATGCCATGTCCTATTGGCAAGAATCCCTTCTTGGACTCTTCCATTTCAAATCTTTTAAGTACGCGATCGACATATGCAGATTGGGAGAGACCTAGCATCCTATTTGATCTATCCCTATAGATCTTCATACCGAGTATGTAGGACGCCTCTCCCAGATCTTTCATGGAGAATTTATTAGAGAGCCATACTTTAGTTGACTGCATCATCCCTACATCATTTCCAATTAGTAAGATGTCATCGATATAAAGTATGATGAACGTGACTGCGTATCCATACTCTTGTATGACAGTGTCAAAATGTTTGTTCCAACTTCGAGAAACTTGCTTAAGTCCATAGATGGACCTTTGGAGTTTACACATTTTGTGTTTGCTCCCTTTGGATGTAAAGCCCTCTGGCAGTTGCATGTAAATCTCTTCCTCAATTTCTCCATTGAGGAATGCAGCCTTTACATCCATCTACCATATTTCATAATCAAAATATGTAGATATTGCAAGCATAATCCTAATGGATTTCAGCATAGCCGCTGGCGAGAAGGTTTCCTCATAGTCAATCCCTTGTCTTTGAGTAAATCCTTTTGCCACGAGGCTAGCTTTATAGGTGACTACCTCTCCATCGACTCCAAGCTTTCGCTTGTAGACCCACTTACAGCCAATGGGCTTGATGCCCTCAGGTGGGTCAACCAAGGTCCATACCTTGTTGGAGTACATGGAGTCCATTTCGGATCTCATGGCCTCTAGCCATCTTCTCGAATCAATGTCAGACATTGCACTCTTAAAACTCTTCGGATCAGAGTAGAGGAGGATCTTAAGTGCCCTCCTCTTGCAATAGGCCTAGCCATCTTTCAGGCTCCTTTGGGATCCTCTTTGATCTCCTCAAAGGTTGTGTGTTTTCAGTGGGTGCCTCTGATGTAGCCTCGTTGGTGTCGGATGGGTTAATTTGTATCTCTTGACTTGATCCATTCTCATGGACCTCATCAAGTTCTACAGCCTCGCCTTTCCTATCTATAAGGTGACCCCTCTCCAAGAAATTGGCGTTTCTCGAAACAATAATCTTTTGTTCCGTTGGGCTGTAGAAGTAATATCCAACAGTTTCCTTTGGATATCCTACAAAATAGCACAAAGAGGACTTGGGGTCCAATTTGTCTCCCACTAAGTGCTTTACATAAGCTGGACACCCCCATATTCTCAAATGATTATATGAGGGCGTCTTTCCACACCAACTTTCATATAGGGTTATTGGGCACCGTCTTGCTAGGCAATCTATTTAACAGATAGACAGCCGTTTCAAGAGCATAGCCCCACATGGACTTAGGAACTTTAGTGAAACCCATCATGGATCGAACCATATCTAGCAATGTTCGATTCCTATGCTCGGCTACCCCGTTATGTTGAGGCGTGCCGGGCGGTGTCCACTGTGAGAGAATTCCATTCTCTCTAAGATAATCAAGAAACTCGGTAGACAAGTATTCTCCTCCTCGATCCAATCTAAGAGCCTTGATACTTCTACCAAGTTGTTTCTCTACTTCATTTCTGAACTCCTTAAACTTCTCAAAGGATTCAGATTTATATCTCATAAGATATAAGTAACCAAACCGTGAATAATCATCGGTAAAGTTATGAAGTAGCTTTGGCTACCATGAGTGCTCACACTTATTGGCCCACACACGTCCGTATGGACCAAGTCCAATGGTTTTGTGGCTCGTTCCGCTTTCCTCGAAAATGGTAACTTGGTCATTTTTCCTTTAAGACGTGATTCGCAACTTGACAATTCATCTAAGTCATTTACACCTAAATGTTTTGCCATTGTTCGAATTCTTTCTTCGGAAATATGTCCAAGTCTTTCGTGCCACATTTGTGCGTTTACTTGATTATCTTGTTTACGTTTGTTACTTTGTTGAATATTGAGATTGGAAATTATTGGGGATATAGTATACATTCCATACTTCATTTTCGATTCCATAATAAGAGACGATTCATAAAACAAAAGCAAACTTTTATTACGAATCTCAAAACAATATCCTTCTCTATCCAAAACCGGAATCGAGATAATATTTCTTATTATTTCAGGAACAAAATAAACGGAATGTAAAACTAATTTCCTATCTCCTAACTCTAAGTAGATTGTCCCCACGGCTTTGGCAGCAACCAATGCTCCATTTCCCATCCGCAGGGTCATATCTCCTCTACTTAGCTCCTTGGTTCTTTTCATCACCTGCAAATCATTGCAGATATGAACACCGCATCCAGTGTCAAAAACCCAAGAAGAATCATTAACAGTGAAGTTAACTTCAACAAAGAACATACCTCGAGCAAGAGGCTCTTTACAGTTCCTTTGCCAGTGCCCAACTTTCCCACATTTATGGCACTTGTCAGACTTCTCAGACTTTGGCTTCTTTAACTTCTTCACACCACCATTACCTTTCAGCTTCTTAGTCTTATTCTTCTTCTTGTTGCCCTTCATGGATTTTGAAGAGGAATTCATAAGAAGCACCGGTTTGTCCTTCTTGATGGTGCTTTCAGCAGTTATCAACATGTTCAACAATTCATTCAATGAAGCATTCAAGTTGTTCATGTTGAAATTGATGACGAATTGATCATATGACTTTGGGAGAGATTGAAGCACAAGGTCAACACAAAGGTCTCCGTCGAGTAGCACATCCAAATCATTCATCTCATGAATTAATTGGATCATTTTAAGGACGTGCTCACTCACAGACGCCCCTTCATTCATCCTTGCTCCAAATAATTGTTTTGATATAGCATATCGTTCTCTCCTAGTCGTAGTACCATAAAGCTCTTCTAAGTGGTCGATGATTTCCTTTGCCATCATCATATTTTCATGTTGCTTTTGCAACTCATTTGACATAGAAGTCATGATGATGCATCTAGCTTGGATGTTATCATCCGACCACAGCTTTGCGTACTCTCCATCCTCATCACTACTTTCATTGTTAATCTCCGGTTGTATAGCCGTCAGGATATAATTCTTCTTTTCATATGGAAAAACGATTTTGAGGTTTCTAAGCCAGTCTGAAAAGTTTGGTCCGTTCAGTTTGTTGGTTTCAAGAATTTTATAAAGAGGATTCTTAGCCATTTTCGTTTATCTACAAAAATGCATAACAGACAATCAATAACGTATTTTCAAATAAAGTCCTTATACAATTTGGTCTTTAATTGTACAAGTCTCCCACTATTTTTCTCAAATCATACCACCCTCTTGACATGATTCGAAGAAACGTTAGTTTTTTTAGTGGGCTTGAGATTCATTCTCACTTCATCGTATGCCCCATTTTCTGAGCTAACATACGATGATTTTGAATAGTAGCCTTACCGGACCTTCTATCTTTTTAGATAGTTCTCAAGATGGTTTTCCTCATCTCCCACATGTGCCCCATTTTCTGAGCTAACACATGAGGGACGATGTTAGGCTCGACCCATCAAGTATCCCATGTATAACCACCAATTTCATTGCCCCCATTTTCTGAGCAAAGCAATGATACCAACCGATTTCCACGGGGCACCGTAGTGCTTAGTAAACACTCACAGCCTACCTCGGATCTAATCCACCCCATTTTCTGAGCAAAAGGATTGAACCATTAGCTGCGTTTCACATGGTGTATACTTATGATGGAAGGCATGATAATAGAATTCCATTCTTAATATCATATAAGCCTAATATTTTCACAGGAGGGAATTATAACATGCTTATTGGGGGGTCTCATCAGATTTAATTATCTTGTTCTAATTATCTATCCTATGCATGCATTACATCACATAATCATCATAGACAGATAAGCAAAACATCCACAAAGCGGTAAAATTGAGGATGAACCACCTCGAGCCCTAACCTAGCAACCCACTCGAGCCAAAGTGGGTTTGGACATTCTAGAAAATAAAACACAGCTTAGACTATTACAATGGTATCGTCTCAGCATACAAGTCTTCAAGTCTTGGCTCCGTCTCCTTGCTCCGTCTTCGATTACATAGAATATCAAAAAACTACTAATCTACTATACGAAAAGGAAAGAGCCAAACCGGCTATTATTTACAACTCTAGAATAATTACATACATAGAAAACCAACACTACGACTAGGCTCGTGGTTCATCCTTTTATCACATAAACATGCCAAGCAACAAACATACATGTGATAAAGTATTACCCATTCATCATTCAAACTAGATTGCAAATATCATTGGGATAAGTTCGATATTGATTTCTAAAACCTTTCTCAGAGTTCACAAGTCTAAAACATCATAGGTAAGGTCTTTGGGTCACCCACCTTCAGAAAGTACGAAGAAAGGAAAAAAAAAATTATTCAACTTTAGGCGTCGTCATACGCGCGCCTGGGGGTGGGTTACCCCACGCCTGGGCGCTGCGTGCAACGGCTGTTGCTATTCGCGATTTTCAAGTCAGCTTTTCGCACGTTCGTGATTCTTTCGAGTTTCGATCAACGAATCTGAATTCTCCTAAGGTCTGAGTTTTTATTACTTGATGATTAAACCTTTGGTTCAACCATCTCGCAACACCCCACCAAAGGTGATTTCATAAAACTAGATCAAAACCTTCGAAAACAATCATATACCCAAATTTCAGATTTCATGATTTTTAAAACCAATGACTTTTAAACATTAAAATCATAAAAATCAAACAACATCCCAAATCAAAATCAATCCTAGTCTAACAATGAACATATTGATTATCATGCTTTCGATTTTACAATTTAAACGTAAAAACAAACATGCATAATCACATAAAAATTCGATCGAGCCAAACCATGGCTCTGATACCACTGTTGGGTTGACTCATTCCCTCGGGTGGCTCATGGCAGCGAAAATTAGAATTTTACAAAAAGTAAACGTACAACCACCCGAAAATAGGAATATGGAATTGGTTCGATCGAATTTGATAAGGAGGTAAACGAAATTATACCTTTCAAAAATTTCGTTTCACCTCGTACTTTGGATCTCAGCAACCCTTTGGTGCAAATCCACACAATTTCCCTTGGGTGAGAAATTGCCCGTCGTTTTTCGTATCTCCCGATTTAGAGTGCTCCAAGCATTGTACCTCTAAGATGTATCCACACCTCGTTCAAGTCACCAATTATCTTGCCTTGCGTGCTAGACAACAAAACGATTCTAAGCTTAACTTAGGCTTGATTATGTGAAAGGTAGGAATATTTTCTAAGTTGTTTAATTCAACACATGAATAGAACGACGTCTTGTTGGAAAGAGGAGAGAGGTGGCCGATTTTAGGTCTAAGAGAAGGGGGAGGATTTTTCAGCTTTTTCATCATCTATTTTAGTCTCCTTCATCTCTTATTTATATGTGAAGATTACCTAGAGTCCTATTAGGAAAAGGAAACTTCCTTTCTCCCAAACTCTCTAGTAATCCTTATCCTATGAAGACTTGGAGGTGGGAAAAACTCTTTTCTTCTTCCACCACACATAAAATCGCCCCCTCCCTTATTTACACTCACAAATCGGTCAACTCCATTTAATTGGACTTTACGATTTAAATTTGACTTCTCAATTTAATTATAGTTGCAACCCATCAATTAAATACAAGTGAAATTAAATCCAACCAACTAATTCCAACATTTATTTATTTAACTTGGGCTCCACCCAATTAAATAAAATACTTGGACTCTACTAGGTCCATTAATTTAATTAATTCTACAAGATTAATTAAAAGAGTAAAATTAATTGAATCCTTCAATTAATTTATATTCCATATTAGGAAAGTACTAAGCTTTCCTAATTCCCTCAATTTCCTCGAAATTGATTAATCACATCTATTCAAGCAGTGACTCTCTCGAGTTAGTGTGTGACTCCTTAGGCTCGTTTCTATCTAGTAGTAAGTAGTACACCTTCCCACAGTGCTAGTGTACCTTCCTAAAATGGAAAGTACTAGATTAAATCAATCCTTTGATTTTAATCAAGCCTCAAATTAGTCACCAAGCTAATTCTCGGCACTTACAAATCGCGGTTGCCCACCTAACATAGGGTCCCGAAGACCTAGATAAAACGAAAGTAAAGATACGCCTTTTGCGATCTTGATCCTCGCATAAGTAAGATCTCTCTATCTAATCTCCCGATTGAATCTAGAGCATTGGCTAAGGTCGAAGCTCTATTAATTCAATACTATGTTTCCCACGTTATGTGAAATCGATTTCAACTATCTAAACGAGGAAACCCTACGCCTCTTTAGATATCGTACTTCGGCCAAAGATTCCTTAATTCGATTCACTATGTAACCATAGGAGATTAACCGACTGGCTAATGTCAGAGATAGATTCCTCTTGATTCTCACGTGCCTTACTACGTAAGACGTGCATGTCTGAGTTTGCCCATATTCGATCATCTAAAGTGATCATGTAACAAATCAAGAACATGCGCGGTTACGCATAAGACATCCAATGGAATCTTAGGTCCATAAGGATTACTCTTATACTACAAGACCACTGGAAGTTCCACATTCGACTGGGAATCCATTTTAGGAACTTCCATGGGGTTGTTCAGTTCGCCCATTACCACAATGGCAACCCTCATATATGCATTGGCTTTCACCGTGCCAATATCTATGGAACGAGATACACTTCTTTTGGGTTGCATCGATATCCCTTTATCTCGATGAACCCTTTCACGACTTGGAACAATTTTTAAAGATCACAGCCTTCGAGACATATTCCATCATTGCCATACCCAATGTGCAATGATGTCCCATAGCTATGTGTGATCCTTCGGGACATTATTCTAAGCCAAAGTAAAAACTGATTTAAGAATAAAGACATGCCACACATAAAAAGAGATTGACTTTATTTATAAGAAAACGATTGTTCAACTCTAGAGTTACTATTACAAAGAATGGCGCCCAATAATTGGTGCGCCGGGCACTAACTCTAACAGGTTGGTGTTAACAACAAAGGATCCATCACTTCTCTAGATGAACAAGTGAATTTTCTATAATATTCAAAGTGGTTTGACTTAGTTAGTCCTTGTCCAAGGCATGTAAGTAATTAATTAAGAAATGAGTTTCTGTAATTAATTAAGAAATGAGTTTCTTGAATTAATTAACCACTAGTCAAACACACTTGAATTATTAAGGTTGAATTTACAAGGATCTCGACCAATAGGATTCCTTGATCCTTAATTCAATTGGGAAATTTGATGATGGAAAAATCGCACTTGCATGGAATGCGCAACTGAAAAGGTTCACTTTGAATCGCCATATCTAGGTCTTCAAGATAAGTAGCTAGAAACTTTTTTTTTGATTTGTGGGTATCTTATATTTAATGGAGATTAAATAATAAGATGGTTAACTAAAAGTATTTAATTAATCAAGACAATTTAATTGTCTAATTTCTCCATATCTCATATGGAGTCTTGGGAACAAACTTAGAGGGATATCTGTTTAAGACGTGTACAACAGCAAGGAGCGCATGACCCCGCAGTGAAATAGGTAAGTCAGTGTAGCTAAGCATGGAACAAACCATGTCCAACCTAGTATGGTTCCTTTGCTCAACTACCCCATTTAACTGTGGTGTCGCTGGGGGTATGAGTTGTAGTACTATGCCATTTTCTATGAGGTACTCATAAAACTCCACCCTCATATATTCTCCTCCTCGGTCTGACCGGAGAGCCTTTATATGTGGCCTAGTTTGTTTTTCCACTAAAACCTTGAATTCTTTGAATCTCTTAATGGATTCATACTTATGGTTCATTAAATATACTAGACCATACCTAAAGTGGTCATTAGCAAATGTGAAGAAGTAATGAAAAAGCTCCATGGGCCATTTCACCAAATGGCCCACAAACATCAGCATGCACTAAGCTAAGACTTGTGTGGCTCTTTCAAAAGACCCGGTGAAGGGTGATCTAGCCATCTTGCCCTTGAGACTGGATTCACAAGTAGGATAGGGATCCGATCCCAATGGGCCTATTAGCTCATCTTTATCCATTTTGTGAATTTTGTGTTCACCAGCATGCCCCAGTCTAAGATGCCATATAAGTCTTTGGTTAGTTTCTTGCCTATCATGTTTCCTAGTCATAGTATTAAAAGTACGCTCATTTTGGACATTAAGTTAATACAAACCATTTACTAAAGAAGCAGCGCCACTAATTTATTACCATGATAAATGTTGCAATGCTTGTCAATAAAACGGAAAATCTAATCATGTTTAACTAAAACAGGAATTGAAATAATGTTCTTAAGCCCCTTAGGCAAAACTAAAACATTCTCCAAAGACAATAAATGTCAAGAAAATAAAATTAATCAGGTAGACCCCATTCCAATAGCTGCTATGCTCTGCCCGCTACCTACTTTAATCTTCACCTCATCAAGCTCAGTTTCTTACTTCGTTCCAAATCCTAATCCACACAAAATACATGAGTATTAGCTCCTGAATCAAGAATCCAAGAAGTGGAAAAGATGGTCATAGAACAATTAGTTTCAAAAACATAAAGTTCCATACCTTGCGCGCCTTGGTTCATATTTGGACAGCTCCTTGTCCATTGGCCTAACTCACCGCAGTACAGGAACTTATCCACATACTTTGCCCTTTTGTTTCTCCTTTGCTGCATATTATTTTGAGTTCTCCTGGATGCTTTCGCTTGGCAATTGCTATCATTATTTCTTTGTTCATCCAATGAATTAGGAACAATGAAAACAAACGGATCCTTCTTCTTATCCGACCTTATTTGATTTTGAGCAATTTTAAGTTTATCCAATAGCCCAGGTAATGAACCCTTAATAGAAGGAATCAGGGAGTGATTGTAGAGGTCAACTTGAAGATGAAGATCCATTTAGAAATCTAAATATCAATTTTTCTATCTTGGTCATCATTTTGAAAACATGTTCTCCTAAATCCTCATTTTCAGTCATTTCAATTCTAAAGAGCTCTCTTGATATAAAATATCTAGTTGTCCTACCGCGCTCTCTGAATTCATCTAGATGGAGCATAATATTTCTTGCATTATCCATCTTTTTCATGAGATCTCTATAATTCAATGCACATGGAGCTTAAGATGTACGCTCTTGCTCTGTGGTTGTCACAACACCAATCCCAGCGAGCCATGCGGACCTCATCACCCTCATCTCTATTAGGAATGGGAGGACGACCAATCTCCAACATACATTTGACGGATTCACTACTAAGGACCATCCTTAATTTTTTGAGTCATTCTATGTAATTGGGTTCAGTAAGAATGGTATTCTCAAGAAAATTTAACAGTGGTTTGGGAGTCTTATTGTTCGAGAAAGATATAACAAAAAATAACTGCAGAAAATAAATCAGGCTTTATTAGATTATTGTAATTAAACTATCCAAGTTAAATCAAGGACTTAAAATTTAGACTTGGCTCCCACTATATTTTTCAAGATGTACACTCCCACTGTAGAAGTCGGAAATGATCGTTGTTCATTGCATCGTAGTGGTGATTGATTTCTTTAATTGATTCAGTGGATGGAAACCCTTTGACGATATATAGTCCACATCTATTGAAGTGATGTCTAACATCAATCTATCCAATAGATGATTCAATCTTCTTGTCCCATAATCCACTAAACTGCAACCCTTTAACGATATATAGGTTCGTGGATTATCTAAGTTCATTCCCACTAACACCTTTTAATCCAACATTTGAATTTCACCTTGCAACCCTTTAATGATATTTGGGGTGAAATATGTTTCGATTAAGGCATCTAATGCACCTGATAAAATTTCAAAATTATATCCAACTACATGACCCCCACTTACTGGGATGATACCACATATCAGACATAATTCTAAACTTTATTGAGTTTAGTGGAGAGAGAGGACGCCCAGTGACCTTTACTAATTTAATTTTGGGAGAATTGAGTTCTCAACGTTGAATTAGGTCTCACTTTGCACATTATCAATTTGTAAAGCGCAGGATTAGATCATACATGAAACATACATCTAATGTAACATGCAAAACATTTCTAAAACTACACAACACACATACTCGAGGGCTTTTCTAGAGGGCCCAAGCCAATAGGTCATCAAAAGGAAAATGAAAAAGGTACTCTAGTCTTCTTGGGCTCCAAGTTCCTTCCTTTTGGATCATTTTCTTCTTCAAGGCCTAATCTAATTCTAGATGTTACATAAGAGGAACTTGTTAGGATTATGCCCTCGGATGCCATAAAGGATAGAATGATAGGGCGTCTTTATTGTAATGAACTTATTTATCATTTACAATAAAAGGCATTGTTTATTTTTCACTTAAATTTTATCTGCATCTATAAGTAGTGTAATGTCCATGTTTTCAGTGCAATCTCTCTACTTCATGTGGGATAGAAAGATTGGCAATAGAGACATTCATCTTAATTACTTAAACTCGTTCGCAAGTAATATGAAGACGTTAATGGATAAATAAAGACTTAGAACACTTGTACAATCTTAGCTTTGACACGGGAGTGCCAGTCGAACACCGTGTGATGGTGGGAGCTTAGGACTGTAGGCACATTAGTGGACCTGATATGCTCGAGCACGACTCACATCGGTTTTGTCACATGGGTTTTCACTCTATGACTGCCCATTACAAAACTGATTATGCATAATAGGTATAAGTGAACCTTTGACCTGAAGTATCAAGCTGAAGATACACTTGTGACGTCAAGTCTGCCACTAGAGTAGTTAGACCCAATTCACCCGTTGATGGGTCGACCTCAAAATGCGGCTTGATGGGCAAGTGGTAGTCTTAGCTGATAACTAATATGGGATTTGCTCTCTCATAAGTGAATGAAAAAGTATCATATGTGATTATAGATAATAGAGATCAAAGTCTTTAATCAAAGCAAAAGAGACGATTATGCGCGGCACTAAATCGAACTCAATGATCTCGTATTATTATAATTAATTCATATAGTCAAATCCAGTGAGTTTGACATAACTATGACTCTCACTTGATTGGGACACGTTAACAAAGGATTTATACTTATACGGTATTTACGATTGGAAGGTTGTGGAATGATCCAATCATTCGATCTCGTTTAGGCTACGAAGTAGGCCACGTGACTGGCTAGGTGTTACCCACTTTCTTTGGATTTTTCTCATTGCCAAACGAAACGAACCTCAAGAGTCGCGCTAAAGGATTGATAAAGAAAAATAAAAGGATTTTCTATTTTATTCTAGGAGATTTAATTTATGGGATAAATTAAATAATTAACTAATTACTCATTAGATGAGATAATTAATTATAAAGATAAGACTAATTATTAATTAATTTCTCAAGGAAATAAATTAATAAATTAATTTATCTAATTAATTTGGTTATTTAATTTATTTATTTATTTATTGGATATAATAAATTATTAATTAAATAGATAATTAATTAAAACAAAAGATGAGGTGGGCCATGTGGCCCCCGGGGGGGGTCGGGGTCCACTTAGATGCCCGATATGGACTCCATTCTTTTGTCTTGGTCAATAAGTCAAGTGATATTAGAGGACTTTTGACCTAGATGAGATACAAGTTTTCATACAACTCTCCTAGAAAGAAAAGAAAAACTCGTCCCTCTCCCTTACACACTCTAGCCGTTGGTCTCCAAGGGAAAAGAAGGGATTTTTCGTCAAATCAATCCGCATGATTATTTTGAGGCAACGTATTTTCGTTGTTTGGATCAAGAATTCGAGAAAGCTTCAAAGGATTCGTGAAGATTGGATTGCACATTTCTTGGAGATTTGAAGCTTTGAAGTATTCGAAATTTTTGAAGGAGGAATTAGTTCTCCAAGCTATTCGCGTCAGCGGATAAGTCATTATTCGTTTTTGCGTTTACATGATTCAATATGCAATCACTTTGGGATTTAATTTGAAAACCTTCCGCTGCGCAATTTTTTGCGTAACCCAACAGTGGTATCAGAGCCAATCTCTGATCTGCATATTTGATCAAAATTATGTGATTTTTGATGTGCGTATTATGTGTTTTTAAAGCATGAGTTTATGCGTTCTTAAATCTGCGTTTTTATGATTTTTAACCTAGAATTTGATTTTTTATGTTTATTATAAATTTGGGTATTTTTTGATATGAGAAAAAATAAAAAAATGAGAAAAATATTTAATTGTGTTTGAATTTTGGATTGGACTACTATATTAAAGGCTAATGTTGTCAATTTGCGCCCTTTTGTGACTGAATTCGGGGGCGAGACTATTAAACCGTGGCAGAATGAAGTCCTATATTTATTAGTTGTAGAATCAATCATCATCGCTTGTTGAAATACAAAAATTAGTATTATTAAAGTCAACGTTGTTTTCCACTATTTATAGTGATCAAATGAATTGTTGGATCTAAGTTTATCACTTTGATTTCTTCACACATGAATCTATTTCAGAAAATAATAAAACTCAATCCAGCTAATTATAATCTTTTAAAATTCCATTCTTCAACATACTAATGCAAACAAAGTATTAAATCAAGTGTAGTAAAATTTGTACAAGGATGTTGTACCTTTTTTCACAAATGCGCTACACTATATCCTGTGATACAGATCATTTGTTGCTGGGGTATTCCTTGTCCATAAATATGGTAATCTTTCAAAAAGTGTGAAAATCATTTTTGGTTATTTAAGAGTCAATAGACCATGATAGTATGAAATCTTATACTTATTAGTTTAGAATCATGAATCACCGCATGTTATGATGTTTTAAAATCACCGCATGAACGCTGTAATCTTTATTCGCCAAAGTAGTGCTCTTTTATTTATAAAGTGCTACAATCCCTTTGTTGTTGCAGACTTGTAGTACTCGTGTTGATAAATGCGAGAACCATTTAGAAAGTGTCATTTTTTGTTGTTTTCGATTGTTTAAATTTCATTGGACCATGCTCCTATGAATCCTACACTTATTAGTTATTACTTATAGTCATCACAATCACTTGTTGAAATAATTGTTGTTTAATAAAGCTACGATGACATGACTCGTAGGTTATGAGTTGGTAATTTTGAGATATTCATATACATGAATCTGTTTAGTCTAATAAAACGCAGTTTTGCTATTTATAATGTCTTATAGTTACATTGCACTAATATATATTGATGCAGATAGGTAATAAAAGGAGAATTACAATATTGGTATCATAGGATATGGGTCATTGCAACATTAGGACCAATGAAAGGTATAGAGGTATATATAGAGTATGAAGGAGGGCTTGAGTGCCATTTCTTATTCATTCTTTTATTTGGCCATTTCTCCCCGTTTTTGTTTTCTTTTCAAGATGCACACATAACATAAGTATTTTTCTACACATAGGATGCATGGTTTAAGTCCTACAACACACAATATATTTTATAATAAAAGTCTATTTACAAATTTTTGAAGCAACAATTAGTTGTGCAAGCAAGTAACAAAATTCATATAGTCAAGTATTGATTTCTAGAATAGAATGACTTACAAAAATCAAGTATTTCCAAAACGTAAATTAGCAAGAAAATATAATTCTTACTCTTCCTTTTATTTACTCCATTTTTAATGTTTCATTCTTATTTAAATTGTGTACGCATATATATCTATACACATAAAATGTATGCTTTAAAATCTTAGGCATCACACTCCACCCCCCTTAAAAGAATTTGGTCCCCAAATTCTAACCTGGGTTATTAAAGAGTTCTGGATAACGTTTTCTCATTCCTTCCTCTCGCTCCCAAGTTGCTTCTTCCACTTTTTGATTCCTCCACAAGACCTTCAACAATGGAATCCTTTTCTAACAGAGTTCTTGTATCTTTTGGTCTAGGATTTGGATGGGTTGTTCTTCAAATGATAGGTCTTGCTCAAGAGGCAGAGTTTCATGTTTTATGATGTGCGAATGGTCGGGGTGGTATTTCTTCAATTGTGAGACATGAAAAATGTTATGTATTCCAGTTAAGGTGGATGGTAAAGAGAGACGATATGCCACTTGTCCTACTCTTTCTATGATTTCAAAAGGTCCTACATAACGAGGGCTCAATTTGCCTCCTTTTCCAATTCTTGTAAATCCTTTCCTCGGACTCACTTTCAAAAATACAAAATCTCCAACATCAAACTCTAAATTTCTTCTCCCATTGTCCGCAGAACTCTTTTAACGACTCTGAGTGGCCTTCATCCTCTATTTTATCAACTAAACCTTATCAATGACCTCTTATACGAATTTAGGTTTTATTACCCTTCAATGCCCTGATGATGTTGGCGCTCGGTGTTCGTCCAAATCCCAATTCAATGGTAATCGAAATTTTCTCCAATACAGTGCTTCATAAGGTGCCATCTGAATAGTCGCTTGGGGAGCTGTTGTTGTATGCGAACTCGATCAATGGGAGATGATTTGCCCAACTTTCTTCATAATCCAAAATACAAGTTCTAAGCATATGCTCTAAGAATTGTATCATTCGCTCTAAATGACCATCAGTTTGCGGTTGTGCTGCAGTGCTAAAGTTCAGTTTCGATCCTAAATTCTTGTGTAATATCTTCCAAAATTGAGATGTAAACTTTGAGTCTCAATCGGATACGATGCTGAGAGGTATCCCGTGTAGTCTCACAATATTATCTTTATAAACTTCAACTAGTATATCTGTTTTATAGGATGACTTAACAGGTAGGAAATTTGTTGACTTAGTCAAGCGATCAACAATTACCTATATACTGTCATAACCTCTGGCCACTGGTAATTCTATTATGAAATCCATCGTTATCATTTCCCACTTCCATTTTAGTACTTCTAACGGCTGAAGCAACCCAGCGGATCGTTGATGTTCTGCCTTTACTTGTTGGCACGTAAGGCATCTTTAAACGTAGTCAGCAACCTCTCTTTTCATGTTGAGCCACCAATAGAGCTTCTTTAAGTCTCGATACATCTTATTACCCCAGGATAAACTGAGTACTTAGATTTATGAGCTTCATCCAAGATGGTTCGCCTTAATTCTTCATCCTTCGGAATACAAACTCTATTTTTGTATTTTAATATCCCATTACTATCTATCATAAAGTTAGTCCTAGTAGAACCCAACACATTCAACTTAATCTTTTGATGTGTCTCATTTTTTCCTTGCGCCTCTCTAATCCTTTGGAAAAGCGTTGGTCTCATTGAGATGTTAGCGAACATTACTCTCGAAGTCACTCGCACCATATCTTTTGGAGAGTATCGATTATTTTGTTTGACTCCAATGTAACCACTTGCAAGATTTAAGGCCACTTGTACTTTACGACTTAGGGCATCTGCTACCACATTAGCCTTGCCCGGATGGTACTGAATTGAGCAATCATAATCTTCTGGTAACTCCATCCATCGTCGTTGTCTCATGTTTAAGTCTTTTTGAGAGAAGAGATACTTTAGACTTTTGTAGTCAGTGAATATCACAAGTGTTAGAGTGTATGTCCTCAAATGCCATAAAGAGGATAAATTTATAGGGCATTGACTTGTAACTAAACAATACCTTTTCGTTATATATAAGGCATTATCTTGTTGTTTTCTTATAGGCATTTGTAAGGTGTTAATAAACAACGTAAAGTCCTTGATAATGAGGCAAACCTTCTACTTCCTATGGGTTAGGAAGAATGGCATTAGAAGGGTTTGATCCTTATTATCTAAATGGGGTTCGCAAGTCTAAGAGAGTATTGACTGGACATCAATACAAGACAAAGACTTGAATGATGTAAGTTTTGACAGAGAAAGTGTCAATCGAACACTATGGGAATGATAGTGGGAACTTATGTCATAGACATATCAGTTGGACTGATATGTTTGAACATGACTCGCATCGGTTTCATCACAAGGGTATTCACTCACTGACAGTCAATGATGAAACTGATAAGTTGTGATAGGTGCGTGTGAACCTTAGATCTGAGGAATCGAGTTGAAGATGCACTTGTGACATCAAGTCTGTCATAAGAGTAATTTGATCCAATTCACCCTTTGGTGGGATCACCCTTTGGTGGGATCGACCTCGAAGTGCGACTTGATGGGCAAGTAGCATTCTTAACTGATTAGCAAAATGAGATTTATTCTCTCATAAGTGACTGAGCTAAATATCCTATGTAGTCATGAATGAGTAAGGTTAAAAGTCTTTCACCAAAGCATAAAGAGATACTCATGTTAGACATGAACATATACTCATTGACCTCGATTCATTATGAGCTAAGCATATGGTCAAGTCATGTGAGTTTGACTAAAACCGTGACTCTCACTTGACTGAGATATAAGAATAAAAGGTTTATACTCTTACGGTATTCACAGCGTATAAGATTTGGAATGATCCTATTCATTCGTTCTCAATTGGGATACGATGTGAGCCACGTGACTGGCTAGGTGTTACTCACATCCTTTTGGTTTCCTCCCAATTGCCTTTTAAGATGAACCTAAAGAGTCGCGCTTAAAGGAAGTGCAAAAGGAAAAATCATGGAAAAGACTTGAGAGAATTTTTTCGGTATTGGATATCGTGATTAATTAATTAATCATTAGATGATTTTATTAGTAAAATTAACACGGATCTAATTGATTATTTAATTAATTAATTTATTGGATAAATAATATTAATTATTTAATTAATTAAATAGCAAAATCTGACTAAAGCCCGAAGGCTTTAAAAGCCTTAAAGTGGGCGTCCATGAGGGGATTAGTAGCCTAGGTTATTGTCTTCTATTGTAGTATAAATATACTACTTAGTGAAAAATTAACCAAGTGATTAAGTCATAACTTTCTCTCCAAGTCAAAAACATTCCAACCTTTCTCTCTCTCTCTCTCTAGCCGTCCTCCAAGAGAAGAAAAGAAGGATTTTTCATTTTTAACTCCGGCGTAGCAATTTAGAGACAGCGACGAATTGGTTGTTCAAGAAGGGATTGCAAAGCTGGTTCAGAATTCAACATACGCGAAGAATGGTAATTGAATTCGAACCCCAATTTAAATATGTGAAATCGAGATGAGCCATATGGGAGATTTATCTTTCTGCTGCGGTTTTTTTTTTTTTTTTATGTTTTAACATCCCAACAACAAATGTGGCCGCGTATAGATAGTGTCTCCATTTTCCCAAAGCAAATATAATCGCTGCTAGCTCCAGGTCATGTGTGGGGTAGTTTTGCTCATATTTCTTTAACTTCCTCGAAGCATAGGCTATTACCCGATCTTTTTGCATCAAAACAAATCCTATTACATGAACACACATACTAGACCTTCATTTGAGGCATCCTTATACACAATGAAGTTCTGTTGGTGCCAAGCGATAGGGAGATTTAGGCACGGGAGTAGTGCTTCACATGAGTTCGATAGTGAAATCCACTTTGCTCATATTTATTCAACTTCCTCGAAGCATAGGCTATTACCCAATCCTTTTACATCAAAACACATCCTATTGTGTGAACACACATACTAGACCTTCATTAGAGGCATCCTTATACACGATGAAGTTTTCAGATCCTTCTGGCAGTGCCATAACGAGTGTCGTTGTCAATCATTTCTTGAGCTCTTAAAAGCTGTTTTCACATTTTTTATAGTCCACACGAAAGGTTTCTTTTTTTGAGTTAACCCAGACAACAGAGCCTCTATTTTAGAAAATTTTGAACAAATCTTATGAAGTACCTAGCTAAACCTAAAAAGCTCCTCACTTCAATTACTAGTCTCTTCTAGTCTAACACTCCCTCTACTTAAGAGAGATCGAGCAAAATCCCTTCACTGGATAATTATGACCCAAGAAGGCTACTTTACTTAGCCAAAATTCACACTTACTGAATTTCGCCTAAAACTTATGCCCGCGAAATTTCTGTAACACTGCGTTTAATTGTTGTCTATTTTCCTCTTCATCTTCGAGTAAACTAAGATGTCATCAATGAAGACAACCACGAACTGATTCAAATATGGTTGAGATACTTGGTGCATCAAATCCATAAACGTGGCTGGAGCATTAGCTAAACTGAAAGGTGTCACTACAAACTCATAGTGTTCATATCAAGAATTGAATGTTGTCCAAGGAATGTCTTCCTCCTTTATCTTCGGTTGGTAATATCCTTGTCTAAGGTCCAACTTTGAATACACTTGGGAACCTTGTAGTTGTTCGAACAACTCTTCTATCCGAGATAATGGGTACTTGTTCTTAATACTTACAACATTCAATCCTCGATAATCTGTTCACATTCTTAATGTCCTATCCTTCTTTTTCACAAATAGTACCGGAGCTCCCCAAGGGAAAGAACTCGGCCGAATGAACCCACTATCAATTAGTTCTTGTAGTTGGGCCTTAAGTTCCTTGAGTTCAGTCAGTGCCATGCGATAGGGAACTTTAGACACGGGAGTAGTGCTTCAAATGAGTTCGATAGTGAACTCCACTTTGCGGTCCACAGGTAGCGAAGTTAACTCACAAGAGAAAGACGTCTACGAAACCTGATACAATAAGGACATCCTCGATTTTCGCCACTTCGTTAGGTTTATTTATCACATGTGTTGAAATTCACAACTCTCCGTTCCACAATTCCCATCTCACCAGGTTAGTCGAAATCCACTTAATTCCAATTTGCTTATGATCGCCTACTAATTCTATAAATGATTTTCCCAATTAAAAAAAACCTAATGACCTAAGATCGGCAACCCAGTCAGACATCGTATTCGGAAAGACAGTCCATTCGCAAAAATCATGTCATAACCCTCTATTGGTAATAAAATTAGGTCATCCAAATTCTATCTCGGACCTCGTCTTGATGTCATTCTTAGAATGGAAAGCATTGGATTAGTCTTCTAATTAGTTAAAATATACTTGTTATATTATGCGGATCTTAGTTTCAGAAATTAGAGGACTAAAATCTAAAGTCGTGACTATATGTATATACACACATATATAAACCTATATTAATCCAACGAGCTACATTAACCATAGTATAGTAATAGAACATGGTTGAGTATCTTGGTCATCCATATCATTACCCGTTGGTTCATCTCAAGATCTCTATCATTTTTCTAGGGTCCATATTATAATTGTCCATCAAATCAAAATGAGGAAACAAAAATCAACCAATACCTAATTAAGAAAGAAAAGGAGAAAAGTAAATAAACAATCATAAATAAATGGAATTCTAGAGAATTTATCACTTAAAAAATTTTGTAAAGAATTCTATGAGTGACTCACAAATTAAAGTTCATACCTCCTTAAATATACTGAAATCCGAACAAGATCACGTGCATACCCATATCCTATTCCATCATTCACAATCCAAGGGCCCTATCCTAACTTAGTGCTACAATTGTAATAAATCAATATTTGGTCGGCGGACCAAACAATGGTCTACCACAATTTAAGCTCTGAAAATGCCATGTCTCCCACCATATTACAATCTCTAACTCTCACTCATACCTAAAACCACAGTCCGAGGAACCTATCCCAGTATAGCTCAGACACTAGCCTAAATTTTGATACCACTCTGTCATGCTCCAATTTTACCACTGAAAAGGGTTCAAACTTGAGGCATGGATTTTAATAAAATTATATCTGAAATAAAACGTATGACAAATATCCTTTAATCAGGTGCTCCGGATAAACATAACTGCACATCTTATGAAAAGATACTCTAATGAAAACTCACAACTGGGAAAAACCAAATGTCAACGCCTAGCTATTACAAAGCAAAGATCTTCATAGAGCACTAGGCTCCAAATGAGTCTCCATGCTCTCCCCTAAAGAGGTCATCTATTGATGGAAGGAAGGAAGTAAAATACAGAGAGTACGTGAGTAAAAGACTCAGTGAATGCCCGATGTGTGTCAGGTGTTTAATAAATACATATAATTTTCGGAATGTGTGAACATAATAAAAAAAAATCTTTTTTTTTAACAAAATTGAATCTTTAGAAAGCTTCAAACTTAAAGTAACCAATTTAACACATGCATAAATATCAATCCAAGAAAGAAATATATTTTCGTCCAAATAACGTTCAAAAATAGTAAGCAGTAAAAGAATTTAAAACGGTTATGATTATGATGATCAATTAACCAAATTGCTGATGCTAGGCAACCTTATGACTCCCAACCGATTGTGACAGACCATCTTATCACTCTGGGAAAGGAGTGACCTTACCAAACAGAAATACATGCTCGAGTGCATGTGGAACAGATACTACCCAACACAACCACAAATGGGTTTTTTTTGCATTGTGAGGGGGCCTGGGGACCCGGGGTCCAACCGGCAAGTCCGCTACATCCCAGCGGTACCCTATGTCAACCCAAGCTAAGTTTGATCCAACTAACAGAAACAGATCAGAATACAACCATACTAGTCATTGATCATCATAAACAAAAGAGATTTAAAATTGTGGAGAAATAGATAAGTTATCTTCAGGATACGAGTTCAGAACAAAAACGTGATTCCACAGTTTTTCAAAAACATAAACTTTTTCTTTTATACAATATATAAATAGCAATTCAAATTTATATATATATATATATATATTCCTTCCAATTTTCAAAGATACTACTATAGGGTTAAGGGCACTCACAGAGTATGATAACCTCAAACTAGTTTGGATGTCGGAAAGTCGGGTATGCTACCTGTGGCGGTGAAATGAATAACGTATTCAGGCTTAACCTTATGAATACCTAAAAATCTATCCATGATACGCCCTCTTCCTCACTAAACTTGTCCTACTAAATAAGGCAATATGCACAACAGAAAAATAAGAATAATCTCGACATATAGGCAATTTAATTGAAAGAATACTCAAGTAAGATACAATTTTGTACAGTTTTACTATAGAAAATTTTTATAAATTCTCTAGATAAAAATTTTCTCTAAAACTTTGCAGAAACACAAAAATCACTTTTTTTCTTTGGAACATTCCATAAAAATTTCAACTTTAATTGAAATCATTAAATTAGGGATTCAATTTTCAAAATATGGTTGTCCCAGCAGATTTTTCAAAGTAGACAGTCTATTTTCAAAATATTGTATAAAATCCCCTGTTTTCTCAAAAATTCCAAAATTCTGACACAACCTTTCTGACATATGTGTGTATATACAGAAAAAATTTCAAAATAAACAAAAATATTCAAGGTTGTCAAATAAGCCAAAATCAGTGGCGTTTTTCAATCCCGCCAAATAGACTGGCAGCTTTACTAAAAGAATTTTAGAAATTTTTGCATAACTCCATTCTTTACAAAATTTTATAGAAAGACTCACGACACACATATAGTACTTCATAAAATTTCACAAAATCAAATTCACACAGTCGCTTAATTACAGCCTTGAATATCACTTGCAGAAACAGAAATTTCCATTCATCTTACTTTCATTTCAAAACAAACATGCATGTCCTAGATACTCTTTGAAAACCTATTAAATTTTACATGCAATCACATAAGTAAGATTCAAATACACATATATTCATAGGTCTATAACAATTTACTCAAATCCTACCCTCGGTCACACATGCAACCAAAGTTTCAGCCCCACATTTAAAAATCACCTCATGCATGAACCAATTGAACCTCTAATTCACCAAATCAAGCTTTAATTCAATAATAATTTCACTAACCTAAGTATAAGCACATAGTAACATAGATGAGGGTGATTTACCTACTTAGATGAAGAATTGTAGAACAATGTATAGCTAAAACATCCACACTAGCAAGTATAAATGATCTCGGCAGCAGCTTCTGGTTTGGGCTGTTTCTGAAAATTTCGGTAACTGTTATGTCTAATTGGTTTTCATATTGTTGTAGCTTATCCTCTTAGGAAGAATCTGAGCTAAAGAACACTCAATTTGAAGGTCGTTTGCTATTTCAAATCTTGAAGAAACCAAAACTGCCAGGGCTGGGTTTTCTTATGGGACTGGCAGATTTTTTTTCACTTTTGGTGCCTCTTGTTGGTGGAAGAAGAAGGAAAATGAAAGGTATAGGGGTATATATAGAGTATGAAAGAAGGCTTAAGTGCAATTCTTATTCATCCTTTTATTTGCCCCTGTCTCCCCCTTTTTGTTTTCTTTTCAAGATGCACCCATAACATAAATATTTTTCTAAACATACGATGCATGGTGTAAGTCCTACAACACACAATATATTTTATAATAAAAGTCTATTTACAAATTTTTGGAGCAACAATTAGCTATGCAAGCATGTAACAAAATTCATATAATCAAGTATCGATTTCAAGAATAGAATGACTTACGAAAATCAAGTATTTTCATAACGTAAATAGGAAGAAAATATAATTCTTACTCTTCCTTCTTTTCTTTTTTTGGAATAATAAGCTTTATATTAAGAACCTCAACACTGTACACATACACCAGGCATACCTAGGCTATCCCAAAATATCAAATTTACATTTCATAACTGTCCAAACTAGTTCAACAACTAGCAGTTTTCCTACCACTACCAAACACCCTACGATTCCTTTCCATCCAAATGAAGTAGACTATTGCAGCAAAAATAGCCCGCTTCAATGCACTGAGCCTTGTCTTTCCTTTGCTAACCTTTTGCACCCAAAGAATTACCTGCCCAGGTTACTTTCCTACAAGTCAATCCAATCTTTGCCCAGCAACTAAGAAGAATATCTTTAGCAAAATCACATTGGAAAAAGAGGTGGTCTCTAGATTCTACATTATCAGCACACAATGGGCAACTCTCATCAACATCAGGCAACCACTTTATCAATCGGTCCCTAGTTTTGAGTTTATTATGGGCAGCTAACCACACAATGAATCTATGTCTTACCACATGCCCTTTCCTCCACACAACAGATTTCCACACTACTTCATCATTATGTTCCAAAATACGTTCATAAGCATTATGGAAAATTTACCTTGCATCCATGTGTTCTGTACAATATCAAATGCATCCAAAAAGATAGTTCTGATGGCAATCAATCTTTTCCAGTACCAGGAATCATTGTTTCTTGCTTGCACTATCCAAATTGTTGTTGATCGCAAGTAATAAGCATTGACCCATTTAATCCAAAGCGAATCAGATTTCTGTGCTATGTTCCAAACTTGTTTAAAAAAGGCTGCGAAATTCCATTTAGCTAGAGATATATTCCCTAAGCCTCCTTCATCCTTTGGCCCACAAATATCCTACCATTTTACTGCAGCACTATAGTATCTAGTGGTTTTACCACTCCACAAAAAGGACTTGCAAATTCTCTCTATTTCCTATATGGCTGTGAGAGGTATTAGAAAATTTTGGGACCAATACATCTGCACTCCAAATAATATAGCCTTGATGAGTAAGGCCCTCCCAGCAAAAGACAGAAATCTAACTGTCCAAGAATTCATGCTACTCAAAATCTTGTCAATGATAGTTCTTGACAGTCAGTCCGAATGAAATTAAATGCACTCCAAGGTATCTCATTGGTAAGAAGCCTTCCAAAAAACTAGTGACTCTCAACAGTTGCTCCTTATCCTCTTTTTTCACTCCCCCACAAATTAGCTGACTCTTCTCCAAGTTAGCATGTAAACCAGTTACTGTAGAGAATTCTCAAACAATGCTTTGACTTTCTGTATTGCTTCCATCTTACGTTTACAGAACATCATCAAATCGCCTATAAAGCAGAGGTTGATGAGACCCACTTTTTTGCATTTAGGGTGGAACTTGAACTCGGGGTCCCTATGCAACTGTCTAAATTCCCTGGACAGATAGTCCATAAAAAGTACAAAAAGGTAAGTGGACATGGGGTCTCCTTGCCTTAATCCCTCTTCCCTATGAAATTTCCAAACACCTCACCCTGGAGCATAGCAGAGAACTGTACATTTCTAACACACAACATGATTAGTTGGACAAACTCAAGGGGGAACCCATAAGCATACAATACTTTTTCTAAAAATTTCCAATTGACTGTGTCATATGCTTCTCTAATTTCAACTTTTAACACCACCCTAGAGGACACTCCTTTCCTACCACAGCCTTTTACAAGCTCATGGCAAAGAACCACATTCTTAACAATGGACCTCCCTTGCACAAAAGCACCTTGTGCTTGATCCACCAGTTTGCGTAAAACTAATTTTAACCCAATGCATATAAGTTTGGAAATAGTTTTATATAAAACTAAGCAGTAAGCAATAGGACTAAAAGCATTTACTGTAGAGGGAGCCTTACATTTGGGAATGAGGTGAAGCAGTATGATTCAACTTTGTAAGAAGCTTCCTCTTCGCAAAATAGTCCATAATAGCATCTGTAACTTCATCACCAAGAATAGACTAGGAACTCTTATAGAACCCTGATGTAATCCCATCCAATCCTGGGCTCTTATCCTCTGGGATAGAGAAAAGAGCTTTTTTCACTTCTGCTCTTGTGATAGGTTGGCTAACAATATCCTTATCCTCCTGTTGCGACATATGTCCCCTAGAAATGATGCCCTGTTCAATCTCCATAGTCTCTGTACCCTCAGTGCCCAACAAATTTTGATAAATTGCCAGAATCTCTTTTTGAATTTCACTCTTCTCAGTAATCAGATCCCCCTGACAATTCTTGAGTGCCATAAAATTTCCATGAGCTCTTTTTGTTTTTATTCTAGCAAAGAAGAACTTAGTAAATTCATCTCCATGAGTATAAAAGTCAATCTTTGCTTTCTGTCTCAAGAACTCATACTCCGTTTTAATGAGCTGCCTAACTTCCCTATACCTACTGTGTTCCCAGCCAATCAAAACTAGATCAAATGGAGCCAGAACCAGGGCATTGCTTACCTCCTGCAGCAATCCTCTAGCCTGTTTGACTTCGGTGGATATGTCAGAATAATGTTCTCTGTGCATTTCCTTGAGTCTGGCCTTAACCACTTTACTCTTTTACACAACCTTGTATATCTTGCAAACCTTTATATCTTGTTGCCATGCATTTCTGACTAGATCTGTGTAAGTAGGATGGTGTTTCCAACCATTTAGATACTTAAAGGAAGCCCTACCCAATTTCACTTGCTGCAGTCTGAGCACCATGGGGCAGTGGTCAGAAATATCTTTATCAAGAAACATCACATTATATCCCTCCATCTGTGTAAACCACTCACAATTTGCTACCACCATGTCAAGTTTGCAGTAAGTTCTTCTCTCATGGTTTTGGTTATTACTCCAAGTATACAAATGGCCCATGTACGAAATGTCAACCAAGCCCACATCCTCAAAACACCCCCTCTTAGATTCATTGCCCCCTACATAACTCCCATGATGAACCAGTTTCTCATCATAAGTTAAAGTGGCATTCCAGTACCCCATTAAAATCCATGGTTCATTACACTGGTGCTCTTTGATATCCTTCCACAGAGACTCCTTATCCAGCTCACCATTATGTCCATACACTGTAGTTAAAATGAACACATATTGCCCACACACATTTTACATGTTATTAACTGGTCTGTGACCTTCAACACTTTACAACTAACCCTCTAAGTTCTCTACATTAACCATATTCTGTCATTCTGAGCAGCAATGTAGTTATTTATCACACTCCATTCTTCCCCAAACACTCTGCTTATTTTTTGAAAGTTTTGAGGTTCACTCTAGTTTCCACAACAACCATGACATCCAATTTATTAATTGAACATAACTGCTTAACAACAAGCTACTTATCATTTGTGTTCAATCCCCTTATATTCCATGCCCCAATGTTCATAGTATTGGAGACACCCCCATAGGTAAATCACCACTCTCTACCACACTACCCACCTGACTGAGAACTTAAAAAATATTGGTAAGGGCATGCTGCACCTCTATGCTATTTGTTTTTTCTGCCCACATATGTCTTTTCTTTTGTTTTGACTTCCTGACTTCTTGCCACTCCTTCATTTTCTCCTTCCCTCTCTGCTAAGAAGTTGTGGCTTTATCTCTTTGTTGAGGGGTAGCACTGCTCACTGGGTTTGAGACAATCTAGTTCAGGATTTTTCTCTCTTACCACTTCAACTTGTCCAGATACTCCATTTTCCACAACTGTCTTCTTCACTAGCTGAATCAAAACTAAATCAGCACCCTCAGTTTGAATCTTAATCTCCTGAGGTAGGTCACTTCCCATCTCTACATTAACTAGGACCCTTTCATAATCTAGTCTAAGCTTTTGAGCTGTCATAGAATCCGAATGCAACGGCTCCCCAACCTTACTGACTAGCTCACTAAGTGTATTAGCACCCCATAAGCCGATAGGTAATTTTGGAAACTGAACCCAGACAGGGACAATGGTGATGGTATCATACCTTGCTTGCTCACCTCTCCACTTCTGTAAAATCAGCGGTCTGGAATAAAAGAACTGAGTGCCCTTGTTCAAAACAACCTGCATTTCCTCCTCTTTATCAAATTGCATAATAAATCCACTCTCATGCGTGATTACCAATGGAATCGCAAGCCTTTCCACTGAGTTTTCAAAAAATTACTCATCATCGAGACCGGAATATCTTGCCCCAGCACATATGCAAACAAGGAATATTTCCAATACGTTGACTCTGGCTCATGCTCCTCCTTTAATGTGAAAATTCCATCTCCTGCGCAGCACACTTTGTCAATTTAAGCCACTATCGCAGTCCCTGTTGCCTGCAAACAGCGCTCGCCATGGCTTCCTCCTCTGTCTTTTCTGCCAGCAGCGCTCCCTTAGTAGGAGCCGAAAGACCTTCTTCTTGTACTTTTTGTTTCTCGATTGATGTCACCTTTCCCTCCGATGTTGCCGCAGGTGAGGATAGAGTCTCTGTGCTTGCTGGAATCAGGCTCACCTAAGCCCCAACTATGCTTTTTCCCCTCTTTCTCGCCATTTTTAGGTTTGGCGCAGGTTAGCCTGCTACAGTGCGCTGAGAGCAAAACTCTCTAAACCTTTTTATTGTTTAACCAATTTCCTTACTTACTCTTCCTTTTATTTACTCCATTTTCACTTTTCTTTCTTATTTATATTGTGTACGCATATATATCTATACACAAAATATATGCTTTAAAATCTTAGACATCACAATGTCACACCGCGATGAGAACGTCGTGTTAGGAATTTCATTGTTAGATGTTTTGATGATGACAAGATAGGATTTCGTGTTAGATCCCAAAAGAATGTAAGTTCATACTTTCATAGAATATATGTATAAGCATTTGAAAGTTTGTTAGTTTGTTAGGCTTGTAATTTTTATCTTTGTAGTTTTTAGACTAAGTATTAGATGCCGAGTCACTAATAGAATTCTAGGTGAGTCTATTAGAGATGAAGTTGAAGATCAGCGTCTAAAGTCAAGTGAAGATGAAGATTTGTCTTAAGCGTCCGTCAAACACTTAAAAGACTATTTCAGGAGTTATGAATCAAGCGTTCAAGAGAATGTTCCTAGCGCCTAGCTAACGCTAAAGGACTATTCACTCAAGCGATTCACCTAAAATACTTCCTCAAGTCATCCAATCCTCAACGGTCATTTATTTCCAGCTGAAAATAAATTCAAAGTGCACTAAATGCGACAAGAGAGTATGACTTGTGGACAAGCCACCTTTTGACTAGACTGTCAGCTTTTCAGAGTACAAGTCTGCTCATGTCCAATCGGAACCAGCATATTTTCAGGAATGTCAAAGCGAAACTATTTAACGTGTCTGCGTGAGAGACACGCGTCTGACTGTGTCCAACAAACAAATCCCAAGGCCTCTATAAATAGTATCCCTCCTCAGCAAAATCAGATAGTAGAAAAGAGAGCAAAAGGAGAGCCAAAAATTTTCTGAAATTATTTGAGAGAAAAGCTTTCAAACTCCATAGCCAAATTGGAATTCAAGAAAGTTAATTCTTTCAACAAGCAGTATTTTTGTGTAAGAGAAGCTTGTTGAAGAAGATCTTTCTTGAAGCTCCAATATCCCTCAAAGCTTCTCAAATACATTCGAAGAAAGTCACCGATATCTCAAACACCTTTAAAGAAGAACCCTAATTTCCTATTGACATATCCCAAGTTGTTTAAACTTCCCAACATCAAACAAACCAGTGACAAGTTGTTGATTTCACAAGCAGTATTTCTGAGTGAGAGAAGCTTGTTGAAGAATGTCTTTATTTCTGAAGTCTGAGTGATCAAGGAGCCCGAGATCATCTTCCGAGGATTGAAGCGTCTTGTAGCAGAAATCTGTGTGACCAGGAGCTCAAGCGTCGACATCCTTTTGTTTCCTATTTTGTAGAAGTCTCTGTGTGACTCTTCGATAATCAATCTAGTGGATTGCCTCCGAGTGCAAAGGAGAACAAGGATGTAGCTGGGATTACACCACCCAGTGAACCTTACAAATACTTTGTGTCCTTTATTGCTTTATAGCTTTACATTGCATTTGCATATTATATCTCTAAAAAGCTTTAAAACAGTTAAGCGACTATTTGCAAAAAGAGAACGCTAGGCTTTCAAATCAGTCTTAAGCGCTTCGCCTAGCGCTAAGCCCTCTAAGCATTCAAAACGTTTTTAAAGAAAAGCAAATAAGGAAAAACTTTGTGACGCTAAACACTTTCAAAGAGAAGACTTATAAAATCATTCCGCTGTGCTAACCCTGATCAAAGAAGTGAACGCTTAAACCTATCTGGTTAGAGTATTCAAACCTTGAAGTCTAAGTTAAATTTATCAAAACAGTCTTCAATAGACGCTTAGCCAAAGCGTCTACCTGTTCAAGTAAACGCTTAGCCAAGCGTCTACAATTGTAAGTGTCTAGTCAAGCGCTTACGTTTTCAAGCGTCCAAAGCAATTTTATACGAGAGTTTTCGAAATCAGAAAAAGACTTCAGGGTCTATTCAACCCCCCCCCCCTTCTAGGCCCTTTTGTATGCCACGTGGGACCAACACGTCGAGTTCTGAAGGAGGGGTGATTGTGAAGCTCAGTGTCTCATATGAGAAAAATATAAAAAAATTAAAATATATTTAAGCTTTAGGCAAAGAACTCATGTGCATTTATTGGATTACCATTTTAGACAAGTGCTTCAGAGTCTAATATCAGAATGCACACCGTGGGTTTGGAAGAAATTCTCGCGTCCAACAGGATCACGGGTCCAGAGCGTGACAATTTTTTTGGCAAAAAATGAGCGAATGAGCTTCACGGACATAACTTGTCATTAGTCAACAATAAAACATCTTTGGGACCAGCTTTACAATCGCTCATATCCTACGAAACCAATATTGAAATTTTCTCGTATTTTTATTTTCATTTCTCAATTTTACCTGTGAACGCTAATATGGGTCACACCACTATTTGGTCTTCAATTTTAGCTCGTTTGCCCATCTATGTTTGGAGTGAAAACACTATTTTGGTGAGTGTTCCATCTTGTTATATAATCCTGTTCAGACTTTTTTACGTGACAAAACCACATTTGTCAAAGCTAAAAAGTTAAACTTTGTGTTGTAATCAACACTACAAAAATCAAGTGTTCGTAATTGACAGAGCATAGTTGCGCCAAACTGGCCCTTAATCATGGTTTTAAATTTAGGATTTCCAGGGTGGAATGAAATCTCACTTTTAGTCAAATTTTGCAGAATACCCATCGAAATTTCAACAGTCATGACACGCTAAAAGCTAACGTGCTATGATAGCAAGTGCACTAGACGTATGTAGTAATAAGTGGACCAAAAGTCCGGGTTGTCGAACCACGGAAACTTGAATTTTAGTTTATGATTAATGAAAATGAACAAAAGTAGATTGCAATAAAACGAGTAAGCAATTAACGAACCAAAAATAAACGTACTATAGATTTAATCTCACGTATGATAAAATGACTAAGGTACATGCTACAACCGAATCTACTCGTCAATATATATGAGCTACTCTTCGAATTATTAGACTCCTATTGCTTTGGTGGAAACTCCTAAATTAACTATTACCCGATGTCTCGGCACATAATAATCCTATGATTAATTGACGGTTCTCTAAATATGTCTATCCGAGAATCTAATCAAAAATCACGCATTAACGTTCTAGAGCTTCCCGAACGAATCCGGCTAACAACACCCGGGAATCTTTACCTATTTCTAGGGCAATCCCTCATTTGTTTCGGATGATGTGTTAATTTTCTTGCACCCTAATCTATTTTCTCTCGAACAACTAGATTAGGCAAGATAGCAAGCATATGGTGATCAAACACATGATTGGAATAAAAGCATAGAATTAACACACAAAGCAATAGGAGAATTAATACAAAGAGCAACTTCACATATATTGATTCATAAATTTGGCCTTCACATGGCCTTAGTTCTACAATATTAGCCTCTCATCAAAGCCTTAAGAAAATCTAATACAAACATATACATACTCATGGAAATAAACATGTAAATGCAAATAATTAAAACTCCCTCAATTGATTGATGATGGATCTTTGCTCTCTTGATCTTCAATCCTTAGCTCCTCTCTCTTTGTTCCCCTCCAAAAGTGATGAAGAAATGGTGATGAATGATGATGAGTGAAAAGTGATGGCCAAAATGCCTCTCTCTCTCTCCTCCTCCCGATCTCTCCGTCAATTGTGCTCCAAAATCCTTAAGAAGACCACCACCAATCAGCTCCTCATGTGTGCCCCCCCCCCCTAGTGTGTCCTCCACTACTCTTAAAGTGAGTAGTATAAAATTCCCTAAAGTAGATCTAGTAAGAAACATACTTATGACATCCCTCTCCTACATGTGATGACCTCTTGGCTTTAAATGTTCCATTCCCCCATCAAATGATGATCTTTTGGCTGAAAGGAATCAAATCTCGGATGTGGCCACGCCTAGGCGCGGGAATTATGGCGCTCGGGCGCCGTCAGCAGAATGTTGGGAGTATTTGCCTCTGTCTGGCGCAGTAATTGTATTTCCTTCATAACGCTCTCCACAAAACTCCGATTTGGATGATTCAAGTCCTCATTTGAAGCTAACACATAGTTCTACAACTTTGTAGAAGGAAACTTCATCCAATTCGGTCTCTAAACATAAGAAAATAGCGCTCAACCGTGGAAACAAATGCAGATACGGCGCCCGGGCGTGGGCAAGATGGCGCCTAGGCGTAGGGGTGCGTAGCAATTTGGCCTAAACTTGTTTTATACGTCATTTTTCATCCCGTTCTTTGATTGTATCCATTTAAGACCTGAAATCACTTAATGCACGAATTAAACGCACATGTGGCAAGAATCAAGCGATAAATGAACCTAAGACATAAACGCAAAGGGGCTTAAAAACACGTAAAAATGCCTCTTATCAACACCCCCACACTTATCAATTGATCGTCCTCGAGCAATAAGAGTTTTAAGATAAGGAAACATCATCAATCAAAGAGAGAAACAAAAAGAAAACTACCTAACTCACTTTCGTGGAGTAAACGGTTGCATTTAGCGAATGCAACAAGCCTTTGAACCTTTTAGTTACCTCAAAGGACGAGTTATAGTCTCGTGAGGGTTTGCAGACGATATACCCACAAAATCGAAAGATTTTCAACCCCGATCACTCAACGTAAATTACAATGATTAATAGCACACAATGGTATGAATTCATCTGTTTAAGCTCATATTACAAATATATACACATCACACATTTGCTCATGTTACGCCTTAACATTGAAAAGATCATCCTAAGGGTGTAGTGTAATAAATCTCAAGTATTATAGTCAAGTGGCATTCTTACCACTTTTCAAACATTAACCCCATATTTATCAACTTTTGATTATTCACATGGTACGAGAATTGAATACAACTTCATAGCCACTTAAAAATTCATCACTTCATTCCACTTTCGGATTTATCTTATGCACTTTCAACTCGAAACATTAGAGGCTAGACCATGTGCAATGTTTGATCCTCTTAGGCTTTCTATGACACCCGTGTAACGAGTTTTAGGCCAATAACTCCTAAACCAGATGGCTTTAGGGTATCAAATGTGGAGACATTCCTAAGGGCTTAATCGCTCGAGTGTCAAAGGCCACAAAATCAAACTAGGTCCTTATTCACTTAACACTTGCATTGGCTTGAGCTTAGCTCAAATTAGCAAAATAGTACAGTATTCTAGGCATGGTGCTCTTCGCCCCCAGTATCTATTAAGCCTGACTTTTTCAGTCATACCAATGTTCAACCTCTTTTTATTATTATTAAGCACACGAAGTTAACGTTCTCAACTCATAACACATGTGAAAATTCTAAGTTGATATTTCCGGGATCAAGCCTTTAAGTGTTTCAAAATGATTGCCCACTCAACTCCTCTACCTTCGATTTAGGTGCATATGTGAATCATCTTAAGGTTAATCTAGTCTAGTTAGGATCCCATAAGCAAGGAACGATGTGTATAGCCATTAAAAACCAAATTGATAGAGAAAACATACCATGTATTCAAATTAACCATACTCAATGCCTCAAGTGAAGGGTTGAAATTCTATCCAAAAAAAAAATTAAAATTGCACACATTTCACATGTAGAGGTACAGCACCCCCCAAACTTGGACCGAAATATGTAAAACATGAATCAACATGACTATAATGGATCTAGTATACCCCCCCACACTTATCATGAACATTGTCCCCAATGTTTGAAAAAGAGAAGGGCAAAGTACACGTCACCATAGGGAAGCTGAAAAGCAAACCCGAGTCCACTTAAGGCAATCAAGTCCACGGATGGCAATCACTGTGTCGATCACTACATAGGAAAACAAATGCTAGCCATACAGAGCATCAAACATTGGATAGAATAGAATAAAACAAAACGAGACAAACAAAAATGAGAAACATGCATGGAAAGAAAACATCAAGCATCCAAACATAAAACATAAAATATCCAACAATCCAACAAAAGATATCCAAAAATGAAAAGAAACATGCATGGAAATAAAACAAGATAAGCCTAATCGGTGGTGCCAAAACGGTCAATGTAATCCTCATCCTCTCCGCCGAGATCATCCAAATCAATCAACGGGCTACCCTCATCATTATGAGCCTCATCATCACCTCCTTCAGGAACGAGAGCACCTGACTCGTGCATATCTGCGGGCTGCTGAGGCGGGGGGTGCGGGTAAGGTGGAGGAGCAGAATAATCAAACGGCCCCCAACTGACAAACGCATCATGCTCTACAAAAAGCTGACGGAAATAAGCACAAGTGTCGGACATGACCACCCTCATCTCATCTCACAACTCATCCCTCAATTCATCCTTTAATTGTCTAATGGCGGCGGCATCCATAGGTGGAAACTGTGGGGAGCTAGTAGACCGGGATGAAGACGGGCGAGGCCTCTTGGAAGTAGCTGGTGGTGGAGGAGCCTGGGAGTCGTCATCTACCACGGTGAGATAAGAACCAGGAAGCTCAGTACGCTCCAAAGGAAATGTGGGAACCTTAGCCGCCTTGCATAAAGCTGTGATCAGTGACGGGAGAATGATGGGAATCTTCCGAGTGGGACCTTCTCCCTTTTGCTTAGCCAATTCTTTGTTAATCAACGGCCCTAACTCATTCTTCAACTTCCTAAAGTGGTCCGTCAAAGACTTGTGGATTACCCGGGCAAAGTCCACAGCTTTCTTGGACATAATAGCGTAGATGAGGGTGGCCCGTTCCTTGTTTGCCTCTGATCGATTGGTACTCGGTATTAAATTGAATCGGATGAAGTCGAGCCAGAAAGCAGCCTCGGGTAATAGAGCCCTACGGGGGACATGAGCTTCTCCGGGTACCCATTCCCACCCTTCTCGGCCAATAACCCGCAAAATATCCGACAGGCTAACTCGGAGGCGCCCTGCATTGTAAAGAGTGGTGAACTCGCATGTCTGAGGGGTCGGGGTGCCTATGCTCTCCCTAATCTGTCTCAACTCATAATTGACATGTTTGCCCCGGACCAAAAGGGTAGTCCCCAGCCATCCTCGTGTCTCAATCTCATCATAAACCCCGGAGCTGAAGAATTCCAGGACCCAAGGAAGATGAATGGCCTCGGGCTTTTGACAGAAAAACTGTAAGCGATGAAACTGTATCAATTCGTGCACAGAGGGCTGTCCCCGGGTGGTTAAATAGTGCTCCTTAATAAGGGTGCGGGGGGTGCTCAAACTCTGACACATAATTTGGACTTGGGGGTTTTCAAAACGGGTATTATCGGGAGTCTCGGGCTCATTAGAGGAACCCTCACCCACTTTTTTCTTACCCTTGGACGGTCTGTTGGTAGTTCTCGTCATTTGCAACAACAATGATCAACTTCTCAACTACTCAAATCAACCCAAATGCAACCAACCAAATACAACAATCGTCAACGCCCAACAACACACCAAAATCAGAGAGCAACCCACACTCTAGCAACAATCCACGGATTTAACCGATTCCTCAATTCTTTAAGCAATAATCCACAATTTAATCAACAAAATAGCATCCAATTTCAACACAACAACCCACAAATTCAATTTCAACCCACAAATGATAACAATAGATTATCCAATTCAACAACAACAATCCTGAAGCCCCAAATAATCCTCAAAATATAATGTAAGGCACCTACTCGTCGTCTATGAATCGGAAATGGAAGAAGGGTAAAGCCAAAACTCACCTTTTTCCCCAAAATTTTCGCACCGAGTTGGATGTGAAGGAGGGGTCACTGTGCAGCGAGTGATGTTGATGGAAAGTGGCGGTGAAACACGGTGGAGATGGCCGGAAAAGGTGAGAGTGTCGCCGGAAATCGCTTGGGAGAGGAGTTTTGAAGAGTTTGTGAAGAATTTTGATCGTTTGACCCACAAATTTGTTTAATTCAGAAACGGGCGCCTAGGCGCGCGTGTTTGGGCGCCTAGGCGCGCGACAAAGCGTACCTGGAAATTTTTACTTGTAATGCCCGCGCCTAGGCGGGCGTTGTTTCGGCGCTTGGGCGCCCCTTTCAGAATCGGGCGCCTAGGCGCCTGTTTTCTCGGCGCTTGGGCGCCCCGTTCGGAAATATTTTGTAAAGAATTTCATTTCCTGTTTCAAAAGGGAAGAGACAAAACACTTAAAACACAAACTAACAAAGATGTAAGACTAGAAAATAAAGCAACAAACGGGATAATAAGGGAAAAAGAAAAGGAAACGGAAAGAAAACATGGGTTGCCTCCCAAGAAGCGCTAGTTTAGAGTCATTAGCTCGACTAAAAGCGAAGAATCACGAAGGGTCCGCGAGGATGAAGGACTCTTTGTCTCTTGGTCCATCCATCCCTAAGTAAGGTTTTAGACGTTGAGCGTTGACCAAGAAAGTATGTCCTTTATCTGTTGTAAGCTTGACGGCGCCGGATGGATAGACCTGGGAAATCAAAAATGGGCCCGACCATCGAGACTTAAGCTTCCCGGGGAAGAGTCGGAGTCGAGAGTTGTATAGCAACACCCGCTCTCCCTTGTGGAATTCCCGGGGGAGAATATGTTTGTCATGCCACATTTTGGTCCGCTCCTTATAGAGTTTTGCGTTCTCATAGGCAAGATGACGCCATTCTTCGAGCTCGTTGAGTTGTAGCAAACGTTGTGTACCTACACTTTGAGAGTCAAAATTTAGAAACTTAATGGCCCAATAAGCACGATGCTCGAGTTCAACGGGCAAGTGACATGTTTTACCAAAAACAAGACGATACGGGGACATGCCAATTGGGGTTTTATAGGCGGTCCGATAAGCCCAAAGAGCATCATCCAATTTAAGGGACCAATCCTTTCTTGATGCGTTGACAGTTTTTTCTAAAATACGCTTAATCTCCCTATTCGAGACCTCCACTTGGCCACTAGTTTGTGGGTGGTATGGGGTCGAAATTTTATGCTTCACCCCGTACTTGGTCAATAAAAGTTCAAACTGCCTGTTGCAGAAGTGGGTGCCCCCGTCACTAATGATGGCTCGGGGAGTTCCAAATCGAGTAAAAATATGCTTCTTCAGAAAACGAGTGACAACCCGAGCATCATTAGTAGGCAAGGCCACGGCTTCCACCCATTTGGAGACATAGTCTACCGCAACAAGGATATATTTATTTGAACAAGAACTGGGGAAAGGGCCCATGAAATCCACACCCCATACATCAAACAACTCACACTCTAACATGCTATTTAAGGGCGTTTCATGATGTTTAGAGATGTTCCCCATTCGTTGACAGCGATCACAAGATTTGACATAATGATGTGCATCTTTAACAAGAGTAGGCCAGAAGAAACCTGATTGGAGGATCTTAGCTACCGTTTTGGAAGGCCCAAAATGGCCACCTACCGCCATATCATGACAATGAGATAGGATAGCATGCACGTCCGTTTCGGGTATGCAACGTCGAATTAAACCATCTGCACAAACTTTGAATAAAAAGGGTTCGTCCCAAAGATATTGCTTTACATCAGATAGAAATTTCTTCTTTTGATGAAAAGTGATATCCGGGGGAAGACGGCCCGTAACAATGTAATTGGCAAAGTTAGCATACCAAGGTGAAATTTTTTCAGAAATAGCAAGGAGGTGTTCATCTGGGAATTCCTCACGAATTGGTGTCTCATCTAACGGATCATTCACTAGCTCTAATCGTGAGAGGTGGTCGGCTACTACATTTTCGGTGCCTTTCTTGTCTTTTATCTCTAAATCAAATTCTTGGAGTAACAAAATCCATCTAAGAAGTCTTGGTTTAGCATCTTTCTTGGCAAGCAAATATTTTAAAGCCGAATGATCGGTGTAAACTATCACTTTGTTTAGCACGAGGTAAGAGTGGAATTTATCGAATGCAAAGACTATGGCGAGTAATTCTTTTTCCGTGGTGGCATAATTCAATTGTGCATCGTTAAGAGTTTTACTAGCATAGTAAATGGTTCGAAATACCTTTTCCTTCCTTTGGCCAAGGACCGCTCCAACCGCGGTGTCACTCGCATCACACATCAATTCGAATGGTAAGCTCCAATCGGGGGATGACATGATAGGGGCGGAAACTAAGCGTTCCTTCAAATCAAGAAAGGCCTGCATACAAGAAGAATTGAAATCAAAAGGTGCATCTTTAACAAGCAAATTAGACAACGGTTTTGCAATTTTAGAGAAATTCAAGATGAATCGCCTATAGAAACCAGCATGCCCGAGAAAACTCCTAACAGCTTTTACCGATGTGGGCGGGGGAAGTTTTTCAATGACTTCAATCTTGGCTTGGTCCACTTCGATCCCTTTTTGAGAGATCTTGTGGCCAAGCACAATCCCTTCCCGGACCATTAAATGGCATTTTTCCCAATTCAAAACAAGGTTGGTTTCTTCACAACGTTTAAGCACAACATTTAGATGAGCAAGACAAATATCAAAAGTTGTTCCGAAAACAGAAAAGTCATCCATAAAAATTTCAAGGAAATCTTCAACCATATCATGAAAAATAGCCATCATGCATCTTTGAAAAGTGGCCGGGGCATTACACAAGCCAAATGGCATCCTTTATAAGCAAATGTGCCATAAGGACAAGTGAAAGTGGTTTTCTCTTGGTCCTCAGGATCTATGGCAATTTGATTATAGCCGGAGTAACCATCTAGAAAACAATAGAAATCATGCCCGGCTAATCGTTCAAGCATTTGGTCAATAAAGGGGAGGGGGAAATGATCCTTACGTGTGGCATCATTCAACTTACGGTAATCTATACATACACGCCACCCACTAATTATACGAGTTGGGATAAGCTCATTATTCGCATTCTCAATTACCGTTATCCCCCCTTTCTTAGGCACCACTTGGGTAGGGCTCACCCACGCACTATCAGAAATAGGATAGATTATACCTGAGTCGAGCAGTTTAATCACTTCCTTCTTTACTACCTCTTGGATTTGTGGGTTTGATCTCCTTTGGGGTTGGCGTGTAGGCTTGGTGGAGTCCTCCATAAGTATTTTGTGCATACATATCGCTGGACTAATGCCTTTGATGTCCGCAAGTTTCCACCCAAAAGCCCGTTTGTGAGATCTCAACACCGTCATTAATTGCTCTTCTTGTGATCCTGAAAGAGATGAGGAAATGATCAATGGGAGTGTTTCGTCATCGTTCAAGTACACATATTTAAGGTGGGAGGGGAGGGGTTTGAGTTCGAGAGAGGGGGGTTCTTCAATAGATGGGCGAGGTGATCCTGACAATGATCTATCAACTTTGATGAATCCTCCCGAATGAGAGGAAGATTTGTACTCCAAGCTTAGAACCTTTTCCACTAGATCATCTTTCTCCGAGTCCACTTGCATGGATTTCATAAGATTCTGTTCGAGAGAATTTTCAATTGTATTGTCCTGTAAATACTCAACAATCAAATGGTCAAATGTATCAATTCGATAACACGAGTCATGATCAATAGGATGTTTAAGGACTTTGTAAACATCAAAGGTAACTTTGTCATCGCCCACATTCAAGGTAAGCTTACCATTAGCAATGTCAATTACCGCCTTACCCGTGGCTAGGAATGGTCTCCCTAGGATTAATGGTACCTCCACATCTTCTTCCATGTCGAGTACTACGAAATCAACGGGAAAATAAAACTTGTCGACTTGGACAATAACGTCTTCGATTATCCCCTTGGGCCTCTTGATCGATCGGTCGGCTAGTTGAAGGCTCATTGAGGTCGGCTTGGGATTTCCAAGGCCTAGCTTTTTAAACAGTGAGTATGGAAGAAGATTGATGCTGGCCCCCGAGTCACATAACACCTTCTTGAATGATAGGGATCCAATTGTGCATGGGATTGTGAGACTCCCGGGATCTTGGAGCTTAGTTGGCAATTTATTGAGTAATACGGCGGAGCATTCTTCCGTGAGGCACACCGTCTCATTCTCTTCCCACTTCTGCTTGTTGGAGAGTATGTCCTTGAAGAACTTCACATAATTCGGCATTTGGAGAATGGCGTCAATAAACGGAATATTAATTCTCACTTCCCGAAGGATTGCCAAAATTCGAAGAAAGCTCGGATCCATCTCCTTTTTCTTCTTTTTGTGAGCATTTGGGAAGGGGAGACGAACTTCGATAGGGGGAGAAAGCGTTGGATTAGACGGATGAAAACCCACTGAAACAGTAGGCGGCGCCTGGGCGCGTATATCGGCGCCTAGGCGCGGATCTATTGGCGCCTGGGCGTGCATTTCTGGGCGCTCGGGCGCGGGATGCAGAACATATGCATCTGGCAGGTTTGTGGGTGGCGCCTGGGCATGTATATTGGCGCCTAGGCGCGTATCTGTAGGCGCCTGGGCGTGCAGGTTGGGGCGCTCGGGCGCGGGATGCAGAGAGTTTTGTCCAGAACAGGTTAGATCAGGCGCCTGGGCGTGCATGTCGGGGCGCTCGGGCGCGGATGTACTGGCAGTGTCATTCTCCAATTGTTTGCCACTTCTCAAGGCTATGGCATTGCATTGGGCCTTCAGGTTCTTTTCCGTGTCGCTTGGGAGAGTCCCCGGGGCTCTACCGTTAACCGCATTAGAAAGTTGCCCTACTTGTGTTCGCAAATCCTTCATCTCCATACACATATCCTTTATCATACTCCGAAGTTCGTTGAAAGATGTATCGGACTTTTTCATGTGAGCATCCAGTTTCTCATCGATTGTGGGAGGTCGCATTTGCACTTGACCTTGACCTTGTCCATTGAAATTGCCTTGCCTCGGGGGTGGGTTATTGAAGGGTGGTCGTGGAGCTTGATAGATCCCCGGTTGTGCGTTCTGTGCGGGGTTGGGCCTTTTTGGAAAATTCTCGGGTATATGAAAGTTCACCCGAGGTTTATTTTGATTCCCCACATAATTAACATTGCCAACCTCCGGTTCCAAGACTACTACTTCCTCATCTACTTCCTCAATACAAGCAACCTTTTTAGAGGATGAGGCCTCTTCATCGTCGGGGTAAAGCTCGTCTTCTCGGGCCAACTGTTCGACTTTGTCCCATACACTTTGACAGTCTAACCCAAGGAGATCTCCTCCCGCACCCGCGTTGAGTCTATGCCGAATACGTGACCTAACCCCATCATAGAAATGGAGTACTTGTTCATTCAACCCAAAATTATGATCGGGACATTTACGGAGCATGCCCTTATATCTAGCCCAAGCCTCGGCTAAAGATTCATTGCTCCTTTGCCTAAACCCTTTTATATTACTCCGTAGCTCATTGATTTTTGAGGGTGGAAAGAATTTATTTAAAAAGGCATCGACCAACTCACTCCATGTTGTAATAGATTGTGGAGGTAAGGATTTGTACCATGTTGTCGCCCTATCCTTCAATGAGAAATGGAAGACTCGTAGACGAATCGCATCAAGATCACGTGGGTGATATTGAATGGTCACAAGAGCCTCATCTATGGTTTCCAAATGAGCGTGTGGTGATTCGTGCAGTTCTCCATAGAAAGGATCTCCTTGCACCATATTAAAAATGTGAGCCGGAATGTGGTAGTTTGGTGTGAAGAAATTAGGTACGACTACGGGCCCCGGAATGGTATGGACCCTAGGTGGTAAGCTACCCCGAACCGACGGGAGTTGTGGAGGAGGTACCGCTTGCATGGCTTGTAGAACACCTTGTAACCACTCCCTAGTTTCCGGTGAGTTCATGTCCGGGAAATTTCCATTTGGGTTTTGGTTGAGATTATTGGCCATTTCTCTTGCTCGCCTACTAGTCCTAAGAACTCGTTCAATTTCGGGCTCCAACTCGTATAGAGGCTTGTTTGAGGAGCGGGTCATGCACCTCAAGAACCTAACAATTAAATACAAGAACAAAATTAGACTAATCACGAAAATAAAAGAAAATCAAGAAATAAACGAAAACTAAGAATTATAAAAAATGTTGGTGAAAAAAAAAAAAAAAAAACTAAAATAAACAAGTCCCCGGCAACGGCGCCAAAAACTTGACACGCTAAAAGCTAACGTGCTATGATAGCAAGTGCACTAGACGTATGTAGTAATAAGTGGACCAAAAGTCCGGGTTGTCGAACCACGGAAACTTGAATTTTAGTTTATGATTAATGAAAATGAACAAAAGTAGATTGCAATAAAACGAGTAAGCAATTAACGAACCAAAAAGAAACGTACTATAGATTTAATCTCACGTATGATAAAATGACTAAGGCACATGCTACAACCGAATCTACTCGTCAATATATATGAGCTACTCTTCGAATTATTAGACTCCTATTGCTTTGGTGGAAACTCCTAAATTAACTATTACCCGATGTCTCGGCACATAATAATCCTATGATTAATTGACGGTTCTCTAAATATGTCTATCCGAGAATCTAATCAAAAATCACGCATGAACGTTCTAGAGCTTCCCCGAACGAATCCGGCTAACAACACCCGGGAATCTTTACCTATTTCTAGGGCAATCCCTCATTTGTTTCGGATGATGTGTTAATTCTCTTGCACCCTAATCTATTTTCTCTCGAACAACTAGATTAGGCAAGATAGCAAGCATATGGTGATCAAACACATGATTGGAATAAAAGCATAGAATTAACACACAAAGCAATAGGAGAATTAATACAAAGAGCAACTTCACATATATTGATTCATAAATTTGGCCTTCACATGGCCTTAGTTCTACAATATTAGCCTCTCATCAAAGCCTTAAGAAAATCTAATACAAACATATACACACTCATGGAAATAAACATGTAAATGCAAATAATTAAAACTCCCTCAATTGATTGATGATGGATCTTTGCTCTCTTGATCTTCAATCCTTAGCTCCTCTCTCTTTGTTCCCCTCCAAAAGTGATGAAGAAATGGTGATGAATGATGATGAGTGAAAAGTGATGGCCAAAATGCCTCTCTCTCTCTCCTCCTCCCGATCTCTCCGTCAATTGTGCTCCAAAATCCTTAAGAAGACCACCACCAATCAGCTCCTCATGTGTGCCCCCCCCCCCCCTAGTGTGTCCTCCACTACTCTTAAAGTGAGTAGTATAAAATTCCCTAAAGTAGATCTAGTAAGAAACATACTTATGACATCCCTCTCCTACATGTGATGACCTCTTGGCTTTAAATGTTCCATTCCCCCATCAAATGATGATCTTTTGGCTGAAAGGAATCAAATCTCGGATGTGGCCACGCCTAGGCGCGGGAATTATGGCGCTCGGGCGCCGTCAGCAGAATGTTGGGAGTATTTGCCTCTGTCTGGCGTAGTAATTGTATTTCCTTCATAACTCTCTCCACAAAACTCCGATTTGGATGATTCAAGTCCTCATTTGAAGCTAACACATAGTTCTACAACTTTGTAGAAGGAAACTTCATCCAATTCGGTCTCTAAACATAAGAAAATAGCGCTCAACCGTGGAAACAAATGCAGATACGGCGCCCGGGCGTGGGCAAGATGGCGCCTAGGCGTAGGGGTGCGTAGCAATTTGGCCTAAACTTGTTTTATACGTCATTTTTCATCCCGTTCTTTGATTGTATCCATTTGAGACCTGAAATCACTTAATGCACGAATTAAACGCACATGTGGCAAGAATCAAGCGATAAATGAACCTAAAACATAAACGCAAAGGGGCTTAAAAACACGTAAAAATGCCTCTTATCAAGTCACCTGAAATTTTCCAAAATTTTCGTCAACACCCGAAATTCAAAAATAATATTAAACCATTTTGAAAAGTTTCAATAGATATTTTGATAGAAACCTAAAATTTTCATTGAGACCCAAAAATTCCCGAATTTTAAAAATAATATGAAATTATTCTTGTTTGAATTAAATATTTTGTGTTTAATTATAATATGTAATTATTAATTTATAATTATCTTGTTTTTTCTTTGGGACCATACTTATCAAGTATGAAACATAGAGGTAGGAGAAAGACCGATGTTGTTTAGATCTTCATAGAAACTCAACGAGATTTTGAATAATATATTTTAACAGTATATGTGTTTTGGTTTAGTGAGACTTTTATATGATTTTAATCAATACTTTAATACCAATCCTACTATTTTGTACTATCGGGACATATTTTACTCATATCATATAACAAAATATTTAAATTTTCAATATTGTTATTATATACACAATATACACGACATTGTTAATGTGAAAGATGCATAGTTGTCTTCGTCCTGCCCCAAGACTGGCCCGTTGGACACAAGGTGTACCTACAAATCCACAAAGTGTAACTTAAAATTGGGTACTCAAACCACAACCATGGTTATGAAACCCGGACCGGACCGGCCGGTCGAACCGGTTAAAATCGGAACCGGTCACTAGTCCGGTCCGGTTATGCGAAAAAATCGTTCACAGCCCAAAACCGGTCAAAACCGGTCAAACTCGTTCAAACCGGCGGTTCAACCGGTGAACCGGAAAAACCATTCCTAAATCTACTGAACCGGGCGGTTCTGACAAAAAAAAAATTAACTCAAATCTGAAATATTTTTCAACCCAAATCTGAAATTAGCCCAAATTAGCCCCAAATCTGAAATGAAGAAGAAGAAAGAAGAAGGAGAAGAAGACCGCGGTTTGACTGTTGAAATTAGCCCCAAATCTGAAATGTGTGCCGCATGTGTGTATCTGTGTGTGTGTGTGTGTGTGTATCTGTGTGCCGTGTGTGCTGTGTGTATCTGTGTGTGCTGTGTGTATCTGTGTGCCCCGTGTGTGCTGTGTGTATATATGTATCTGTGTGTGTGTGTGTGTGCCGTGTGTGTGACAGTGTGTGCTGTTAAAGTGGTAAAGTAGAGTTGAGACTTGAGAGATAGATTTGTAGAGAGAGAAAATTTGTATATTAAATGAAGAAAATAAGGAGAGTTTGGCTTATAAAGCAAGCTCAAGAGTTATTTGCATAAATGTCCCTGAAGAATTCTGGTCAATCATAAATTGATCCAGGCCTAAAAATATGGGCCGGAAATATAGTGGGCTAATGGGCTGGATATAAGCTACAATTAAATTTAAAAATATAAAAAATACATATTTTTTTTATATTTTCATATTTTATATATTTAATAGTATATTAATTATTATTTATTACGTAATTATGACGTCACGGGTTCGACCGCGGTTAACCCAACGGTTGAACCGGTGACCCGTGACCCGGTCATTTTTCCGGTTCGACGTCCTGTCCAATTTTCAGAACATTGACCACAACGCAAAGCGGATATTAAATTAATGTTAAAGTTGAGGTCTTCGCAATCTTTTAGAAATCATTTATATTTTGCCTTTTTTCCCATCTGAGACAGCAAGTCGGGTTCCACAGTCTTAATTAAAGCTATTCAAAGTTTCATTTAATAAATTTCAATTATACCTACAATTTTTCAAGCTTTCTATAGAATTGACACTAAAATTATGGATAGGGAGAATTGCAATATTAATCCCGTAAGATATGGATCTTACAGAATTAGTCCCAAGTTATACGGGATATAAAAAATAACTTCATACAATAAAAGAGTAGCAATTTTGGTCCTGACTAACACGAGTGTGGTAAGCATGAACATGCCGTATCAATTTCCTATCAAATTTTTGACGAACGAGACAAAAATTACAACTGGTTTCAAATCGTGGGACTAATTTTGCGAGCCTATAAAGCTTGAAACGGATTTTGTAATGATTCATATTCTACAGGGCCAATATTTGCAATTCTACCTGTTATATGATTTCCTTAAACAACAATCATTTTGAATAACCCTGCACAGTTCCCATCTAAAAGCATTGAGCTCAGAGAAAAGCAAGCAGAGACTCAGCACAAATGTTCATTCCATTACAAGGTTCTCTACATGGATTAAAACTATATACCTCAAGTAGTTATCTCATAATACACGATGGTCGAAAGTATAAACCTCCGACCCATCAATAATTCCTTATGCGACTCATTGCCACATTCATCAATTTACAACTTCGTTGCTACTTAAATAACACTATAATCTCATCTAACCGAACTTTTGGCCCAACCGAGACCTAAGTTTCATTAGCCAAAAGTAATCACCAAAGGTATTAGCATCATAAAATGCAATTGGCTTATCTGGGGAGAGGAGAAATCTTTGAGCCATAACAGGTATTTGTTGCAGATCCCACAATCAACAATGTGTTACTACAGAAACTTCATCTGAATTCGACCTTCTAGAATTGTTGGGAATGGTTTTAATGGGAGCCCAAATATCCGCACCGTTGCTACTTACAACTCCATCTGTGAATGAAATTGGCACGAGACACAGCCCTTTGGCTTTGAGGTTGTATGGTTCCTCATCCTGGAATTTTATTTTAAGAAACAAACAATGAAAACTTCACATTTCATGTCGCACAATATCCTCGATAAAGCAGCAAAAAGTTACATATTGGCATCCATTATCGATCTTTTACTGCACATCTTAAACCCATGGAATTCTTGGTGATATTCCAACGAGACAGATGGTGAAAGAACGGTCTAGAGAGAGAGAATGAGATATATGACTTCTCTGTGATATCCGGGAAGACACATCTTATTTAAAAATGTAGTTCTTTGTCACAATTGAAATAGTTTGGTCCAATCCAAATACGGATGTCAATTGCGTCAAAAGTCCTAGATCCGATCCAATTTCCAACATATAATTTTGCCCAATATAATTTACGCTAATACGCTTCTAGTCCTGTTTTACATGACTTTGATTTTAGCCCCTATGTTCAAATTATATGCACATAATCCTTCTTTTCCCGCCGGGCGTTTAGTTTTTTATTGAAAAATTCACATGACCGTTAACTCCAAGCTGTGAAGTTATGGCCACATGAATCACGCCGCACATGCAAATGGCCCGTGAAAAAGAAAAGATCAAGTGTGACAAAATTTGAAACATGGGATCAATATCAAATCCCGTAAGGCACATGTCCAAAAGTGAAATTGCCCTCTCTTATGGGACCAATAAAGTAGATTTTGGCCTACATATTGTGACAACATTCAATTGTTATCACTAATAGAACAGCAGAGATAAGGCGAAGAATTCATTAGAAAACAATTGACATAACTCTTTTGAGTCATTAACTTATCGTATGAAGAATAGATCTAAACAGGTATAACTTGTATTATGGGGTTCTGAAAATGGTTTTAACAACGGAAGAGCCCTGAAATTAGACCTAAAGAGAGGTCTATTTGAACAACACTTAGAAAGGATAACTGATTTAATGCATACCTGTGTTTCTGTCGGTGCACTATATAGGTACGGAGCACTCAATACCTGAAAGGCACAACAAAATAAGAACAATAAGTTCAGAATATTCAAAGATTTGTAAACTTGTATTAAGCTAGAATATAAGATACTCTGATATTGTTGCTAGAATAAGAAAGAAGAGTTCAAAGACATTAAAATATTAGAAATTATTTTAGGATCTCCAAGCCAAACAACAATGAAGTCGGAGATATCCATACCTTGACCTGTTCGTGAAGGAAATTTATGTACTCCATTGCCTCCAGAAGAACCGAAGCTGTATCCGACTGTAGTGAAGATAAAAACGTTAGCCATGAAAATGCCTACTAAAAAAATAGGTAAATTGAGTTCTCTTGAATTTTTAAGTAAAAAAAAAAAAAAACTTTTAAAATTTGCAGATAAAGCCCAAACCTAATTACATTCTGATATGCTAATGGATTAGCAAGGACAAAACTTTCCAGCTTGTATCCAAGAGAGATCATATAGTAAACTGAGAATTTCTTTAATATTTTCTGGTGATTATGAATCAAATGTATTTTTTAATTTAAGTATGTACCTTTCCAAATGGTGAGACGAGCTGTTGAAGAGCAGAAATTCGTTCACTAAACTTCTCTTTCTTTTCCTGTTCCCGAAAGAAAAAATTTACACACCACGCTAAGTTGTGGTAAAACATGCATAACATTCATATCAAACACTAAGATTCAAACAAGGGGAGAAGTATAATTTTCCATACGACTGAAGGAGCAATCGTGAAGCCTTGAAGGGCAGAAGTGGTCAAAGGCAATTAGGAAAAGCATGTCGTTAATAATGAACAACTCTGAACGTCTCAATTTCACCCTCCTCCCTCTTCCCCTCCCAAGCTTCTTAAAAATTTATCAACTTTGGTTAAACATGAAACAATTATTCACTTAATATTCATATAAATTACATACATTTAGGTTTAACTCCAAAATTTAATTATTTAAAGTTGCTAGAACGTAAAAATAATCGTAGTAGATTGATACTAAATGTGACTTCTTATATCTATTTATTCAACATTCTAAAGTAATATATTTTCTATGGTCGAAGAAATGTCAATCAAATATTCTATTTGGTGACTGAAAGTATTCTTTCTTCTTGTGTCATTACATTTGTTGTTAGGGGCATATTGAGTAGAAATGTGTAAGAAATTAGTAATATAAGTATTTTAAATAATTGGATGCTGTCACGGGGTAAAGTGATACCAAAAAGATAGAGGGTCAACTCCCTTGATTGGAAAAAAAAAAACAAGGTTTCCGGAAAATATCATAAATTCATAAAGCTACGTTGATCATAAATGACTGACCTTGGATGAGAGTGGTACATCAGTCTTTAGTCGTTTCGACATCAAATTCATAAAGCTACTTTGATCAGCAGAGATGGGGTTTCTTTTGTGCTGCATCATCTTCTATTCTACCAACAAAAACACAGAATCTCTTAGTTAGGCATAAAACATCATTAAATTTAATAGGAATACCAAATTAGAAAAAGTCTCATATAAGAGACAATTAACTTAATGGTAAAGGCTCAGAAACAAACAAGATTACATTACATAATAATATAAGCCGTCATCTACTTATTCAGATAAAATGAGGCACAATACATGCTAGCATATATTCTTAGCGAGTTCAGAAAGCAATATGTATGGTAAACTTACACACATGAATAGTTGTGATTTCCGGGGAATTACAAGTCCAGAGAGTTCCTCAAAACGACTCCATTTTAAAATTTATATTGTTTTCTATTTATTATTCACGTTTTATTTCGAAAGGGTATCCGTATATAAATCAATCACTAAACCACAATCTAAGCAAGAATTTATATTCTTGTTGGCTAAGAAACAGCATGCATATTGAAAAAACAAAGTAGCTAACAACAATCTAACCACCAAAATGGTTCCAACTTATTCTCCATAATCTAGTGTGAGAATAACATGATTGAAAATTGTCAATTGTTGTGGGCCCAAATTGCAAATTAATAATTGTCATGAAGCATGAATGTTCTCGTTTGCGTCTGCAATCTTCCTATTGTTTTGAATATTTAATTCGGTACATACTTTTTTAAAGTATATACACAATGTCATAATCTTTGCTTATTAAGATAACCATGCACATTAACCATATAAAGATATATTTTTGCAACACATAACCATATAAAAGTATTACGGCACATACTCAAAGCTACATGTTAAAACTACCAAGTAATTTAGTTTACAGGAAACCATCAATCCATTGATAATCACAAGTTTATGCATATAAAGATACTACCAAAAAAAGACAAGAGTATGAGTCTCTTATAATAATCAACTCGGGTTTGTAGACAATATTCCCTTCCTGTTGAAGTAAAAACAAAAAAATACTACCAAAAAAACCACTAAACGAAAACAGAGCAAAACTAGTTAATTTTTCAAACAAACAAAATCCACATATTAATGAATGAAATAAACATCAAACTTTTCATACCCACATTAAAACTTCAATGAAGATATTGAGAGATGAAAGGAAAGGTAAAAGGACTCACCCTCAGTGCATATTCCGCCGCAGAATTAATCACAAATACCTCAAATTTAAAACTCAATTTTCAAAACCCATTTCAAAAATCCAAAATTTGCAATAAAAATCTCAACTTTTCTAACCCTACTTCAAGATTTCCATAAAATGGCGATCCAAAGCCCTCCCCTTCTTTTACTTCTATGTCTCTATATTTATGGGTTAAAGGGATTGTGAATTTGTGCTAATATTGGCTAAACAAGGGCTAGGAAGCAAAACCGAAAAGACTCTACCTTTACTCTTCTTTCTGCATCTATATTTATGTGCGTATATCTATACATATATATATATATATATGTGCTTTCACACACAGAACCAGACACACACAAAGAATCCAAAAAAGCAAAAAAAGAAAAAAATTGAGACACGGTTACAGTTTTATATATAACAAGTTGAGCCCGGAAATCGGGCTGAAAGCAATGGAAATAGCAGAGAATAAAATTGATTGAATTATGTTATTTGTAAAGAGTGATGGTGTGTGAAAGGAGAGTGGGGGGAGGGGTGTGTTTTCAAAAGTCTATATTTTATAGTTATATTTGTGAAGTTGTGTGATGATGATTTTTGAAAGCAGAGTTAAAGTGGAAAAAAACAGAAAAGGAAAATAAATATGGTTTATTTGACAGCTAATATACAGCCATGAGAGAGAGAGAGAGAGGGAGCAGTTAGATTAAACTCTAGCTGATGTCATTTTTTACTTTTGACTATTATGAAAATGACTTTTGCTGATGATGTTATGATGTGAATAATACTAGCAAAAGTATATATATATATATATAGGTCATTTTTTACTTTTGAATTATGAAATGACTGTTGCTGATGATGTTATGATGTGAATAATACTAGCAAAAGTGTGTGTATATATATATTCCTATATATATACATACAAATACAATATTTGTGGTCTAGCTTCTCAGTATTCTCTTGGGAATCTTATGGTACCTTAGGGCCTAATTGGTTGGCATGCTCTACCTCAAAAATTATTTTTCCCAGTAAAAATCTCTAAATAATGTGGTTGGATGGCAGTTATCAAATTTTCTTTCAAAAATTTTTTTGTCTAATTTTTGAAAAAATTCTTCCAAGAAAAAGAGAAAAACTAACTTTAAATTATTCATGATTTGACAGTTTCTCATCGACTAAAAAGGTTTTATCCGATTTTTCGCAACTCCAAATGAAAAATTAATCACATATTCTGCTGCAAAATAACACAAGATGTAAAATAAGATCCATTTTGCCTATTTTTTTATGTCTACACAGATGAATTTGACTAAAATTCGTATATGAAATATTATATCTAAACACAAATTTTCACAACAAAAAACATATCACATCAACCATAATCATTACATGTTTTTCTCTAAAAAAAACTCATCCAAACACACTTTTAACACTACATTTTTTATCTCTAAAAACAATTTTTCTCACTTTTGTTGTGGAAAAAAATTCTTCGAGATGGATATGCCATCCAATTAAGCCCTTATTTCCAATTTTCTGTCAAGAAGGAGCAGTGGAAATTTTTATTTTTATTTTTTGGTTACAAGTGTAAAAATTTATACTAGATCAAGTTTAATAATTTAATGTTTATATTTTTTGCACAGTAAAATATATTTTGTATGATCTTCACACAAATTTGTATGACAAAAATAGACAGAATACACAGTTGAACTATCAAACTCAATATGGCATAGAACTACTTAGGAGTAGTCATTATTTTGAATTGATTCTCCACACATATTGATGGGTGATATTTGGGGCTCCCGAGACCAAAAATCCCAATTGATCTCCACCCACATGAGTAGATATACATGCGGATGGTCCACCATCACATATACATGTAATGATGGAGATCATCTTGCGGCCTAGGTAGCCCCCACATATGATTCCACATTCATAATCCACATATTAGTAAGTATATTATTTTTTCTGTAATAATTATTGATATTAATTTTGAAAATTGCTCTGCAATTGCAATGTTTTTGTAAAAACTTTTATTTAAATTGCGGTTCAAAAATTAGGTCAAAATAGTACCATTTTATGCAACTTGGTGGAAATTTTGGTGTTAAAAATATCGCAATGTATAACTATTTTTCAGAGCTCTCATGTCTCTGTGAGTTTTCTCTCTCTGCATGAGAGTTGGGTTTTTTCTTCTTTTGTCTAGGGTTTTGTTGTCATTAACAAATCTGCTATCTTGTCTTGTTAATTACGGTGGTCATCTAAGAGAGGAGTGATACATGAGTATTTCTGAATCCTCTTATGCTCACCGTTGCTTTGCTAGTGGGAGTTTTTGTACGTAACACATCGGTTACTGGATTCGAAGTTTGGGAAGAGTTTGGGAAGAGTTTTTGTTCATAACACATCTTTCTCGATCCTCTCCTCCCTATGTCTGTCTAAGATCTGGGTTTTTTACTTTCTTGCGTTCTTTTTTCTTTTTATTTACTGTTTTTGGCTAGGGTTTTAGCAAGCTGCTTGTTTCTCACGTTTGTCTATCTTTGTTTTGCAGCGTACGGGATCGAGACTTATTTCTTACCTTTTTGAAGCACTGGTTGGACGCCTTTCAATCTTGGTCCCTACTTTGTCGAAAATGATATTATGGAGGGAGAAATTACTCTGATCGAAGTTAGAAAAATAGGAAATTGAAATATCGAAGGGGTTTGAAAAATGGGATCTAATCCCTTTGACAGGGTAGTTGTTGGTCGTCTTCTCTCGGGAAATAGGTATAATTTCATAGCTTTCAAAGAGACCATGCTTAACGCTTTCAAACCTAGTAAACATGTTGATTTTGAAAAACTTGATAATGGTCGTTTCTTATTAAATTTTGAGCACCAATTTGATTTAAACATGTCATGGGTGGGGGTCCTTGGCGTTACGATAATGATCTCCTTGTTTTAAAACTTCTCCAAGAGAATGATGATCCTCTTTCTGTTCCTCTTATGTGGGTCAAATTTTACGTTCTAGCTAGGGGCTCTCGCTTAGCAAGATGAACGAGGACATGGCATCCTTTACTGGTAATTCTCTTGGATCTTATAGTTCTGTAGACCTCGCTAGAAATGGTGACTCTGGGGGGTCAACCGTTCGTATAAGAGTAACTCTTGATGTCACTAAACCCCTCCATCGTCTATCGAGTTTTAAAGTTAGCTCAAATATTTCAAGATAAACTACTCTTATGAGCGTCTTCCCAATTTTTGCTACATATGTGGTGTCATGGGTCATGTTTTTAATTTCTGTGAGTCCCCGAACAAGGCTGATTTTAAAGATAAAAAAAAGAGCTCCCTTTCGGCCCTTTCCTGCCTGCCCAATCTAAAATGAATTTTTCCTATCGTTCTTCTAAAAGGGGTTTGGACGCTTTCTCACCACATCACTTGAGCCCTTCTCGCAGCTCCCAAGTGGCGAGTTGGCGTAAACAACGCGATCATCTTAAATCTCACTCTTCCCCTCCTCGTAGGAGTCATGATCACCGTTTTAGGTTTTTTAAAAATTCAAAGGAGAGAAGTCTAGCTGCTTTGCCAGAAAAATCTTGTTCTGGCACTCAACCGAGTACGGGGCGAGATGAAAGGATTTCGTCTCCTACCGCGACTGCCATGGTTTGGGACAAGGAAAACACTTCAGATGTTTCTCCACCGAATGAACAAAATGCAGTTACAGTGGGCAGGATTGTCCCTATGATTGTATCCCCATCTCGTGTGGTTAATCAACCAGATGTGGATACTATACTTTCTTCTCCAAGGTCTAGTCCGATTCAAGCTTATACTATCGAATCTCCCTCTGGGAAACTCAAGCAATCCAGGTAGTAATCCAATCGCCTCATCCCCTCACCTCACAGCGGCGCTTATTCCATGAGCAAGATAGGGACGATTGTCAAAATATTGAGTTGAATAATCCCCGTCCATCCCCAATTCTTATTAACATCCTTCTCCAATTTGCGGTATCTCCTGCTCCTTCGATGTCAAAAAATTTGAGTAAAGGGAAGAAACGTGTTATCAAAAAAACCACTCCTCGTACTTTGAAAAGAAAGATTCTAGATATTTTCCCGGTCCCCATGGAAGCTATCGAACCAATCCCAAAGCATCATAATCTTTGTATCTTAGAAGTCACAGAGAATCAGGCGGGGCTGCTCCCAATGAATCTTTTGAGTTGGAATTGCCAGAGGTTGGGTGGATCCCTTGTAGTTCAAGAGCTAACGGATCTTATCCATTTTCACTGCTCGTCTATTGTTTTCCTTTCTGAAACTAAGTTCAATGCCGCTTCTTTTGATTTTCTTAAGTCTATATTAGGGTATTTTGGTGTCTGTGTTGAGTCTCGGGGTTCCTCGGGGGGGGGGGGGGGGGGGAGGCTGGGTCTCATGTGTGTAAAACACTTTGATATTGTTCTTCAGTCTTTTTCTCATTTCCATATTGATGTGTCGGTTTTTTCGTCGCCTGAGTCGTCTGCTTGGCATTTTATGGGCTTCTGTAGTAACCTTACAACTTCTTTACGTAAGGAGATTTGGCGGGTCCTTCATAAATTAGCTGAGGGTCATTTCTCTACCTAGCTTATTTGTGGAGATTTCAATGAAATGTTATCTCCGGATGAACAAGATAGTCAACATGATCGTCCCCTTTGTCAAATGCGTGATTTTGGGGAAGCTCTTTTTGATTTGGGCCTGCATGATCTAGGTTTTTCCGGTGAAAAATTCATCTGGTCTAATAATCACAAGTTAACTGATACGATTCGGGCCTACCTTCATCGTGGGGTGGCTAACATTAATTGGTGTGAGTTGTTCCCGGATGCTTCTATTACTCCTATAGATGTCATCCATTATGATCACAGCCCAGTCCTGCTCCATATGTCTTCTGCTTCGGTCTCTCATTCCCCTAAGAAAAGAAATTGTTTTCGTTTTGAATCTGTTTGGTTAAGGAGGTCTGAAAGTGAACAAGTGATTAAAGATGCGTGGGATCCATGTCTTGATTCTTTTAAGGGTAATTCGGTCAGGCTTAATCTTAACTCGTGTCGGATAGGTCTTATAAATTGGAATAAAAACTCTCTGAATGAAACTAAAAAATGATTAAAAGAGCTTGAAAATCTTATAGTTGAACTAAGGTCTAGTAAAATCATTTCTCCTTCAAAACAAGCAAAATCCACTGCCCGAAACGAGCTCGAAGAGCTTTGCTCGTGTGAGGAAACTGCTTGAAAACAGTGCAGCTATGCATTATGGATATGAGATGGTGATAGTAACACGAATTTCTTTCATGCTCAGGCCTCTGATTGGTTAAAAAGAAATTCTATTAATCGTATTAAGGATGGGAAGGGTAATTGGTGTGCTAAAGAAGATGATATTCATAGGGTTATATCTGATTACTTCTAGCATATTTTCTTTTCCATTAATCCGTCTTCGGCAGTGTTGGAAGAAGTATTGGAATCCGTCTAGCCGCGTATTACTGACATAATGAATAAAATTCTCTGCTATCTGTACACGGCATTGGAAGTTGGTACTGCCTTGAAACAAATTCATCCTCTCAAAGCTCCAGAGCCTGACGATATGTCCCCTATCTTTTTCCAACATTTCTGGCATGTGATGGGTAATGATATTTCTGCTTATGTTCTTGATGCCCTAAATAATCACTCTTTCCTCCCTGGTTTAATTTCACTCATATAGTTCTTATTCCAAAAGTTGATAATCCGGAAACTGTTTCTCAATTCTGTCCCATAAGTCTATGCAATGTGGTTTATAAACTTATCTCTAAATGTGTTGCTAATAGACTTAAACCAATGCTCAATGATATTATTTCTGAATTCCAATCCGCTTTATTTCTGACAATATCCTTATAGCATATGAACTTAATCTCTTCCTTAAGACTAAGGATTCAGATTCGGATGGGTTTGCTGAACTTAAACTCGACATGAGCAAGGCATATGATCGAGTTGAGTGGATTTTTCTTGAGGTTCGGATGGGTTTGCTGCACTTAGACTTGGTCAGGTTTGGTTTTGATAAGAGTGTAGTGGATTTAATTATGATGTGCGTGCGTTCTGTCACATATTCCTTCATTCTCACTAGTACTCAATTTGGCTTTTTTTTTCTCCACAGAGGGGAATCCATTAGGGTGACCCTCTGTCACCTTATTTGTTTCTTTTATGTGCAAAAGTCTTTAGCTGTCTAATTCAGGCTGAGGTGAATAAGGGAGAATCAAATGGGATTAGTACTTATCGTGGGACTCTGATTGTTTCTCATTTGCTTTTCGCAGATGACACTTTGATTATTGCCCAAGCAGATGGTCAATCCATGAGGGTCATCCGAGAGATTCTTCATAAATATGCTATGGCGTCGGGTCAGGAGATCAACTTGCAAAAGTCTTCCGTGGTGTGTAGTAAGAGTGTATCATGTGAAACGGCGAGGGGTCTAGCCACGGTTTTAGGGGTGAATTTGACGGATAAGCATGAGAAATACTTAGGCCTTCCCGCAGTGGTGGGTCATTTGCGTAAAGAGGTTTTTGCTTCAATTCGTAATAGGATTCATGGAAGGATTAGGGGGTGGAGCTCAAAGTTTCTTTCGCAAGCGGGGAAGGAAGTGCTATTGAAAGCCGTGATTGAAGCAATTCCCACCTACGCGATGGGGGTTTTCCGCCTTCCGAATTATCTTCTTAATGAGATTGAATCTACTATGGCACAATTCTGGTGGAATAATAAAGATAGTAAGAAGATCCATTGGCTCGCATGGCAAAAACTATATCAGAAAAAGAATGATGGTGGTATGGGATTTCGAGAACTAAAGGCATTTAACCTCACGATGTTAGCTAAGCAAGGATGGAGGCTCATCCAAAATCCTAATAATCTGTTGAGTAGGTTACTAAAGGCTCGATATTTTTTTAATGATGATTTCTTGTCTGCAAAGTTGGGTTCTAAACCGTCTTATACGTGGAGGAGTATCATCGAAGCTCAAAATGTAGTTAGACATGGTTTTAGATGGAGAGTGGGTAATGGTGAACTGATCTCCATTTGGACTGATCCTTGGCTGCCCCGAACCAAGGACTTTCAGCCCATTATTAGAGATCAGCTTATCCCGCCGGATACTAAAGTTAGTTACCTTATCAATCAAAACGTGGGATGGTTGGATTTAGAACTCATTGACACGTGTTTTTGGAGGGAGGATGCAGATGCTATCAAATCAATACAGTTGAGGTCTCATCATAATATAGATCGAATTATTTGGAACGGGACCAAATCTGGAACATTTTTTTTAAGTGCGTACCATCTAGCAAGGAAGATAGAAAGTTGTGGGAGAGCGTCATTGAGTAAACCGAAACCATCTAATTTGCCATGTCAATTTATTTGGAGATCACGTGTTCCACCAAAGATAAGGCTTAAAGTTGTGGGAGAGCGTCATTGAGTAAACCGAAACCATCTAATTTGTTATGTCAACTTATTTGGAGATCACGTGTTCCACCAAAGATAAGGCTTTTTGCATGGAAAACATGCAAAGAAGCTTTACCTTCTTCTTCCAATATGTTGAAACATAAGCTTGAGGTTTCACGGGGTTGCTCTGTATGTGATTCGAAAATGGAAGATATTACTCATTGTCTCCGTTTATATCTGTATGCTCGCCAACTTTGGGCTTTGATGAATCTGCCATCACAGATTATTCTTTGTGAGAAGGAGTCGATCGAGGAGTGGTTTAGATTTTGCCATACACATTTGGAGAAAGAACAATATGCCCTCTTCTTAACATCTGCATGGTATCTTTGGTTCTTATGGAAAATAAGGATACCCGACCGGATATCCTCGCTTCTATGATCCGGTCTTTTTTGGGTGTGTATCAGGAGGCGGAGTTGCCAGTAGCTATAGGAGAATCGAATTTTGACTTAACAGAGTGGAGACCTCCGGATGCCACATATGTTAAGTTGAACTTTGATTTGCAATTTTATCGAATTCGCCGGGTACTGGTTATGGTGTGATGGCCCGCGACTTTCAGGGCAATGTTCTAAGGTGGCATCGAGGTCGTCTTGCTTTTGAATCTTCGGCTGAATCGGGCGAGGCCTTAGCTTGTAGAGAAGCTAGTCGGCTAGCCGTCTCAAGTTGTTGGAGGCGAGTAATTATCGAGGGGGACTGCCTACCTCTCATTCAAACAATTAATTCACCATCGGAGGATTTATCTTCTGTGGGTCAGTTGATTTTTTATATTCGTTCGTATATTTCTTCTTTTTCGTCAGTTAGTTTTTCTTTCATTCGTCGTTCAGGGAACTTTGTTGCGCATTGTTCAGCGTGTGATGCTTCTGTTATGATCTTGAGGGATGGCTCTGATATACCCTCTGATGCGTTGAACTTGGTTTTGGCTGATTTAGCCGTTTAATATATTGCGTTTTATCCTCAAAAAAACAAAATATCACAATGTTTTTGTTAATTTTTTTTCATTTTAATTGCCATTCAAAAAATTAGGTCAAAATTGTACCATTTTATGCGACTTGGTGCCCTTTTCGGTGCTAAAAATGCCGCACCGCACCACCAAAATTTACATTATTATTATTTTTTAGAAATAACTTTTAATAATGTTCACTCGTACTCATAATTCTACACTTGATTTTTAAGTTTAATTTAATATTTATTCTTGAAGTAGTAATTTTACCTTTTAGTCTTTTACATGAAGAATAGTGCTTTCAATCAACGTGGCTACTTGAAACTTTTATAAGAGATAATATTTTATGATGATACTTTAGCGTTATAATCCTTTCCAAATAATAGAAACTCAAAAGAGTTTGGTAAAATAGAAAAACTAATATGGATTATATCTATAATGATCGTTCTATGTATTGCTCATAATTGTTTGTAATAACAATGTCACAATAAATCGGTGTATAGTTTTATAAGTTTAGAACTGTTAAATAAATATTACTTGCTGGTTTTAGTGCACCAATAAACAAACAAGCACACTTTGTTAATTTTTCTGCTATTACTATATATTTAAATTTCAAGTTCCGCTTTTCATGAGAAGACTAAATTATTTTCTTATATGTGTGTGTTTATTGGATATATATATATATATATATATATACATATTATATTTTTACTCAAATCAAAATTTTAGGTGATATACAACTAATTTTTGTTATTCTTATGTATGATACTCTAATCTTGCATTATCTAATGAGACAAGTATTTTTTTTTATTGTTCACGGATTTTTTTCTTAATGAATGTGTTCCTTACTAGTATTGTTTAGTTATGAATAGTCATAAATCTATGTTTTCTAGTTTAACGGAAAATATGTTAAATTTTGTTTGTTTTATAGTTTTATAAAGTAAACCAAATGTAAAAAATCACCAACTGCATCGAACCATATCAAACTACACAAAACCTCATAGTCAATTATAATTTACAAAATCGCAATTTCAAATTTTATTTCTACAAAATCGCACATGGCAATTTGTTTTGAAATTAGTACGAAAAATCGCAAAATCGAACCATAAACACCCCTAATATTATTTAATCGCCATTGCATTTCATATTATGATAGATTTGAAACTGCGACTCTCGAAGATTTTTAAGAGTGATCTTTTTTTCTCTATTTCTAAACTAGAGCTTAGAGGTGTAAGGTGAGTCGAGGCAAGCGGGGTGCATTCGGACGGTTCGGTAGAAAATTGAATCGCAATTTCGGTAACCAAAATTTTGAAAAATCGAAATTTCGGACCGAAAACTAAACCAAATCGATCGATTCAATTAAAAACAAACTCTTTTTCAGTTGGTTCGATATTCGGACAAATTGAATTTTCCAAAAAAATTATAATAAAGTAGAATGAAAACTTGCTCCATACTCACTGTCTCATTTCCTATTCCATCTTTTCTGAAACCCTCTTGAAATATTAATCCATTTTACCACATGCGATACATCAAATTCTTCAAAAGCCCGCTCGTGATACAAAAATTCACTGAATACCCCCTGCGTTTGAAATAAAGTCACTCACGGCCTCCCTCAACTATTTTACCTACAAATTTTGATGGGAAAATAAAAATACCCTTATACTTTAAAAATATTTACATTACATTATATTTATTTTATTTTACAATCATCTTTAATTTAAATTAAAAATTTTATTTTCTTTTTCTGTTTTCTCACCTTCTTTCCCAACTATCTTCTTCATCAATACCCTAAACTACCTTTCATCTCATTCTACCTCCAAGCTTAGCCCCTATCCTTCTCCTCCACCAACATCCACGACCCGCCTTACCACCATCTCGCCTTACCACCGCCATACCACCACCATACGCTGCCGCCCCCAAATGACGTTGCCCCCACCTTCAGAAACTGGGGATGCAAACGAAGGTGGAGGGCACTAGAAATGCGAACGAAGCTGTCATTTTCCAGAATTGCAGACAGATTTGCACCTCTGCAAATCTGGAATTGGGGGTGATTTCTAGATTTGCAGAGATAAAATCCCCCAATTCTCAATGGGCAGATTTCCAGATTTGCAGCTGTGGTGGTTTGGCGGCGGTGGTAGTGATGGCGCAGCGGTGGCGGCGATGCTAACTGTACAATTATATATATTATTAATATATTTATTTTTAATATTATTTTTGTGAATTATAAATTTAATAAATGAATAGGTATTTAATATGAACTGTAAAATTTTATCTTATCAAGTTGGTGTTAGATACTTAGATTAAGGGTAGATTAGTCTTTCAAAGGCAGAAAAATTATAATAATTCGCAAACAGCACTAGTGGCGCGGAGGGGGGTTCCTTTATTTTATTTCTAGGGGGTATTCTGTGAAGTTTTGTATCATTTGGGGGGGGGGGGGGGTTTGAAGAATTCGACATTCACAGGTGGGTAAATTAGGGTAAAGCTCTCTTGAAATATGATGACACATTTGGTACGAGGGAATGAGGATTCCAAGACAAACCTTTCCCATTTATTCAATCCTGATTCATGTTGGGTAGGACTATTATGAGAAGTGGGATTGAGTAGAACATCAATTGAATTATTTCCACCAAAAGTGGGAATACTCATTTCTCATTCAACTGTGAGATTAGTTATTCCCACTTAATTTGGAATCATAATTAAAAAAATAAAGTTACTCATCTGACACCTAAAATTATAGATTACAACTAAATATATTTCGTACACTTAGAATATATATAATTTTATATAATAATTCATTTATTATTATATATATATGTGATATATAATACATATAACATATTTTAGAAATAAATTGCTTTATATATATGTAATTCGACAAACGTAAATATGCCTATATATTAAAACTTATGTATGTATATGGTAGACATGTATAAATATACATATGCATATATAATAAAATAAATTTTATTTAAGTGTAATTGTTTTTAAGTGAGCCAAACATAATATTGAAGTACTATACAAATTTGGTTTCAAACTATGTATGTAGCCAAACAAAGACTTGGAAAATATCTTTATTTCAAGGCTGAATCCTTTTCTACCTAGACTAAACATTCCTTGAATGCTCAATCACCGTACCAAACGTGTTCATAAAGCTTTAAAATTGATCTTACTCATTAATAAAGCAAAACCTTAATTGTTACATGAAACTTGTGCAATTCATATCAAAATCCAAAGGGGACGGGTCGCAAGTTATTAACAAGCTTCGTGGTGGTGGAGGTGGGGGTGGGGGTGGAGGCTTGGTGGTGGTGGTGGGCGCCAGCGGCACCTCCAGATAATTATGAGCACAAAGTAAGGAAAGTAGAGAAGAAATCTTTGTGTGAGAAGTGAGAAGAAGTCCAAGTGTTTGTGAGGGTAAGGGGGGAAAGTGACTTGTGGGCTTTTGTGTTTATGAGGAAATCGCATCTCTGAGTAGTACGCTCTTACATGAAATTGTTTTAATATATATATAAATATAAATAGAAATTATAAATTATATATATATATAAATAAATTGTACATATAAATATATATGAAAAAACAATTTGATTTTTGGTTCGGTGTGATTAACCAAATAGAAAGAAGAAAAGGAAAAACCAATTAGAATTTTTTGATTCGATTTCGATTTGGACCTAATTTTTGGTTTTCAGTTCGGTTTGACGGGTATCCGATCCTTGCACACCCCTAATCGAACCTACCTTGAGCTGCACAAGTAGACTTGAACTCAGTGGCGGATCCAGAAACAGAAGTCAGTGGGGGCACTAGGAATTTTACCTAGGGGGGTGCCCCCCGCAGTACGGTACGGTACGCTATATTTATGGGGGAAAATATAATAACTAATTAGGTTCAATTACAACTTTTGACATAATTTATACTTTTATACCTCTTTTGTTATAGTCAGAATTTTGGGTCTTGGGAGGACGAACTCAAAGTAAAGGGAGAAAATGTGATATTTTTTTATGTTGGGGGGGCGAAATTTAAATATAAAAAATTTTGTAAGGTAAAAAAATGAATTTTCAAACTTGAGAGGGGGCATTTAATAATTTGAGGGGGGCACTAATGTAATTAAAAAATTAAAATTTGAAAATATGTGTATATTTAGGAAATTTTTTGTTTTTTTCAGTGGGGGCACTGTTCCCCCCTTCCACAAAGGTAGATCCGCCCCTGCTTGAACTTGAGCTATTTCGAACTTGAGTCGACCTTTTCAACGCAAGCCTTTCATAAAACGAGTTGGAGCTTGCTTAAATGGTGTTTGAGTAACTTTATTTAGAACATCTTATAAACTCTTATATCTTATAAAATGCTTTGAGAAGCTTATAAGCTCACTTCAACACCCTCTTAGAGTTGTTCATGAACTTGTGAGCCAGCTCACGAGGTTATTATTGTTATTTTATATTTTTTATCTTTAACTTTAAATACTTAGGACTCCTTTGGTATTGCATATAGGAAAAGAGGAGATAGATAAAAACCAAGATAATTTACTGTTCATATACAAATTATGTGCTTTAATCATTCGTTTGGTATACATTATTAACTTATCTTCCAATATGTTTGGTATTGCAGATTATATTCATGATAATGTGTAAAAGTCGACTTTGCCCTTTGTTTAATAAAGCGCTCTTTTGATATTAAATGATGCTTTGAAATCGCAATTCACATTTTAGAGAAAAAGCAACCCACAAAAGACGCATTGTAAGTGAGCCCCCATTTCAGATATGTGAGATTGTATCGACAGAAACCTTATCTCAATAGACGAAAGATTTCTCCTTGTAGGAACAAACGTTCCACTGCTCAAACGATTGCAACCAAAAATGCAACTTACAAGTGAGTATCCGAAAACATATTTCCACAATTTGTTAAATTTCATAAATATAGATTTGTTAAATACAAGTACCTGACACAATAAAAACAAAAATCAACAGGAAAAATATAAATTCGCATTTTATAAAAAAAGTCATCATGAACTCTATTTTCATTGCGTAAACTCTGAACCCATACGTAAATACAATTGGACTATTAATAGTCTTTTCAAAAAAATTGCATCAGTTTACACAATTTCGTCATGAAAGCCATGCAAAAAAAAAAAAAAAAAAAACCTCAAACAATAATTAAAAAAAAATTAGCTTAAAAATAGGAAAATTTATCTTTAATGTTATAATTATACATCTATAAAGGAAACTGATGACAAATGCGATGGCTAATTGGATGAATCACTTAACCCAGCCTCCTTGTGAATAATAAAATAATAATCGATTACAATAAAAGAGTAGGAATTTACCAAAACCAATCAACCCTAAAAATTTCCCCCAAACAAATTATAATGAACTTGCTGCCTTACCATCAGGAATTGAAGGAGAATATGTTGAGAAATTATGCGCCGAATTTATAGCAAATAATTGAAGTCTAAGAGTTTGCACTTGTGAATCAAATTTAATGTTGGTGAGTAATGGCAAGATTTTACAAATCTTCATGCTGCCATTAAAAAACTTCATTGAAGGGGCTAAGTAATACATGGAACGCTTGGGGTATTTTTGGGAGGAATATGTATATAATATGGGTAGTTGGGTCATATAAAGCAGAGGAGTAAATGCATGAATGTGAAGATAAAATAATCTCACCCCCCCTAGGTGAGATTATTTATCTGTCATATGGAGCATAAAAAACCGGGCCACTAATCTATAATGGGCTTATGACTTGGATACCAAACGTCCGATTATGGGAGATTAATCCGTTTATCTTGTCTTTTCGGCCATACCAAAGGAGTCCTTAATTATATAAAGGGATAATTACACTAGCTACCCCCCGAGGTATTGTCAATTACAAAAAATATCTCCTAATTCAATAACTTATATCTAAAATCCCAAAGTTTCATTTATTGATGTAAGGTTGGATGGAAAACGTAAATTCCCATAGCAGAATGATTTGGAAAAAAAAAACAAAACACAAAAAGAATTAGGAAAAAAAGAAGCTAAAATATAAATTACTTTTGTGCTCTGTTCATCTCTAACCCCCTTCCGCCCGGTCCAGATCAATGTTTTGGCTCGGCCCAGGACCAACTCGCATTTGGTCAAGAACCCCAAATGTTTATTATCAAGTTTCAACAATAGGAGACCTTATCTCAATTCTCAAGTAAAGAGGACCAAATTAGTAACATGGTCTTACCAAATAAAACTATTGCGCCCCGCCCCCCCCCCCCCCCCCCCCCTAAGTTTTTTATAAGTTGTATTTTTGGCCCCCACATAAGAAAGTAACAAAAAAAATAATAATTTAATTTTACATTCCTAGCCCACAAGCTGGCTTAAACCCACATAGTAAAATAATTGACTCAGTTCAACACTTCAGTGAGCTACATAGCCCAATTTTAAAATTAGGATTACAATTATAATTTTACATATGCTCTTCACTCATGAGTTGTCCAAATCCCATAAGTCATTTTTGAAGATTCATGACCTATGAGGTTTTTCCTCAGATTCACATTCAAAAGTACGCTGCTGCTTTTTGATTTCGCTAAGTGCATAGTTCCTCTTCTGTTCTTCTCAACACAAAGAAAGTGAAAAAAAAAAGAACTTTTAATTCTTATTTCCTTGAAACTCTACTCTCATAATATGTCAAGTCTCTCATTTCACAGCTTAACAAGGTAGTGTATTATTCACATACAAATATTTAAAATTAATTTTGATATTTTTGTTATATATATATATATATGTATTCATATTTGTTAATCTAAACTCTAAACTCTAGTGAATTTTTTTTATTTGGCTTAGGAATTTCAACAAATTAAAGAGGTGATGAGCATCTATATAACAAGAATTTGATAGTGAAATATAAGTGCTAATTAAAAAAGAAACATAAATCAAGGAAGGTGCATGATGATGAGCAACATGAGTTTTCTCTTGTAGAAAATGAGTGTAAATATAAAATAAGAATAAAATTGGGAGCTTAAAGGAAAACTATATATAGGTAATGGTGGTATGAATAATTAACAATACTTTTTAACTTGCAATATGCAACTTTTTTGGTTCAATTGTAGTGTTGTTGAATGCTAGCTCTTTCTTCCTTGACAATGAGATTAAAAAAAAGAAAAACTAGATTAGGGAGGTTAAGTAACCACTGGGATATAATATAAGGAATTGTGTGAGTAGAATTTGCATTATATGTAGCTTTGTTCTTCTAGTTTAAGTATGTTCCTTTCATGTAATCGATGTATTTATGAGTTGTGGGTATTTATAGTATTCATATAAAATATGTTAACTAAACAAGAGACTAAAAAGGTCGATCACAGTTTAGGATGCCCAAATCTACGTTAAATAAATAGCACATATGTCTTACTTAACATTGATTTGTATGGGTATGGGCATGTTTGTATGTGTTTTCAATCTGCTTTTTTTACTTTCATTTTCATCTGAAAATGAAAACACACAGTTTACACAATTTTCAACTGAAAATACACTTATTTTCATTTTCTACTTCACATTCTCCAATGACTATATTTTATTTTACCAAATCACGCTCATAGTTTTTCTCTCTCACATTTCCTTCAATAAATCCGTATTTTCGGCAATAATGTGATAATATAGTGGAATAAAATACATTGTACTAACCTTCATAGACTTGTACATATTTTAAGACCAATTTCGAGTATTTGTTAAGCTTTTTTTGGGGTCAATCTATATATTTTTACTTATAAATATATTTAATCAATATAATATTATCTATTATTTTATCAATATTATCATTTCACACATCATATATATTTAATCAATATAATATTATCTATACTATCATTTCACACCATCAAATCATCAATTCCAAACAATTTCGGAAACACAACCAAACATGCTCATTTTCCCATATATTTTAAGAAAGAACATTTGAAAATGAAATGAAAACATATGCAAACAGAGTCTTATTTTTTAAATATGACATTATAATTAATATTTGATATAATATCTGCATTTTCGCTTGTGCTTCAATAATTAATTATATTAAGATTAAAGATTGCACCGAAATAATGTGCGTTAAAATAAATATTAAAATATGAATTTTTCTAATATTTTGGTCTCACCACCTCTCCAAGTCAAAATTCGGATTTCGTCCCTAAGTACCACTTAGGAGGTCTCGAGATTGATTTCTAATATTCTACGTGTATATTCATAGTGAACCCTACATATTAGTTGGGAGAGGTCACTCAAGACTTCAAACCTGTAAGTATCACCCCCTATTATTCTCTATCACTATAATTTTTTAATATGAAGGACTGAGGTAATTCGTAAATTTTGAGATTGCTATATACTCCTAAATAAATGAAATAGGAAAAGTTGTAGATTCATCAGCGAAATGTGATTGAAAGCAAATCATAGGTTAAAATATTGCGGAAATTGTGGCGAAAAACATGGATGCCAGGAAACAGACATACGAAAATATGTAATTGCATGAGTTTATTATACGAAATTGACATTCACTCATCAACGTCAATCAATTTTCTTTTTAATTATTAAAAGAAAATGCTTTTTGTTTTTTTGATAAATATCAATGTCAAGCAATCACCTTCAACCGAAGTGTTGACGATTAGTTTTTATGACAAAATCCTAATATGGGCCAACTATTTTCTTAAAAAAAATCATATTTCGAATAAGAAAATGGCTATCAACAAATACAAAATAAAACTTAAATTGAAACAGAAAACTCAAAATAATATTAGGATGTATGTAAGGGTATGATCAAAACGAGATCCATTTGAAGACCCATTTGAAAATTCAAAATAATAATTGCAGACCCATTTGAAGAACAAAACGCGATCTGCAATTTTTTCAGACCCATTTGAGAGTTTGGCTGGCGGCAGAGGCATGAGGGGGACGGGGATGTTGGATGGTGGCGGAGGGGGTGGTAGAGGGGTTAGTAGAGGGCGGCGGAGTTGACATTTGATTTTTGAAGTGTGGGGAAGAAGATGACAATGGTTGCTATCTTCTTCCCCATTTTTTTTTTCTTTTTTTAATGATTTAAGATATTTATTTATTTATTTCTAGAAAATAAAAAGTACTTATTTGCATTTTTATAAAAAAATATCAAAATCAAATTCAAATAAAAAACTAAATAATATTTATTTGTTTCTTGAAAGTAAAACACAACTTTTATTTTTATTTTATTTTTTGAAAATCTGAAAATTATACAAAAATGTTGTATAATTAACTAATGTATTTTTTTTATAGGGATAAAAATATTAAACCCCCTAAACTTTGGCCGTTTTTACACTTTTTTTTACAAATTTTTTTTTCCACTTTGCATCCTGAACTTAATGGGATTTGCAGATTTTTATATAAAAGCATATTCCAGGGAATATTCCGACATAAAATGCAATTAAAAACAAAGTTGAGGATGCAATGTGAGAAAAATAAAAAAGTTGAGGATGCAAAGTGCAAATCTATTTTGAGAAAAGTTCAAATTCCAGCGAATATTCCGATGGAATATGATGTTATACAAGAATTTGCAAATCCCATGAAGTTCAGGAGGCAAAGTCAAGAAAAAAATTTATAAAAAAAAGTGTAAAAACGGCCAAAGTTCAGGGGGTTTAATGTTTTTATCCTTTTTTTATATTTCTAGATAATATTAAAATTATAATGTAATTAAAAATAATTGAAATATTTTCAAATAATAAGGAAGTTATAACTCAAATATGTTTTATTATAAATAATAATTTATATACTTTACATACACAATGGTACATATAACACCTATACTTTTACAAAACATTACAAATATCACCAAACAGGTATAATTGTTCGGAAAAAATTGGGTTTCCAGGTTTAAAAAAACTCATTGGTGTTTTTGATAGTTCACCAAAAATTTTAAACGGCGTTGTACTGAAACCCTAACGGAAGGTGCCGATTGTTGGACGAAATGAAACGTTGGGATGTTAGATGTTATTTATCGAACTAGGGGATTTTTTTGTAATTAAACAATAAATCTGGGGTACCCAATGTAACTATCCCTATATATATATATATATATATATATATATATTTTATTTATGCATACAAATGGTACAACCACCGTCTTCCTCCGGCCTCCATCACCCAGACCTTCGATGCTAACCACCATTGTCTTCCTTCCTTCCATCCATCCGCTTCGGCTAGCTCTCTGCCATTGGCATGTCCTCGCCATCTCCATTCCGAAAATATACGTAGTTACACAGTCAAAGTATGGGACAGAAAGAAGTAGAAGCAATTGGCGGTGGCGACTCGACCAATTATTTGGCAGTGGTGGCAGCAAAAGGAGATAGACGGAAGGGGTGGAGAGGAGGCATACGAGTGGGGAAAAGAGGAAACAGATGGGAGAAGGCGAAGGTAGGAGTGGTGTCTTGGGCAGAAAATGGTAGCATGATAGTGGTGGTAGTGAGTGTTGGTCTCAAGTGGCATATGAAAAGGGTCTAGAAAGGGGGGGATTGAATAGACCCTGAAGTTTTCTTTAAACTTCAAAAATTTTCTTGCCTTAAAAAATGTTTTGAACGCTTGGAAAACAAAGCTCTTAGTTAAGCGCTAGATGGAGTAACTTAGATTTAGTGATTTTAGCAATTACCAGAGTAAGGTAACACTTAGATCTCATAATCAGAGTTAGCACAGCGAAATAATTTTGATTACTTAGTGTTCCGATTGCCAATTTCGTAGCTTGACTGATTTTAATGCTTTTAAAGAATATTATGCAAATGACAAATAAAGCAATGAAACAGTAAAGTAAATAACACAAGATATGAAAGGTTCATTGGGTGATGTAATCCTAGTTACGTCCTTATTTTCCTTTGCACTCAGAGGAATTCACTAAATGATACTCAAAGTCTCCACAAAGATGACTTCTACAAATGGTGAATAATAATGAAGATGATATTGAGCTCCTTGATCACACATACTTCAACTCGACTTAGATCTCTTTTCAAACAAGCTTCTTTCATCTAGAAATAATGCTTGAAATACAACATCTTCTTTACACAGACGAAAGAGGTTGGAGGGTTTTTGTCACTAGGGTTTGTTTGATTTAGAAGTTCAAACAACTTGGAATATCTCAATAGTAGTTTAGGGTTCTTCAAGAAAGATTTTTGAGATATTGGTGACTGTCTTTGAGATGTATTTAAAGCTTGAAGGATTTGGATATGGAGATTTAAAAGCTTTTTTGGGAAGAATTATGGAGTTGAAATTCAGCAAAGGGTTGTGCAACTCTAGCTTGAATAAATGTTCACGTGTGTGTATTCTTGGTATTTAGGGTTTGCTGAATAGTCCTATTTATAAGCAATTCTTGGAAAAAGTGTCTGTTTGACACATGAGCTGGCGCGTGCCTTTCACTCAAGAGAGTGGAACTACTTCTTGTCAGAAATCCCTGAAATTCTGCTGCAACGATTAGATGCGACAGACTTAAACTCTGACAGTCTAGTCAAGGTGGCTTGTCCGTAAGTCAATAATCCTTATCACATATAATGCTCTTATCAGGCATTAAATGCATTTCAATTTATTTCTCGTTGGATATTATTGATTGCATTTAAGTCCCTCTTGACTTTGGAATTTATTTCAGGTGAATCTTTGTCGCTTGGAATGCTGATTCAGAAATCCTGAAATGTCTTCAGCGTTTGACGGGCGCTTAAGACAATTTTCATCTTCTCTTGACTTCAGATGCTGATCTTCAACTTTATCTTTGATAAACTCACCTAGAATTCTATCTATTAGGAATTTCATGTTAGATGTTTTGATGATGACAATTAGAATTTATGTTAGACCCCAAAATATGTAAGTTTAATTTTTGTAGAAATCTTGTATAAGCTTTGAGTATTAGATTTGTAATAGGCTTTATAGGCTTAGATTTATTTTTTGTTCTAAATTGTTAGGTTAAGTATTCTTAGACTGAGCGTCTGATGATTTCTGTGTGAGTTCATCAGTAGTTGAGTTTGAAGACTCAAGCGCCTAATACCTGAATGAAGATGAAGATTCCAAGCGTCTAGATGACCAGCTATATCAAGCATCATTTATAGGACAGAAATCATTCAAGGATGGATAAGCATCTACCAATGACTGGTTTCACCTGAATTTATTTCTAAGTCTAGAAGGAGTTTAATGCAAATATTCTCAGTGCATTAAGTGCCAACGGACATTTAATTCAAATGCATTAAATGATGATAAGAGCATTAAATGTGATAAGCACTTTCAGACGTACGGAGAAGCCACCCTATTGGACTGTCAACCTTTCACAGACTGCAGCATCAATTTTTGAGCAGCAGATTTTCAGGAAAAAAGATAAAAGTTGTTCACTCGCGGAAGTGAGAGACACGTGCCTGTGCATGCGTCAAACGAACACTTTTTCCAAGAATGCCTATAAATAGAACTTCAACAACAAGCCAAAATAACTATTCATTCCAAGCCAAATTGCTGTTGCATTGAAGTCTCATTCCTTAAACTCTCAGAAAATCCAGAACATTCAAGCAAACATTCTCCTTGCTTTTCTTAAATTCCTGAGACAATCAACCAAATATCTCAAACATGCTTTTTGGAAAAACCTTCACTACTATTGAGATATTCCCAATTGTTTGAACTTTATCAACATCAAACAAATTGTTTAGAAAAACCCCATCCAAGCCTTGCGATCTCTGTGAAGTCGAAGTTGGATACTTGCACTATTTCTAGGTAAGAGAAGCAAGGGGATCATAGTGATTTGTAGCAGAAGTCTGTGTGATCAAGGAGCTCAAGTCATCAACATCCATCTCTCCCTAATTTGTAGAAGTTTCTGTGTGATTCTTTGAGAATCATCTTAGTGGATTGCCTCCGAGTGTTCAAGGAGAAGAAGGACGTAGTTGAGATTATACCACCCAACGAACCTTACAATTATTGTGTTTTTTACTTTACAGTCAATTTTCTTATTATCATATCATTGCATAAATTGATCAAGTCAAACACAATCAAATGCTAAGCAACTAAAATACTTTCTGTGACGCGAAAGCTTTCAAAAAGGAAGAATCCAAAAAATCATTCTGCTGTGCTAACACTGATCAAAGAACTGAACGCGCCTGGAGCCACGGAAGTATTCAAATTCTAAAGGTTATTACCAAAGCGCCTGGAGCCACGGAAGAAACTCCAGATGGCTATGTTGAGAAGCCTAAACAAGAGTGGTCCACTGATGAGCGTAGAAGAGCAAATTTGGACAATGTTGGTCATAACGCTCTATATACGGCTATTGGTGATAATGACAATTTATTCAACAAAGTCAAATCATGTAATACCACTAAAGAAATTTGGGATAAGTTGGCCATAATCTGTGGTGGCTCAGCTCAGATCAAGGAAAATAAGCTCTCCATTGCTAAGGAAAAATTCAACAGCTTTAAGATGTTACCTAACGAGACACTAGAGCAATTAGACATAAGATTCATAGCTCTTGTTACGGAACTTACATCGTTGGGAATGGATTTGCAAAACAGAGAAATGGTGGTTAAATTTTCAGAAGTCTACCTAGTAGATTTTTGATGAAGACAACTGCAATGAGAGAATCTAATATGTTGGATCTTTTAAGTCCAAAAGACGCCTTTTCAGAACTCAAGGCATTTGAGTTTGAGTTGAATTCAGCCAGTGATGTTGTGAGTAGTCCGGTAATTGAATCTGGAGCGCTCGTAGCATCAATCAAGGGTAAATTGGGTAATAAGGGAAAAGGTTCAGATATCAGTGAGGATGAGGAACTAGCGCTTCTAAATAGATTTAGAAAGTTCTTGAAATATGTAAAGAAAGGAAATAATCCTAAGCATTAAGGACACAGTTCCTATCAAACGCCTGCTCCAGTACAACAACAGTATCAAGCGCCTTAGTATTCTGTTGCTACATCCCAAGTGCCTGTTCAGTACCAAGCGTCTGCTCAAAATCTCTCAGCGCCAGTGGTCTCAAAACCACACACTACAAGGTTAACAAATGAACAAAAGATGAAAATTAATCTTTGTTATAATTGCAGGAAACTAGGACACTACAAGATAAATTGCCCTTATCCGAACGTATCTAAGCCTTCAAGGCAGGATTACTTGGATAGAAACCAATTCAGGAGCAACCTTCGCCAACAAGGTTTGCTAGAGGAATCAGAACCAGCATCCGCACCTGAAGATTTGGAGCCTTCAGAGGAGAGTAGTGATGATGATGATGAACCAGTGGATGACTCAGTGCTTATTTGTCTCATGGCCAGAGATGATGAAGCGTCCCCTGAAGTAAACACTAAATTATCTCTTCATCTTTCTTATGAAGAATTGCTTGACAAAGTAAAAAAATATTATAATGATTGTCAAGTTGCTGCCAAATTATATCAAAATCACTTTGATATCATTTCATCGGTCAAAAGTGATAAAGTAATGCTCAAAGCAAAGTTGCAAGTTCAGCAGCAATGCATTGAGAAAAACCAATCGCTTGAGAATGAAATAATCCAGTTGAAAAGTGATCTTGATATAACAGTCAAGAGAGAAGCTGAGCTGATTTCTAGACTTGTTAAATCAGAACAACTCGTCTCATCATTGTCTAAAGCGTCAAGAAAGCTAGACAATGTGACTGAGGTAACAAGGTTATTTGGTGAAAAGACCGATTCAGGATGCAATAAATTCGGTAAACAACCAAACAAATCTAATGTTACGGCAAACAACAAAGGAAAGGGTGTTTTCTTTGTTGAGAAAGGTTCACAAAGTCAAACTCAAAATGAACCAAGCGATAATGGTACGAGGCCAAATGAGAAAGCCAAAGCTGACTCAGGCAAAGGAAAGACGAAAGCAAATGATTCACAAAGACGGGTTCGTCCAAACGCTCAAAAAGCTAAGGATAAACCTGACCACTTTGAATCAAGCGCTAAGCGTCCAGCACCAAAAGTGCAACCCAAGCCAGCGCCAAGGAAATACGAGCGTCAATATCCAAGGCAGTCAAGATCATATTATCAATATTATGATAATTATGATTACTATTATAATCGAGGATATTACTATACACCCAAAAAGCACACACAACACAATGTGAAACCCAAGAAGGCCAGTATTCCCACAATGAAGACTAGCCAAATATGGGTTCCTAAAGTTCTAATTCAAACTAACAATGCTACTAATGGTAAAGGACCCAAGCAACAATGGGTACCTAAACAGAAATAGAGCTTCCCTTTTGATTGCAGGTACCTAGAGCTAAAGCCGATACATCTGTTTGGTACTTCGATAGTGGATCATCAAGGCACATGACTGGTTCCAAGGATCTTTTGATCAACTATCGAACTGCCAATGGTCCTCAGGTTGTATTTGGTGACAACTCCAAAGGTAAAACCAAAGGTATAGGTACTGTGCATAGGGGGAACATCATGATAAGTGATGTTTATTATGTTGAGGGTCTAAAGCACAATTTATTAAGCATAAGTCAATTCTGTGATAAAGGCTTCGAAGTCATATTCTCAAGCGACTGTTGCTATATAAATGATGCTAAGACTAAGTCTACTAAATTGAAAGGTAAAAGAAGAAACAACATATATTTAGTAGATTGGGGTTCAATACTTGATAACAACCCAACATGTTTTGTTGCTAAAAATGAATCTAAAACAGGTTGGTTATGGCATAGAAAAATGAATCACCTCAACTTTAAGACTATCTCTCAGCTTATAAATCTAAATCTTGTAGAGGGATTACCAAAAGGACCATTTCATAAGGATCGCCTTAGTGACGCTTGTCAAATGGGTAAACAAGTCAAATCATCTTTCAAGAGAAAAACTCATCTATCTACCTCTAGAATACTTGAACTACTTCACATGGATCTGTTTGGACCTGTTCAAACGATTAGTGTGAGCGGTAAAAAGTATACTTTGGTGATAGTGGATGATTTCTCTCGATTTACTTGGGTGGAATTTCTTTCATCCAAAGATGAAACAGGTGACAAGTTAACAACGCTTATTCGGCAACTTCAAACATTGAAAAATCATAAGGTTGCAAGAATAAGAAGCGATCACGGTACTGAGTTTACTAACAAGGTTGTTGAGAAGATTTGTGCAGAGAATGAAATGCATCATGAATATTCAACTCCCAGAACTCCCCAACAAAATGGTGTTGCTGAGCACTGGAACAGAACGCTCAAGGAAGCTGCTAGGACAATGTTAGCAGAGTCCAAGCTTGCTCCTAGGTTTTGGGCCAAAGCGATCAACACTGCATGATATACTCAAAACCGTTGCATGATCAACAAACAGCATGGGAAAACTCCATATGAACTGTGGAAGGGATGTAAGCCAAATGTTTCATACTTTCACGTCTTTGGTTCTAAATATTTTATCCATAATAATGGATCCCAAAGCCTAAAGACATTTGATCCTAAAGCGGATGAGGGAATCTTTCTAGGTTAAGCCAAGAATGGAAAGAATTTTTGCATCCTAAACAAGATCAAATCGAAGGTCGAGGAATCTATTCATGTTGTTTTTGATGATGCTAACCAAGAACCGAGTAAGGTTAATGTGAATGATGTAGGAGTTGAAGATCTGTGTCATTAAGCGTCTAAGATTTCCATTGACGATGATAGTGACGACAATGATGAGATCTTAGTGCCACCTCCTAAGATTATTCGTGAGGTTATCTCAGATAACAATGTAAGATTTGCTGATGATCATGAAGAGAGTGATCATCAAGAGCAAACAAGAATCAGTGAACTTGAAATGCCTACGCAAGAGGATAGTCAAGCGTCTGATCGTCAAGCGTCTGTTTAACCTCTTAACCCTTTCCAACCAGATAAACTATGGTTGTGTGATCATCCACCTGAGCAGATTATTGGAGATATTGAAGCGTCTGTTAGGACTAGAGCCATTATATTTAATGAGGCCATGTTGGCAAGCTTTCTATCTCAAATGGGGCCTAAGAAAGTGGATGAAGCGCTAAGCGAACCAAGTTGGATTGAAGCCATGCAAGAAGAGTTGAATCAGTTTGAGCGTAGTAAGGTTTGGACGCTAGTACCAAGACCAACTCACCAAGGAGTTATTGGAACTAGATGGGTCTATAGAAACAAGATGGATGAGAATGGCATTGTGATAAGGAACAAGGCCAGACTCGTTGCTCAAGGTTATTGCCAAGAAGAGGGTATTGATTTTGATGAGACATATGCTCCCGTTGCTCGTCTTGAAGCAATTCGCATGTTTCTAGCGTATGCAGCATTCAACAAGTTTACAGTGTATCAAATGGACGTGAAGAGTGCCTTCCTGAATGGTAAACTCCAAGAAGAAGTATATGTGGAGCAACCACCAACAACCATGGTAAAGGTATGGTTTACAAGCTAGACAAAGCACTTTATGGGCTTAAGCAAGCACCCCGAGCATGGTATGACACTCTCTCTATTTTCCTTATTGGTAAAGGCTTTTCCAAAGGCAGCGTTGATACAACGTTATTTAAAATTACCAATAACGAAGATACTCTCTCAGTCCAGATTTACGTTGATGATATTATATTTAGTTCTACTAACAAGCATCTGTGTGAGAAATTTTCGAAAATGATGCAAGAACAATTTGAAATGAGCATGATGGGTGAATTAACTTTCTTCTTAGGATTACAATTTAAATAACTCCCTAATGGCACATTTATTAACCAAGCTAAATATACAAGAGATATGATTAAGAAATTTGGTATGGAAAATGCATCATATTCAAAAATTTCAATGAGCTAAACGCTTAAGTTAGATAAAGATGAAAGTGGGAAGAAGGTTGATATCACTAATTATAGAGGTATCATTGGAACACTTCTTTATCTTACTGCTAGTAGACATGATATTATGTTTTCGATATGCATGTGTGCACGATTTCAAGCTGATCCTAAAGAGTCACACTTAATTGCTGCCAAGAAGATCCTTAAATACCTAAAAGACACACAAAATGTGGGCTTATGGTATCCTAGGGACTCTCCTTTTGAACTAATTGGCTACTCAGATGCAGATTTTGCAGGTTGCAAAATAGATCGTAAGAGTACTAGTGGTACATGTCAATTTCTAGGTGATAGGTTAGTTTCATGGCATAGTAAGAAACAACAATCCATAGCTACCTCCACAACCGAAGCTGAGTATATAGCTGCAGGAAGTTGTTGTGCACAAGTGTTATGGATGAGGCAACAACTTAGAGATTATGGTATAATCCTAGGTCCAATCCCCATCCATTGTGATAACCAAAGCGCTCTAGCCATGACTCAAAACCCTGTTCTTCATTATAGAACTAAACATATTGATATTAGATACCATTTTCTTCGTGACCATGTTCAAAAGAAAGATATCTCCATGCATTTTATTGGAACTGACAAACAATTGGCAGATATCTTCACCAAAGCGTTCAACGAACAACGCTTTCTTACTTTGAGAAGTGAATTAGGTATGATCGATTTAAATGCTTAATCATCATGCATCATATTTTATTAGACATATAATTTAGGGGGAATCCACGTTATTTATGTCCAAAAGATCTTTGAAAAGTTGTTACAAGTTATCAAATTTAGGGGGAACCTTAAAATTGTACTTGGAACATATCTGCAAGCGTCAATGATCAAAAACTTTCATATGCATGATCATCAACGCTCAGAATCATTTATGCACAATATGTTGGACGCTCAAGTATAAAAAGCTTTTTGATCTCAACCGTCAATATAAATTTTACAAATGATATGTGTTAAGCGTTGAACATATTCCACTCAACACTTGATATAGAATTGTTTATAAAGCTCATGCATAAATTTTACACGCTTCTTGAAGTGGTGGATAGGCTCAAGAATCCATTTTGTACTCTATCTACACGCTCCCATCACATCAAACTGGCGGGTAATCAAAACTTTTTAAAATGACGGTTCAGAGATAGCACGTGTCTGTGTACGTGTCAATGTACCATTAGGCACTTGTGCTACACTCTAAAAATGCCAAACGTTTTAAAATTTTTAACTCGGATGTCAAATCTTTATATATGGGAGTTACCAAATGTAACTTCTCTCTCTTACATAAAACTCGAGTCCGCAGTTAAAAATATTCTTGGCTAAGATTAAATAACTTTCCACATGTCTACATCTTATTGAGACGAGAGAACACAAGTTTTAAAATTTTCCTTCTGTGTCATTTAAAACCTAATTTTTGCAGAAAATTACCTACTTTACTCTCTGCAAAATTGCTCTGCAAATTTTACTCTCTCTCTCTCTCTCAAAGCATAAGAAAATCTCAGTTCATCCCTTTCACTACAATGGCACCAAAGAAATCTACTTCTGCTTCTGCTGAGCCTACCATCAAGGTTACTGAAGGCCTTGTTGTTGATTGGAAATTCTTGTATGAACAACCTCAGATCAACCTAACTGATATGATGGACATGGTAACTAAGGCTAGGCTTAAACCATTTTTAACACAATACTGCTATCTTTTTTCGACGGAAGTCAACACCTTCTGAAAGAATGCTAAACTATCCGCAGACAAGAAGTCTATCTCTTGTCTAATTCCTCTATCCAAGAAGCAGCCACCCAAGGAATTCGTATTGACTGCCGCCTCCATTGCCAAGAACTTCAAGCTTCCAAATGAGGGTGAGGCATTGGACAGTGTAACTTTGGAACAAATCAAAAACGTATGGAGGACTATGAGTGTTTATGACAGCGTACCCTACATATAGCACTTTGAAAAGAAAGATTTAGTGTCCAAGTACCGACTGATGGCTGATTTCTGCAGCAAGATCATAGAATGCCTAGTGGTTACCTTTGATAAGGTAAACCCAATTCAATTTCAGATGATGACGGCGATACTCCTCAACCTCAAAATCAACTGGAGTGAGTATGTATTTGGAAGTTTTCGGGACTGTTTAAGCACCCCAAATAAACCTTATGGGCTTATTTTGAGTGACCTACTATATCGATCAGAGTGTGTCTACTCTCCTGGTCAACCGCTAAATAAGACCAAGATGCTGGGAAGAAGGATTCTGAACAATCTCTTTAATCCTCCCAAAGTTAGTGGTGCTGCTAGACCACTATCTGAGCGTCTGGAAGTACGCAAAGCGTCAGATGAAGAAGCTGCGCATCCAGTTCCAAAAGAAGCCATGAAGCGTCCGGCTGTTACTAAAAAGAGGGCTCCAAGAAAGCCCAAGGCTCAAGTCATTTCATCTCCTCAAAAGGATGATAAGGAAACTAATGAGGATGCAAAGGACAAGATCCCTCTGATCAAGCGGAGGAAGCTGGAAGAGATTATTAAACAAATAGACTTTGAGGAACCAGCTGCCGCTCCTCCCGCTTAAACGCTAAAGCTCATTGAAGTAGTCAACGTGAAGAAAATTTTCAGGCGTTCCAGGACAAGCAAGCGTCAAGCTGCTCATGTTTCTGAAAATCTTGAGACGGTTGAGCCAAGCGCTCAAGTTGCTGTTGAGACAAGTTCTCGGGGTAAGTTTATTTCTTCCCACAGCATTTCCTTGCCTACATCTGTAGAAGATCTTGCTCTTATAGAGGATAGTTCTTGTGTTACAGCTTTAGTTCCAGCTGCTACGTTCATCTGGATGTTGAGATGACAAATATTGTGGCTATTGCCAAAAACGTTGCCACAGAAGCTACTGCACTTGAAGTAGAAGAACCTGCTCCCAAAGAGGTTCAAGCGTCAACCATTGTTCCGGCTATAACAGAGGCAGGCTCAAAAGTTCAGAGCATTGCTGAGGATGTTACAAAGCCAAGGTATTTATTTCAACTGGACCCACTAAAGACGATTGATCATTCAATCAATTATATGCCTCCAGTGCTCGAAGAAGACTTCATTCCAGCAGGACATAATGAAGAAAGATACATTAATGCTGAGAGTGAGGTAGCCGCACTGATTGACATTCACAATCAGATCAGGGATATAGTGTTCAACACTAAGCTGACAGAAATCGAGAGAAAATACTATCTGGCAGTTCAACTCGGTAAAACTCCTGGTCAGATTCCGTTTTCTCTCATTCTTCAACAAGACAGACAAGGAAGTAGAACTCCTAGATGTGATGCGGATCTGGCTTACTACCTAGATTATGGGCACAACAAGTCAACTGGTTTTGCTCTAAGGGACTACAACATCGGTGTGTATGATCCTTTTCGCCCCACTTTTCTCAATCCGTCAGAAGCAGTCCTGAACAGAGAGGGCTACACTCATTTTCCTATCATAGCCAATAGTGAAGAGAACTTGAAGTCTGTCAATCCACTTCTACAATGGAAAAATAAAGGAATTCATTCCCATGAGCGTCTAGCATCTCTCACAGATGTGATCCAGACCGAAGCCGATGCATACTTTGTCAGCGTCTGGAGTGCCAACTATCAAACTGATAGATATCGCTTTGAATTTATCAGAGATATCCATCATGAAGGTGTTCGAGCTATGGTTAATGCTGGAACAGACTGCTGTATGGCCGAGGTAAATTGGGCTGAAGCGTATGTGGGCCATAGATATACTTTTCCAGAGTAAGTTCAAGCTCCCCATCTTTTCGGCATAGGCATGCATGACGAGAAGCGTCAGTTTGCCAAGTATTGCCTTGTGAAGCGTCAGAAGAGAGTTCGACCTGTTGATCAGCTACCTAAAGATCGTCAATAGATAGAACTGTTTCTAAGACAAGCACTGTACAGGCTTTCCACCACTCCACTCCAGTTCAATGCTCAAGCACCAGTGGTAGTTCATCTCCATCTTGTTTGAACTTCTCACCAAGCCACTGCGATGACAACTTCAGATTGATGATGAAGATCATGGCACTCATTCCTCATTTCGACAAGATCTTCACTGAAAATCTACGGAAGCCAAATGGCTCGAGGATTCAAAACTTCCAAGGGTAATAACTTCTACCTTCTATCAGACACGAAATAAGTGATCATTATGCCTATGTTCTCTCCTTACATGAACGCAATCAAGGCATAGCTCAAGCAGTGTATCCGTACTTGGAGACTATTATCGCAGGTATGTGCCAGAAGCTCACAAGTCACAGCGTCTTCCTACAGATCGACTTATCGGATTTTCCTTGCATTACTGCTCGGATACCTTATTTCTCATTCCCAAGCCGCAGTCAAGGATCTTCCCAAATCACGTATTAGACATCATGGGTCCAATGTATGTTCGAGCCAGAGATAGTCCACTTCGCAATTTCATTCAAGTGACTTGCATCTCTCGTTCCAGATTGATTGAACTTCTGGAAGCTACGTCAGATTCCTACGCAGATATCGCTAACTGGAACTTTCAATTCGATGACTTTTGCCAAACGGAGTCAGTGCTTGAGGAAGCGCCTGCATGGTTGGTCAAAGAATCCATACCAGTGTCCACTTCAGAAGTTGCAAATCTTCCAGCGTTTGCTGAAGAACCAGTTCAAGTGTCTCCACCAGAGGTTATTCCTGACGCTTCTGAACTCGTTGATTCTATTGCTGCTGATACTACTGAGGATCTTCAAATTGATGTACGAGGTACAATCTTTGATCCTGCATATCAAGCTCCCCTTGACTCACTCAAACACATATCCCGATTCAAGCGACCAGCTCCTCAAGCGGTTCCATCGGATGTAGGTCAAGCTTTTGGACCTTTGCTGAAATCTGTCATAGAAGAGATGAGAACTCAATCTACTCAGAATGAAGAATCCCTCCACTGGATTAAGATGGATTTGGCGAAGATTAAGTCTCAAACTATGAGCGCCCAGATTGCTCATATGCGCAGTTCTGCTTAGGCCGTCGTTGGTGAATGTCACCGAGAATTTCAAGAGATGAATGATGCTACTCGGGCCAACCAACTTGCTATGAAATAACACTTTAACAAGTGCTTAGAGAACTTAGAGACTACACTGAATGACGCTACCAGCGCTAAGCTACTCGCAATGCAAGAACATTTTGACAAGCGCCTGGATGATCTTACAGCGTCAATGTCTCATATAGCCTCTCAAGTTAGCCTACTAACAGAACATTTTAAGGCTGATGATAGCAATAAGGGGGAAGAGAAGAGAAAAGGAGAGAAGAGAAGAGCGTCTGGCTCAAGAGCTCAAGATCCTCCTCCGCCCCCGAAGCGTCAGCTTATATCTCCTCTTTCTGCGTTTAGTCTCCCATCTTGGATAACAGCTTATGGAGTAAGTGATTCTGCTGGAGCGCTTAGTAGAACGTTAAGAGAACCTCCACTAGCACTATATCCAAATCTACTAATACCTTCTAGAGCACGGCTTGAACAGTTTGACATTCCTCTTTAAAGAGCATCTATTCCAGAACCTACAGATCCAAGAATTTTAGCTGAAGAGAGGAAGATGACTGACTTCAACCGAACTTTCAGAATTTGCTTAAGGTATATGGGTATTGATCCGACTGAATGGGATAAACACTTTGTAGCTTTCAAGAAGAGACAAAAATAAGAAAATAAGCTCATAATCGACAAAGATCATGAAGCCATGATGACTATGGAAGATACCCTAACTGAAGCTATCTGAGCTGAAATGCCGAAGCGATATATAGTTAGACCAAGTCATTAAGGCCTTTTGATTTGCATTATCTATATTCTTGTCTCTTATGTAACTTTTGTTTAGTTGTAAAAATGCTTGTAATCATTGATATATATATAGAATGCATCTTTCGCCTGACACAACTCGTTGAAGCTTAACTAACCTCAACTAACTTTTACTAACCAAAGATAACTTTCATTTTGGTTGTCTAACTCTTGAACTATAAAAGAGTAAGTATTACCATCATCAAAAAGGGGGAAATTGTTAGGAATTTCATGTTAGATGTTTTGATGATGACAATTAGAATTTATGCTAGACCCCAAAATATGTAAGTTTAATTTCTGTAGAAATCTTGTATAAGCTTTGAGTATTAGATTTGTAATAGGCTTTATAGGCTTAGCTTTATTTTCTGTTCTAGATTGTTAGGTTAAGTATTCTTAGACTGAGCGTCTGATGATTTCTGTGTGAGTTCATCAGTAGTTGAGTTTGAAGACTCAAGCGCCTAATACCTGAATGAAGATGAAGATTCCAAGCGTCTAGATGACTAGCTATATCAAGCATCATTTATAGGACAGAAATAATTCAAGGATGGATAAGCGTCTATCAATGACTGGTTTTACCTGAATTTATTTCTAAGTTCAGAAGGAGTTTAATGCAAATATTCTCAGTGCATTAAGTGCCAACGGGCATTTAATTCAAATGCATTAAATGCTGATAAGAGCATTAAATATGATAAGCACTTTCAGACGTACGGAGAAGCCACCCTATTGGACTGTCAACCTTTCACAGACTGCAGCATCAACTTTTGAGTAGCAGATTTTCAGGAAAAAGGACAAAAGTTGTTCACTCGCGGAAGTGAGAGACACGCTCCTGTGCATGTGTCAAACGGACACTTTTTCCAAGAATGCCTATAAATAGAACTTCAACAACAAGCCAAAATAATGATTCATTCCAAGCCAAATTGCTGTTGCACTGAAGTCTCATTCCTTAAAGTGATTTGTAGCAGAAGTCTGTGTGATCAAGGAGCTCAAGTCATCAACATCCATCTCTCCCTAATTTGTAGAAGTTTCTGTGTGATTCTTTGAGAATCATCTTAGTGGATTGCCTCCGAGTGTTCAAGGAGAAGAAGGACGCAGTTGGGATTATACCACCCAACGAACCGTACAATTATAGTGTTATTTACTTTACAATCAATTTTCTTATTATCATATCATTTCATAAATTGATCAAGTAAAACACAATCAAATGCTAAGCAACTAAAATACTTTCTATGACGCTAAAGCTTTCAAAAAGGAAGACTCCAAAAAATCATTTCGCTGTACTAACACTGATCAAAGAACGGAACGCTTAAACCTATTTGGTTAAAGTATTCAAATCTTAAAGTCTAAGTTAACGTTCTAAAAATAGTCTTCATTAGACGCTCAGCCGAAGCGTCTATATTTCAAGTAAACACTTAGTCAAGCGTCTACATTTCAAGCGTCCAAAACCTTTTTAATACGAATCTTTTTGACACCCCCCCTCTAGACCCCTTCGTATGCCACTTGGGACCAACACTATCAGTGATTTAGTTTTCAATACTTAGTCTAAAATCTACAAAGATAAAAATCAAACCTAACAAATAATAAAATTTCAACGCTTATACAGATTTTCTATGAAAGCATAAACTTACATTCTTTTTGGAGTCTAACATAAAATCTTATCTTTTCACCATCAAAACTTCTAACATGAAATTTTTTAATAGCGAGAGAAGATAGATGGGGAGAAGAGGAGACAAACATGAAGAGGGGATGGCGGTGTTGCCTTGGTCTGGTGGTAGCAATAGGGGCAGCAAGCTCAGATAGTGGTAGTGACGACTGTAGTAGAGGGATGGATGACGGCTTAGTTTGGAGGGGACTGAGTTTGGATGGTGGGAATTGGGAAAATGTGTTATGGTTAAGGTTTTGGGAAAGAAGTTGGGGAAGAAGGCAAAAAATACTTTTTAAACAAAAGGAAAAAACAATAGAAAAATATCTAGTGTAAATATCTTTAAAAGATAAGAGTATTTTTGTTTACACAAAAAAGTTTATAGGGAAAAATATTCAAGGAAGACCATGTGCATACTTTAAAAAGTTGCAAGTAAGTTTATTGATATACTTTTTCCACAAGAAGATTTATGAAAAATTAGGCCATCACATTGCATAAAATGTAATTTACTCGATATATCATGAAAAAATGTCTACACCACTTCAATGAAACTTTAAGGTATTTTTGAAATGAATTGAAGTAGACAAATGTTCATAGGAAAAATCTCATTTTCGGTACCATAATTGACTTCATGTGTACTTTTGATACCAAATATTCTTGAACTATCAGTTTTGGTACAAATTTTGCCCATTTGAGCCACTTTTGGTACCATCGGTAACTTGATGACATAAAATGTGATGTGCCATTTGCATGACCATTAACTTCTTACTTGGGAGGAAATTGACTGGCAAAAACGGTCAGATTGGGGATGAACACAAAATTAAGTTTTAGGAAAGAAATAAAATTTGGGGATTCAATGCGTATTCTTCAATACTTGGTAAAAGGGGTTGAATTCTTCCACTCCTTGGAAGAAAAATGTCTTGTTCGTCGCCCTCCAACAAAACAAGGGGTTGAATTCTTCAACTCCTTGGAAGAAAAATGTCTTGTTCGTCGTCCTCTAACAAAACAATTCAAACAAGAGAAATAGCGTAATTGAATTTGGGGTCTCGTAGACTTAGTTTTTCTAGCTTCCACTTCCTTTCTTTAATTCTTCATGTTTCTTGGTTGATCCTGATGGATTATTAGGTTGGATTTGGTAGGTTTTTGGTAGAATTTGCAAAAGGAGTGAACGAATTATGAATTTTTTTGGCGTGATTAGGTTTTTATTTTTCCTAAGTATTGACCTTCGTAAACGTGCACAACACATGCGATGTTAACGGCCACGCAGATGAATCGTGATATTATCCATTATTTAGTTAATGGCGGTACAAATGGACAAAGTTTGTAGATTTTTCCAATGTTAATAATTTAAGCTTTGATTATATCGATTATCTTTTAAGTGTGCATTGTAGAATTTAACAGAATTTCATAATTGATTGAAGTTAAAAAGTTCTAGAAATTTCAAACTTTTTGAACTATTAACTTTATCCCACTTCATATCCATACCCAGGCTTGTTTGGTAACAGTAGGTGCCTTTTTTTTTTTAAAGGTCAGCATAATTTTTTTTTTTGATTTTTTGTTAAAAAATATAAAAAAGACGTGTTTGATAAACTTTTCAAAATTTGAATAGATTGGCAAGTGGCACAATTGGTGATGTGCTTGGTAATTGAAGAACGTAATTATGGCCAATAGAAATTGGCGGAGATTTGCTAAAGTTCGTTTGATACCGTAGGATAATGTAGAGTGGACTTCATGTAAGAGAGTTGACAAGATGTTATGAATCTCCTAAATGTATAATCGAGTTTTGTAAAATAGCAAGCCATGTTTGAAAGAATAAGGAGATGGAGGTGTGAGTTTGTCCTGGAGGTGTAGAAAGTGATGTTAACCTTCGATGTGAATGAAAAATTGGGGCTGTGATGGCTAGGATTGAGTAGACATCGCACAACGAAAATGAGTCACCCACTTTGTTGTAGCGCCCTGGTTTGTGAAGAATTTCAAAGTTGTAACCCAGTAATTTGATGAACCAATTTTGTTGTTTAGGAGTTGGAATAATTTGTGTGGACAAGGAACAAAGATTGGCATGTGGATGAAGAATTTCTTGCCTAATAGATAGTGTCTCCATTTTTGGACTACCATGATGATGGCAAACATTTGGAGAGTTGTTTTTTATGGCACGTAATGGGTTGCCCTGATTATGTGAGAATTGATCCGAAAGCCACTCTCGAGGCGTCCCTTTCCAAAGTAAATGGAAGTGAGAATTTGGTAGAGCCAAGACGGACAGCGAGTGTAATATTCCACATTGGGAGAATGAAAGAAAGTGACTTGGTTTATATAGAAGCTCAAGGACTCAAATGTAACAATGGATATCCATTTTGGGTCATGGTTGAAATGCTTAACTCCAGGTTACACTCTATGGGTTCGATCGAATTTTCTATGGTCCAATGGGCTCCTGAGCGCGGAGCGTGACAAAAAGTATAAGATCCGCTCACCAGCTGAAATATCGGGAGCTAAGTGCTACATAAGGCAAGGTGCTACACATTGCGGTAGCCACCTCTTGAGGCTGCAACATAAAGTGCTACACACATGGGAGCTACTTCTTGAGCCCGTGAGAGTCATCTCTAGAGTCTCAACACTTGGTGACTTATCCTAGATAGTGTCACTCCGCGACGTGAATGTCGTTCCTCAAAGGAGGGGAGATTTTAACGTCCCACATTGGGAGAATGAAAGAAAGTTAATTGATTTATATTTAGAAGCTCAAGAACTCAAGTGTAACAATTGATATCCATTTTCGGTCGTGGTTTGCCTAACTCCAGGTTGCGCTCAATGTTCGATGGGATTTCTCTGGTCTAAAGGGCTCATGAGTAGAAGGCTTGACAAATTCAAGAGCTCACGGCGTGATAAAGTGCTAAATGTTACGGGAGCCACCTCTTGAGGCTACAGTGCAAAGTGCTACTAGCGTGGGAGCCATTGCTAGAGTCCTCTCGTCTGGTAACAGGTCCTGGACAGTGTCATGCCACGATGAGGACATTTCGTTTTAAAGGGGGAGTGATTGTAACAGCCCTATCCCACATCAGAGGAATAAAAGAAAATTGAGTAGTTTATAAATAAAAGTCTAGGAACGTAAGTGTAATAATATCTATTTTGGGTCGTGGTTTAAATATCCAATTCAAGGTTATGCTCAATGAGTTCAGAGGTACGCTTTACATTAACAAACTCGCGGGCTCGAGGCATGACAAGTGGTATTAGAGCCGCTCGTCAGCCAAAATTTTGGGAGCTAATTGCTACACGAGGCAAAGTGCTATACGGTGCGGGAACCATCTCTTGAGGCTTGGGCGCAAAGTACTACGTGTGTGGGAGTGATCTTTTGAGCCTGTGAGAGTGACTGCTAGAGTCTCGATGCCTGGTCACAGGTCTTGGACAGTGTCACACCACAATGAAGACGTCGCTCCTCGAAGGAATGGTGATTGCAATGATCCCACATCGGGAAAGATAGGAAAAATGGACATGTTTATAAATATAAGCATAGGAACGCAAGTCTAACAAAGTACATCCATTTTGAACCATAGTTTAAATACCCAAGTCCATGTTATGCTCAGTGAGTTTGATGAGACTTTAGTGGTCCAACGAGCGCGTAGGTCTGGGGATTGACAGTGAGATCATCGTCAGTTTGTTAGGCTATAAATTGACCCATTCAAGATGGTAAATCTCCAAGTGTAATAATTGAGAAAATTACGGAGTATATTAGAACATCAAAAAATAATTTCCATATCCCTCCGTATTCTATCATTTTCTAAATATATCCTAATCTGGAATTCACTAAACAACATAACCGAATTTGAAGACACTAAGCATCTATAGTTAAGGAACTAAGAAGTTGTGGCCTTTTGACCCTGTTGGTGGTAGTTCAATGTGGAAAATTGATGCTAAAGTGTTGAAGTCCAGATCTTCTATTGCAAGTAGTGTTGTATCTCTTATTTCATTTACTTCGAAGCATGTTAAGTGTATAAAATTCAAATTTATTTTATTTTTAAGAATAACGTTTATACACTTGTCATGCATAGGTGTAAATGGAATAGAAGATGCAACACCGATTGCATTATAAGATGTAATCCTTGAGTCTATCGGTGGTTTCCTCAACTTATGTGACTTTTCAGGTGCTGGAGATGGTGCATCGAGAGGGTTGTGATTGGATATAGGCGTATCAACTGAACATAAGTGTAAACAGCAAATTTTAATGTCTACAAAATAACCAAATAGAAAAAGTTGTACAAATAATTCTTTATGGAATCGAATAAAATAGTGGTACAAATCTGTAACTTATTTCCTCTGATTTTTCACTTCGACAACATGAGTTTGGAATTTGAATTCTTGAAGGTGGAGCTTGGTGCTTTGATCTCCTTCAAGCTTGATCTGATCCTTCAATAACGTTAATTCAAGGGCTTCATGCCGTAATCTCAAATTTATGTGTTATTATTTGGGGGATTTTGATGCTAGATTCGACGCCTCGATCTCCTCCAAATTTGACTTGAATTTCAATAACGTTAATTCGTGGGTTTAACACTGTATTCATGAATCAAACGCTATTATTCGATGAGTTTCGTCATGAACGCCTTAAATGTCACAACCTCTTAATACTCGCCAAGAAAGCTGTGAATATCGCCAAGAAAGTTGTGAATATCGCCTTGAATGTCACCAAGAACATCTTGATTGCCGCCTAGAACGCCGTGCACCGCCTTGAATGCTTTGAACGCCGCATAGAACACCTTTAATGCTTCTTGAGTTTGAGTTGCGAGAATTGTTAGGATTATGCCCTCCATGTCATAGAGGAATTAGATTAAATAGGGCATTTACCTTTATGTTGTACAAAATCTTATTCTTTAATAACGGCATTATTTTGTTCATATCAATCTTGATGGTAATTATATAAGTATTGAACAAATAAGTCCCGAGTAATCAAGAGGGAGCTTCTACTCCTCAATGGTTAGAGGAGATGGACACTAGAAGTATCGGTTCCTTGTTTACTTAAACTAGAGTTCGAAAGTCGACGAGTCTTAATTGGGCATTAAGACCAGACTTGTATTACGCAAGCTTTGACAAGGAGTGTTAGTTGGTCAATTTGGATGGTGGGAGCTTGGTCATAAATATATCAATTGAATTGATATATTCGAACATGGCTCACTGTAATTCAATCACATGGGTATTTACTCTTTGACTGTCAATAATTGAATTACTAGTCACGGTAGTGTGCGTTAGCCTTAGACCTGACGATTTATGAAGATTGGACTTGTGACACTGAATGAGTTATTAGAGTAGTTAGATCCAATTCACCCTTTGGTAGGAACAACCTCGAAGTGAGGTTCAGAAGGACAAGTGGCAATTGTTCGGTGATTGCCAATAGGGAATTCACTGTCTCGAGTAGTAACAAGTTAACGTCCTGTGCGATCGTAGGTAAATGAAATTATAAGGCTTTGGACAAAGCAGGAGAACTAACTTATGTATAGCACATATGGGTAGTTCAGTACTTTCATCTTACTATGATTCATAAAGTACAACATCAAGTCCTATGAGTTTGACATAATCCATAATCCACTCGATCGGGATGTTACAGTGAAAGGCTTATACTCACATGGTGTCTGTGACCTAAAGATTTGTATTGATCTATTCATTTCAATTCAGTTTTGGTGTGAGTCCACGTGACTGGCTTAGTGATACTCACATCCTTGGTTTCCTTCCAGTGCCAATTGAAACGAACCTAGAGAGTCGCGCTTCAAAGGAATTGAGCGAAGAAAATTCTTTCGTTGTCAACTATATACATTAGGTAATTTGCTATTTGATGAGCAAATTAATTTATTTGATTAATTGGACTAATGAAAATAAATTAATAATAAATAATTAGATTTATTTATTATGAACACATTAATTTTTTTGATTAATTAGATTAATGGAAATAAATAAATTATAATAAATAAATAGACTTATTTATTATACTCATCCTTTTATTACATATTTAGATTATTTAATTTAGATGATTATTAATTAGTAGTATATTTTAATTGGATTAAAATATATTGGACCTAATTAATAATTGGACTAAGTTGAAAGTCAACTTAGCCCAATAAGCGATAAGATGGGCGTGTGTAAGGCATGTAAGTGAGAGTTGGATGGGCCAAATGAATTAGTTAATTCCAAGCCCATCACTCCTTATATTTACCTAACACTGGTTCAGAAAAAACCTAACTCTCACATTAGGCTTGACAACAAAGAAAAAAGAAGAGAAAAATTTCTCTCTCCTCCCCTACAAGCCGTCGGCCTTAGAGTGTCATAGGGTGGTGGATTTTTCTTCAAGTTCGTTCCGGCGTGTCATAGGGTGGTATTAGCTTTTTCTTCAAGTTCGTTTCGGCGTGATATTAAATCAAAAGGTTAGTGAAAAGATGAAATTAGATTTCATCATATTATTAATTTTCGAAATTATGAAAATCATTTAAAACCCAAAAGTGATCCAATTGTGAATCTGGATATGTATGTACGTTTCTGCTGCGCATGAACCATGATTCACAACAAGAATTTCAATACACTTCTTGAGATCTCTCTTGCTCAAGTGTTGGTGTATTGAATTCTTGAATTTGAACCTCTATATATATTTATAGGGTTGAGAATTTGGCCATAATTAATGATGAGGTGGCGCGATTTAATTGATCCTCAATAATTGATGGCAATTTATTTCCTTCATTTGAAGATATGAGTTGAATTTCCATAGAATATGATTTGATTTGCAATCTAATTGAAAACAAAATATTAATATAATATTAATTATATCTATAAGATTGAAAAGTGGCGTGTTGTGTATGCTACAGCATACCTTAATCTTTATATATATATATATATATATATATAATATTATATAGGCTATATATGTTATATAGATTTTCTCTTGCATAAGGAATTAGTTTGCATGGAATGATTTAAAAGATGCAACAATCATAGGAAATGATTTGATTTTCCATAATATATCATTTGAATTTTCATAATATATTATTTAGAAACATGGCATTTTTGATTGGCCAGAAATATATATATATATATATATATATATATAGATCAATTATTTGACTATTTAATCTAGGAATTAGAATTTGATGAAATTCCTAAAATATAAATGGAATAATTTTAAATTGATACTTATTATATTATTTTTCACATGTCGCCATTTCATTGGCTACAAATTCTCCCTTGAGACTTATTCACAAGCTATGTTTGAAAGCGTGTCTTATAGTGAATAAAGTGACGAAACTACTTCATATCTTGTAATTGGGTCTTGCAGAATGTGTCTAGGCTTTTGGCTTAATCAAGTGTGCCAAAGAGTAAATAAGGCTAACTGAACTTCAAGTTTGATAGCCTAATTTCTTTTCCCACTTCTCATATCAACTTTTTTTTTTCGCCCATTCAAAATTGCTCCCTTCATGAAGAATCGCCCCAACATCTCTTTTGTAGCTTCTTATTTAGTAAGCCATCCTCTTTTTGATTATAATTGATATGTCATACAAAATGTGGCCTCATTTCAAGCCCCCAAGTGTGAAGATATTTGTGGCGGACGACTACGAAAAATGGCGGAAAGAAATCCATAGAAGTTATTTTGGTGAAGATGCAAACCTATTCGAAAGCGAGGAGCATGATGAGGGTGAAAATCCACTCGGTGGAAATCTATGCAATCTTTCTCATGGGCAACATGCCACTCTTGTTATCGAGTGCAATGCCCAAGCTCGTGTTCTTAAAAATTAAACAGGAGATTATTATGATAGAGAATACTTCATCATTGAGCGATGATGCGGCGGAAACTTTAAAGACTTTGACAGTACACCTCTTTTGGAACTTATGAATAAAATGCTCTTTTTTTTTTTGAACAAACGTAATGAGCACTCACATTCCACATGAAGAACATAAATTTTCAAACTAATGACTGGACTTAGAGGAGATATCCAAGTTGCCTACATACCCTAATAAAAGGGATCAAGTCATAATGTACTTCAAGTAATAAAACAACATGATTTGTATTAAGGGGGTGTCGTACACAATTTATACTCGTTGCAGTCTAGGAGTATCCATTGCTTAACCACCTTCGACTAGGTGGAGTATTTAATATTGGGTTTTTAACAAATAACCCCTTGTATTAGGTCGAAAACGCTAAAAAAACCTGTGTTAAATCAATATGCAAAAAAAAAAATCTATGTTTATGTAAACCATGTGCGAAACCCTTTTTCAGTTAGAAAATTGATCAAAATGTAGCGTTTAAAACATCCTTATACTTTTGCTTTATAGTGAATTTCAACCCTACAAACAGAGCAAAGGTATAGGGATATTTTAAGGGCTACATTTTGATCAATTTTTTAACCGAAAAAAGGGTTTCACGCATGGTTCACATCAACATATGGGGTTTTTGCATATTGATTTAACACAGGGGGGGCTTTTAGCATTTTTGACCTAACACAGGGGGATTATTTGTTAAAAACCCTTTAATATTTAACCACACGAACTACCGGTAGTGGAATAAATTAATAGTTTAGCTACATGTATTTAACTTTGGTGTAGTATTTAATACTTTAACCACATTTATTACCATTGGTGGGTATTATTCACAGTTTACACTCATGTGGATTAGGAGTAACATGTAGTTTAGGCTCATACGTCAAGGAGCATTCTTGAGTTGACTTTTTCTTTGTTGGCATTTTATACTCTGTCATGAGTGTTCACTTTGAATTTGATTTGTAGACAATTTTAGACCATTGTCAATGAGTTCTTGAGTTGATTTTGTTTTCATTTGTTGACATTTCATAGACTGTCAAGTGTCTTCACTTTGAATTTGTCTTGTAAACTTTTATATACTCTTGTCAAGGAATTCTTGAATATATTCAAAATTGTTGACAGTTTATACTCGTATCAAAGGAGTATTGTTGACATTTTAAGCTCTTATCAGGGAGCATGGTTGATAATTTGAGCTCATATCAAGGAGCGCCATCCACCTCTACTAAGAGTTTTCCTTAGCAGGCCGACTGCATGACTTTGTCTTTGAATATGAAGCAGTCTTGTAATGGATGGTCAATCAAGCAATGGTACATGCAATACTTCAGGTGGTCATCTTGCCCAACCTTTTCCGATCATTTCATTTTAAGCAAGTCTATAAGACTTGAGTTGAGTAGATCATCAAATATCTCGGGGACGTCAAAGTCGAGAAATGAATATTATTTCGCTTGCATCTCTTTGAGAGTTAACTTCCTTGGTCATTTATCTTGCAAGAGGTTATTCTTATCAACATCTTTGTCAGTTGACTTGCTTTTCTGATTAATGGATGAAATGCATACTGCCATTGACTCGCCATTTAAAACTTTTGGGAAATGCTTGCCCCCACTGCTGACTTCTCGCTTCCATGGCTCTATGACATGTGGCTCTTCAAATCCACTTGATGTCATGCATTCCATACCATGCGCCCGAGTGGCCAATTTTTTATATGTCTTAGGTTGGATCCCTTAAAGGATATAGCAAAGACCATAATGCATTCTTTGGATGCACATCTAATAGAGCTAAGAATTACGTGTTTTATAGTCCTTTAGTTGTATTGTTTTCATAAAATTTAGTATAGTTTTATGCCACATATATGTGTAATCTGTCTATTTTGAGTATCCAGGGATAAATCATAGCATTTGAGACAAAAGGATGAAAGGAGCAGTAAGATGGAATTTCAGAGCAGAAAGTCGATGAAGTCAGCGTTCGAACGTGAGGAAGCAGGACGTTCGAACGTAATGAGGTCTTACATACTAATGTTGAGAGATCCAACGCACGGATGCTAGGAACAAAAAGTTCGAACGTGGATGTCAGCGGAACAATTTTGGAAATTTCCAAAATCTACACCTACACGGACTCTTCTCAAACCACGCCTATAAATACAACTGATGCAATAGGGTTAGAGCAGCGCTTTTTTTAGAGTTCTTCTCCAGCAAATTTCCATCTTTCGAGATAGAGAGTTAGACTAAGGTTTTATCCTATGTAATTCTCTATAGCAAGTAGAGGAAGATTGAAGGATAAAGAAAATTATCTACACAGTCATAGGGAGTTTTTGTCATTATTTACTTATTACTTTCATGAATTCTTTAGTTAGTTTTTGCATTATGAGTAGCTAATTTTGTAGACTAAGGCCATGCTTAGGCCGAATTATGATTTTTGAGTTATAGAAAGTATTTCTCGTATGAATAATTTATATTGTTTTGTGTTATAATCTTATTCTTAATGCTTCGTGTGTCTGGTCAACATATGTAAGATTTAATGGTTAATTTATCTGTTCGGGAGAAAGTAAATTAAGGTGGAAAAGGGATTAATAACATCTTCTAAGTTAGTTGTACAACTCCGGATGCTGTTAGCCGGATTTATTTGGAAGGATAAATTTGAATAAATTTGGGCAAAATTCTAGTGTTTGATGCATACAATAGAGATTGCTACACCCAATCTAGTATAGGTTATCATGAGCGAGGGATCCGCGTGGTAATACTATTAAGGAATTTTCCACCTTAGCAATATTTATCTGAAATACGAGAATACTGATATAACAAGAATTGATTCATCTGTGTCGACGCATGTGTTTTAGTTGTTTTTATTCATTGATTTTCACATACCTTTAATTATTGTTTTTGATAGTTTATGATTTATTTTTCTTTAAGTTTACAATTGCTTGAGTTAATTTACTGTTTTCGCTATAACACAAATCCCTGTGGGTTTGACATCCCGGACTTAAATGTCCACTCTATTACTACAGAAGATCAGTCCTCTTTCTATTAAATACACGATTGGATTTTTGTGCATCAAGTTTTTGGCGCCGTTGCCGGGGATTTGTCTGTTTTAGCATAACTATTTTAATTCGAGATTTTCTTGTTTTTAGTTTAAATTCTATCTTTATCTTACTTTTTCGTTTCATATCATTTTCAGGTTTACGACCCGATCTCGTGACGGAGATCTTGAGAAATTTGATCCAGAAATCCAACGAATGATCTGAGCGAACCGAAGAAAACAAGCCATGGCAGCTGAATTTCCAGATATGAACCTTCCGGAGAATCTTGAATGGCTCCAAAATATTCTACAAGCAATGCAGCTGGCAGCACCGGCTCAATTATCATCAGTCCATGGTAGTCAACCACTTAGGGTACACACTCTACCTGATCCTATTGTCATACCATCTGTTCACTCACCAAATTTTCACATTCCAGCACATCTTTTTAGTATGGCACAAAATGACCTTTTTTATGGAGAAAACAGTGAGTCACCACATGATCACTTGGAAAACTTTGAAAACATTTTGTTGACCATGCAATTTAATCCCAGAGACTTAGATGCTATCCGACTTAGGTTGTTTCACTTTACACTTAAAGATAAACCCACTTCTTAGTATAAGTGCCTAGAAAGAATGAGTCGTTAGAAAATGGTTGGGATAGGTACAAAGGAATGATTAGAAAGTGCCTAGATCATAATTCTACTCAAGATGAATTAGTGCAACACTTTTATAATGGAGTAAGGTCTAGGATTAGACACCGACTCAATGCTGGAGCCAGGGGAGACCTGTAGTGTCTTGACAATAAATCTGTCTGGGAGAAAATAGAGCAGTTAGCTCGAGAGGATGAGTTATACCCCGAGAAGGAAGATGAGATCACATTTGCACTAAAGAAGGTGGAAGCAATTAAAGAGGTTGAAGAAGGAGTTGAGCCGGAGGCCACGACAGAGGTCAACTATGTGAATCAGGACAGACCTCAAGTTATTTTTAGAGGAACCGAGAATTTCCCTTGAAAGCTAAATAACCCACCATATGGAAATCCTGGAGCATACCAAGCACCTCGACCACCGTTTCAGTCCAACAACACCCAATGACAAGTGCAATTTCAGCAACAAGGCCAAGGGAGAGCTATGAACATTGATGACCTGAAGGAGCAGTGCTTTGCAGTAATGCTCAGAAGTGGGAAGGAAGTGAAGAATGTGTACAGGATGTCTGAACGTGAAGCACCTGACGTTCGAACATCTTGTGACACTCTAGAAGCAGTGGATATCCCGCTTCAGATGTCCGAACGTGAAGGAGTTAACAATCGAACGTTGTATTCTCAACGTCCGAACGTGGACCCCCCTGATGTTCAAATGTCCAAGGCAGTGAATACTGGTTGTAGGTCTACTATTACTGATCCCCCTCCCCTTGTTGAAGTACGTTTTCCCTTTCCCCTAGCTCAAAAGATTAAAAAGAATGAACATGATAAGAGTTTTCTTTATATTCTTGAGAGTTTAAGAGAAGTGCGCATTAATGTTCATGTTGTAGATGCTATCTTGAAGATGCCAAACTTCGCAAAACTATTCAAGCAAATTCTATCAAACAAACAGAAGTAGAAAGAAGTGGGTACTGTCTGTCTAACCGAAGCATGTTCCGCGGTTGTGATGAACAATATGCCAGCAAAATGCAAAGATTCGGGTAGTTTATCCATTCCATGCGGCATGCACTATTGGGGATATGAAGTTCAACAGAGTTCTTTGTGATTCCGGGGTCGGGATCAACTTGATGCCTCGGGCACTTTTTTAGAAGTTAGGCCTCGGAGAGACAAAATCCACAACTATGCGGTTGCAAATCGTAAACAAATCTGTCAAGAATCCCATTGGAGTGATCGAAGATGTCATAGTTAAAGTCGATAAGTTCTACTTTCTAGTTGATTTTGTGGTTCTTAAAATGGAGGAAGATTCTGATGTCCAACTGGTCCAAGGAAGACCATTCCTAGCCACAGGTAAGCCACACTAGACCTGGCACATGGTAAGCTTACATTGAATATAGGGGATAAGAAGGTAACTCTGAATTCCTATAGAAGTTTTAAGCATGCATTTCCTGAAAATACTTGTTCTATACTAGATGCTTTTGATCCTTTTGAGGATAAAGTTTTGCAGGAACATTTGTCTGATAAACAGAGCCGTAGAGAAAACGAGAAAGATACGAGTGCTAACGAGGTTGGAAACCTTGATATGATGAACTAAGTGGCTGTCACTAAATCCACGAAACTTCAACATGATGAACCAATTGATGGGGGATTGGACAAGGCTTCTAGTCCACTCCATGATCCGGCAACTTAGGCCGATTCTGCAAAGTCAAGCTAATGACTTTAAAGAAACACTTCTCGGGAGGCAACCCGAGCTGTTTTAGTTCTTTTTTTATATTTTGATTTTGTTTTGCTTCGTTTGTTTTAGATGTTGTGTTTGTGTTTTTGTGCAGAAAAGAGGTAGAATTCGAATAAAGACGTCAGTCAGCACGCCCGAATGTGGAACATCAGACGTTCAAACATGTAGCAGGTGACGTCCGAATGTGGAGTATAGGACGTTCGAATGTGGGTTTGTGAGAAAAAATATTTACGTCAAACAGCACACCCGAACGTTGCCACCTCCCACGTTCGAACGTGGATCCCGTTAGAAAAGAAAAAGTGGAGACGTCATATTCACTGATTTAAAATCCTATTCCATTCAAAACACCCTCTTCTCCAAGATACTAGCGCCAAATATATCTTACCTTTCCAAATCAAACTCTGAATCCTAACCCATCCATAAAATCCTTCCATAACATAAAATCTTTCCATCATTATCACTATCTATTTCCATATAAAACTCTTTTCACACAAAAAATTCTTCTATTTAAACCCATCTATCAAATATCATAAACACTCATACCTAATACAAACCCATTCCATAATCTCACACAAAAAAATTACACAGCAGTTGTTAAACCAAAGGTTTATCACCCAGCACGACAAAAGAAGAAGAAGAAGTACATAGTACATCGCGTGACTCACGTTCGAACGTGCATCTCTGGACGTGGGTTCTGTTTTCTGCGCTGCATACACTGTAAGTGATTGGCTTGATCCCTTCTTTGTTCGATATCTGTGATAGCCGTATGGGGCTTTTTTTGTTAATATTGTGTATTGTGGTATCATTATTTGCTGTTGTGGTGGGGTGATTGAGTTGATCCGAGGAGAGATTGTATTGGACAAGTTTGGGGGAAATTTGGAGTTGTATTCGTTGTAATGGCGAGATTGAGATCCAGAAAACTTTGTTGAGGAGAGAGTTCGGGAGTGAAAAAGGATAAAGGTGTTAAGCAAGAGGCAAACACTTCGAGGGAAGAGGGAAATACCTAACAATTTTGCAAAAGACTTGAAGGGTATGAGCTACACAAAGATAGATCTATAGGAGTGAAGAAGATATTCGTGCTAGCTACAAGGCAACACTTATTTTTATCATACTTTGCTACTACCCCGAGGATGATAGTGCGTGCTTGGGTGAAGGAATTTTGTGTAAATAGTGCAAGCACGAATTCGAGGGAAAATTTGCAAAACGGGGTATACAAGGTGATGGTAGGAGGGGTGGAAGTTGATTTTTCAAAATCAAAGTTGAATGAGTACATGAATCTTCCCGTACCTTCAAAGTGTGCCTATGAAAAGTTGGTGGAGCAAAAGGAGGCAAATACCTTAGATTGGGAAATGGTCTTGAAGGAAATTGCAATAGAAGGAGCAAAATTTTGTGATAACAAGAGAGAAATACTACCGAGAGATTTAAAATCGGAGGCATTCTTTTGGTTTGAATTCATTCGGTATTGTGTTTTACCCACTAGCAACGGGTCTTCGGTTAACAAAGAGAGAGCTCATTTTATTTATTGCATTATGACCTTGAAGAGGGTGGATTTATCACAACTTATCTTTGATACTTTGTTGGTTCAAGTGAGGAAGATGGGGAGCGAGATGGTTAACCCGTGCCTTACCAAGAAAATTCCACTAATTTTTCCATCTTTGATTAGCACACTATGCCTTAAACAAGGAGTGAGGTGGGAAAGTGATGAAGGGTTCGAGAGAGCAGGAGTGGATATCGCATCTAGGGAAGAGAAGAAAGAAAATGCCCCAATACCTAAATTTACTCAAGAGATGGGAGAGAGCTCAAAAAGGACCTCCACACCTATTTCCCTAGCTACTATTGCACATGATCTTCAATTGATGAAGAAGGCACAAAAAGAAATTAGGGCGACACAATCCATTATGATGGAGAATATGAGGATGATGGCCCCACTATCAAAGGGATTTAGCCCTTGCCATGGATAGTTCAGAGGGGAGGCCTTATTTCCCTTATCCACCCGTACCCCCTTCCACTGTTTGCCCGATGATGAAGAGGAGAATGATGTTGACACCGATAATGAGGATCCCGCATCCACCCCGACTGGGTTGCGGTCTTGATGACTTTGTATCCTACCTTTTTTGTTTTTTTGTTTTTTTTTCATTTTTTTTATCTTTACGATTTTTTTTCCCGTTTCTAGTTAGGTTGTTTTTGTGTTTTTATGTTGTTTTCTTGTGATACATGCACTTTTAGCATGTATGTTTCCTTATGATTGATGGTTAGTAGTTGAAGTTGTAGATATGATGCAAAATTGGACTCCATGTTTAGAAATGCTTATTTTACTCGAGAGGAGTTTGAGCTATATGAGGATGCAGCAAGTAGAGGAAGATTGAAGGAAGAAGAAGATTATCTACACAGTCATAGGGAGTTTTTGTTGTTATTTACTTATTACTTTCATGAATTCTTTAGTTAGTTTTTACATTATGAGTAGCTAATTTTGTAGACTAAGGCCATGCTTAGGCCGAATTATGATTTTTGAGTTATAGAAAGTATTTCTCGTATGAATGATTTATATTGTTTTATGTTATAATCTTGTCCTTAATGTTTCGTGTGTCTGGCCAATATATGTAAGATTTAATGCTTAATTTATTTGTTCGAGAGAAAGTAAATTAGTGTGGAAAAGGGATTAATAACATCTTTTAAGTTAGTTGAACAACTCCGGATGCTGTTAGCCGGTTTTATTTGGAGGGATAAATCTGAATAAATTTGGAAAAAATTCTAGTGTTTAATGCATACAATAGAGATTGCTACACCCAATCTAGTATAGGTTATCATGAGCGAGGGATCCGCGTGGTAATAATATTAAGGAATTTTCCACCTTAACAATATTTATCTGAAATACAAGAATACTGATATATCAAGAATTGATTAATTTGTGTCGACGCATGTGTCTTAGTTGTTTTTATTCATTGATTTTCACATACCTTTAATTATTTTTTTTGATAGTTTATGATTTATTTTTCTTTAAGTTTACAATTGCTTGAGTTAATTTACTGTTTTCGTTATAACACAAATCTCTGTGGGTTCGATATCCCGGACTTAATTGTCCACTCTATAACTACACACGTTAAGTCCTCTTGCTGTTAAATACACGATTGGGTTTTCGTACATCAACATCTCTATAACTAAAGTCTCCGATATGTGATTTTTGCAGTTAAGGCTCAAGTTCCTCCATCGATTGATGTGATCAACAATGAGTACATCCATTGGCGAGAGTTCATGAGCTCCACCGTGTTGACCGTATGTTGGGTGGTATAAAAGCTATTAAGGAACTCATGTTTTAGTTGCCCCCAACTATCTATTGAGCCAGCCTCCAAGTTGGTATACCAATCAAATGCATGGCCCTTCAATGACCGGACAAATTGTTTAACCATGTGATCACAATAAGTTCCAACATCATTGCACGTTTCAATTAAATGACCAAGTGTTGATTCGGATTGCCTTGGCCTTCAAATTGCTGGAATTTTAGAGGTTGATAGTCGATTGACATCTTCAGATTGTCAATTCTTTGAGTGTACGGCTTAGCATACGTCAAAGATGTCTTGGACCTTCCGTCGAATTTCTCTTTAATAGTTAACACGACGAACTCCCATAACTGGTCAATACGAATCAACCCGACAGATGAAATTTGAAGGTCTTTAAATGAAGACTTCTCCATTTCAATTGATTATTGCTTTATGGACGTCTCGGCTTCATCATGAGCTTCAACTTATTTTTATATTATGTGGCTAACATCAGTATCATCCACCTTGTTTATCAACTTTGAAATTTCAAAGTCTTGCTCTTGCACATGCTTGGCTAGTCCCTCAATGATTTTTGTCAAATTAGCGACTTGTTCTTCTACAGTTGTAGCATTTGTCACCATCACTAGGGCCACATTTGATGTAAATAAATAGCTCAATGTAGATCCAAGAGAGGATGATAGAGACTCATCGCTTTCATGCGTATTTGCAAGATGAAAGAGATCCTTCTCGACGGTTTGAAGAAAGATGTTTGGAGCTTCTTGCTCATGCTTTTTGTGACAACGCCAATGCTTTCAACCTTCGTACTTGAGGAGATTGAAGTAAAATTTGGAATGCCGCATTTCTGTGAGCATCCATTTGATACTTTGATTTTTTGGTGAAAGAAGAGATGAGAGGTAGAGATGTCCCATTGGGAAAGCCAAAATTTGTAAACAACAAATTTTAATGTCTGCAATATAATCAAACGAAAAAAGTTGTACAACCAATTCTTTATTTAATTGAATAAAATAATGGTACAAATCCATAACTTAATTCCTTTGATTATTCACTTCGACAATGTGATTTTAGGATTTGAATTCTTTAACATGGAGCTTGGCGCTTTGATCTGGTTCAAGCTTGATTTGATCCTTCAATTACGTTAATTCGAGGGCTTCGCACCGTAATCTCGAATTAAGTGTTATTATTGGGGAAATTTTGATGCTAGATTCTACGCCTTGATCTCCTCCAAATGTGACTTGAACTTCAATAGTGTTAATTAATGGGTTTAGTACCGTAAAAACGAATCAAACGCTATTATTTGATGAGTTTCGCCAAGAACGACTTGAGCGTCACCTTGAGCTTCTTGAAACTCGCCAAGAACGCTTTGAATATCGCCTTGAATGTCACAAAGAATGCCTTGATTGCCACTTAGAATGGCTTGCACCGCCTTGAATGCTTTGAACGCCTCGTAGAGCGCCTATAATGCTTCTTGGATTTGAGTTGAGAGAATTTCAATACATTTCTTGAAATCTCTCTTGCTCAAATGTTGGTATGTTGAATTTTTGAATTTGAACCTCTTTATAGTTGTAGGGTTGAGAATTTTGTCATAATTATTTGATGAGGTAGCACAATTTAATTGGTCTTCAATAATTGATGGCAATTTATTTCCTTCATTTGAATTGCCATAGACTATGATTTGATTTGCAATCTAATTCAAAAGAGAAATATTAATATAATAGATCATATATATATATATATTTATATATGTATATGATATATTATATTTATATTTTTCTTTTGAATGAAAGAATAAGGTATGTTGTAGACTTGTAGCATACATTACACGCGACTTTCCAATCTTATATATATTTCCAATCTTATATATATATATATATATATGATCTATTAATGTATGGTACAAGTCTACAACATACCTTATTCTTTCATTCAAAAGAAAAATATAAATATAATATATCATATACATATATAAATATAAATATATATATATATATATGGCGTGTAATGTATGCTACAACATACCTTATTTTTCATATATATATATGTATGTATATATATATATGTATATATATATGTGTGTGTGTAATAATATTATATAGGTTATATAGATTTTCTCTTGTATAATGAATTAGCTTGCATGGAATGATTTAAAATGTGCAACAATCATAGGATATGATTTGATTTTCCATAATATTTATTTGAATTTCCATAATATATAACATGGCTTTTTTGATAGGCTAGAAATATATATATATATATATATATATATAATATCAATTATTTGACTATTTAATCTAGGAATTAGAATTTCATGAAAATCCTAAAATATAAATAGAAGAATTTTAAATTGATATCTAATATATTATTTTTCACATGTCGCCATTTCGTTGGCTACAAATTTAGGTTCGGGAGCTAAGTGCTACACGGGTCAAAGTGCTATACGGTATGGTAAACCACCTTTTGAGGCTGCGGCGCAAAGTGCTATGCGTGTGGGAGCCACCTCTTAATCCCATGAGAGCCAACGCTAGAGTCTCGACTCCTGGTGACGGATCCTGGACAGTGTCACGCCACAACAAGTACAAAGCTCCTTGAAGGACGGGTGATTAGAGCGTAGGAACTCAAGTGTAACAATGTATATCCGTTTTGGACCGTATTTTATTTTCTCAAGTCCAAGTTACACTCAGTGAGTTTGATTAGACTTCTCTGATCCAACAGGCTCAAAGTCTTAGGCGTGACAACGAGGCCATAGCCAGTTTGTTAGGCTGTAAATTGGCCCATTCGAGATGGCAAATCTCCAAGAATAATAATTAAGAAAATTATGGAGTATATTAGAACATCCAAAAAATGTTTCCATATCCCTCTGTATTCTATCATTTTCTAAATATATCCTAATCTGGAATTCACAAAACAACGGAACTAAATTTGAAGACACTAAGAATCTTTAGTTAAGGAACTAAGAAATTGTGGCCTTTGACTCTGTTGGTGGCAGTTGAATGTGGGAAATTGATGCTGAAATTTTGAAATTCGGATCTTCTATTGCAAGTGGTATTGTATGTATCTTTTATTTCATTTACTTCTATGTATGTTAAGTGTATAAAATTCAAATATGTTGTGTTTAAAAAATAAAGTTATATATTTGTCATGTATAGAAATATATAGAATAGAAGATGAAATATCAATTGCAATTTAAGATGTAATCATTGAGTCTCTCGGGTGGTTTCCTCATCCTACGTGGCCTTCCGGGTGCTGGAGATGGTGCACCGAGAGGAATGTGATTGGATATAGGCGTATCAATTAAACACAAGCAGGAGGGATCACTTCGGATTTAGGATTAGCCCTTGACATCGAAATTTGTTGCGTTCTAATGCAGCCTAGAGTCCTTGGATTTTCGTTGTTTCCTTTTCTTCTGCATCTTTTATAACCGAAAAATGAAAATTCTTTTACGTACTATATTAGCCTCAAGATAATTTTATTTCTAGCAATAAGTATGTGCATTCAACATATCATTTATCCGATAAATGAAGTAAATGGTGAACCCAGTAGAATTTTGCAACTCAATCGGAATTTCATTTTATAGGCTATTATCATAGATTCAGTAACCAATATTTTAAGAATTAATAAAATTACCACTACTTAACTATTTTTCAGTATGTATTTGTAGCTTATTGGGTCATAAATGATGTAGACGTTGGAAAAGATTGAATCAATGAAATATTACCTGTTATGTTAATTTCTTTTTAGAATAGTGTTACGAATGTTAAAAATACTAAATATTTCAAACAAAAAGAAATAGAAAACTGCAGTTACTAAATTTGTACTCATCGTGACTATGCACGTAGAACTAAGAATAATAATGTGAGAATTCATTTTGGAAGAGTGACAATTTGAAAATTATTTTGTTTTAAAGTAACATTTAAATGATAAACTCGAAGGGATTTATACTACTAGTAATTCAAAATTATTTATAACACACATTCTCCATAAGAATCTTTTACACTATATGGTGAATAAATTCGTATTTATAGTTCTTTATTGTCAATTAAACTAGTATTTTTATATCTCAATACCACTAATTTTTAAGATAATCAGCCAAACGAACTTGTTAAAAGATTTACATGTCATTAATAATAACAACTTTCATGAATATTTTTTTTCAGAAATATTTATTTTCCATTAACCATAAATTAATACATTTACTATATATATTAGAAGGATCAATAAAAAGACTATGACCTTCAAACAAAGAAATATAATAAGTGATATTTACAGATAAATTTAGTAGATTTAATAATCATATAGCACAAGCATCATAGACATGAATACCCACACATACATTATTATATTTTTAATTCTAGACGAAGGAGGATACTCTGATCCGACAAATTCAGGTCGATGGCTTTCAATCATGGATCATACAGACCCTATAAGACTCCAAATAAGGAGAGAAAAGTCACAACTTGTGACAGCTTGGAATTGACCCCAGGACCTCCCACATGAAGTGCAAGCTGATGCCACTATACTAACAAGTCTTGGGTATATATTAATTAATATGTCCGCCGAAGACATTAGTACCCGCGCACATGTTACTTAATAAGTTCGAAGAGGGTCACGGAAACACAAACATAAGGCCTTGTTTGTTTATGTTTTTGATTTTATTTTCTATATCATGAATCACAAAATCCTAAAAAAGCACAATATAAACTATTTTCATTCAGATTCACCTTTTCTCAACTTCCCTTTCCTTTTTCCTTATATAACTACCTATCAATCACTACATTCATTATTTCGCACAATTATTAATCAATAATCATTTACTTGAACTAATACTTTTCTCTTTCTCATTCTCTTTCATACTTTATACTTTATAATTTATATTTAATTTATCATACATCAACCAACTATTTTTTATTTGACACATTTTACAAATTCTAACCATTTTTAGAAACACAAACAAACACATGTAACACACATCACATCATTTTCACACGAATCTCCATAGTATGCATTTTTTGAGAATTTTTCAGGATTCTAACTCAAAAACATAAACAAACAAGGCCTAGATTTAAGACCATTGCAGATATTCTTATAATGAAACTCACTTAAAATTTATAAGGGCAAAATGTACTTCATCCTCTCTAAAGTTTACCTTTTAGAACTAAACCCCCTCAAAACCAAAAATAGATGCCCCTTGAAAAATTTAAATGTTCAGCACTTCGATCGAAAATCAATATCCATGTGAAATTTTCGCCGGACATTCAGTCGTACGCCAATCATTATAAACTGGCAAGGTCATAAATATCATTTATCATATTCCCCCACAAACCAACTTTGGTTTATAATGTAAATCCTCGAACAATCAGGTATTACCGAGTAAGAAGAGAAGATAGGATCTTTCAAGGAAATAACATCGACTGCAACAATGCATATAGCACCTTAGAACACCCTGAGTCAAAGGGTAGTGAGGGGATTTTGCCTAAGTAGACCCAGTAATTTAGGAAATTCGAACATCTCCTCCTAGAGTAGATGTAGTTGATTTGGACCTTTGACGCTAAAAGTGATCAAATGAGAACTTGAATTTGAAAACAGCCTTATGCGTTCTTCAAAAATATGAATTATGCCGCAATAATCAATATTTTTTAAGGAAAAAAATATCCTAGAAAATAATTGCTCTAATGCGATTATTAAAAATAACTTTCGTGACCATACAAATAGATAATGATTGAAACATGGTTAGGATTCTAGTAAGAATTTCACATTAACATTGATTTCGGGGCAAAGTGCGGGTTATTTGCATCCACCTCCCTTGAGGTATTGCACTTTGGCAAGGACTTTCTCTCATGTATCAACTTTGGCATTCACCACCCCAGCGTAAAAAAAAATTATATACTGCCAGTTTACCCTTAATTTTTATTTATTATTTTATTTTCTATTTTTTCTTTCGTTCCTTTCTTCTTAATATTAAATAGAAAAAAGAAAGAACTAGAAACTTAGCATGTTTCTTATTTAAATATAATTTTAATGAATAATATATTTTAATTAAAGAACAGTTAATATACTAAGCTTATTTTTAAATAAACTTTTAAATATTTGGTTTTTCAGTTCTGATTCTCGAATTATATTTTTAATGTTTCAAGCAAGTTGTTAATAAGTTCAAGGTGCTTTAATATTTTTATAAACAACAAAAAGTTTATACCTTTACATGTTTGTATTATTGACTATTAAAAAATCAAAAATTAAAAGAATAATTTTGCTTTAATCTCTTTACTCGCAGAGCCATAGATGCCTCTGGAGTAGATGATGCCTTTAGAAAATAAAGAGGTTCTACATATTATTTTGATAACTTAAGTCCTTTAGAAAATAAAGAGATTCTACATATTATTTTGTTAACTTAAGTATCTCATTATTTGTGTCCACTGTCATATTAGATTTTTCAAACCAAATTTAAAATTTTCATTTATAAGCAATAATGTAACTTGTTTGGAACATTAAAAATATAATTCAAGATCACGCAAAGGTAATTGAGAAACCAAATATTTCAGCTTATTAAAATAAGTTTAATACATTATCTGTTATTTTTAATAAAAAAAATTCATGAGCTTAATTTCTATTTCTTTCTTTTTCCATCTATTTAGTGAAAAAAGACAAAAAATAAAAGGAAAAGTAGAAAATAGACAAAAATGAAAAGTTAAGGGTAAAATAAGTATTATATATAAAAAAACCATTATACATAGGGGTTGTAAATGCTAAAATTTAATACATGATGAGAGGTTCATGTCCAATTATAATATCCCAAGGAAAGTGGATACAAATGACTCACTCAAGTGAGTGCTACACATTTAAATTTTTTATGAGGCGTAGTCTTTTTCTTAGATTTTGAGAGGATTTAGTGCTAAAAACTGGTAAATTTGGGGGTGGGGGGGCTACAAAACTCCTTAATAATTTGAAGTACGGGGTCATGTCAGTACTATCAACAGCGATATTATAGTGGAGCTTAATTATTTAATTATGTACAACTTTTTCCATAGAGAACAACCTAACCCAATTTGTTCTTTGTGTGCCTTTTTCGGAGATGATAGCATCGTCTTACCTGCATTCACTATACTAATTAAATATTTTATCAAGAAAGCATACCCTATGATGAGACACTAATTACTGTTATTAACCTCAAAAAAAGTGATTATGCTTAGACTAATTAAGCACTCCATTAATATTGTCGCTCTCCCTCTGCTCATAAGTCATATATGTGATAAGATTGTCAGAAAAATATCACATCCATATAATTATGTCTGGAATTATTTGCCCAATTTGTCATTGTCATTAGGTTCTTTTGGATGGTTTTTCAATGAGAAAGATAAAGAAAATCTTGTTTTTTTTCTTCATTTTGATTTTGGGGTGGAAAATATTGGACAATTGTCAGGTCACTTTTCTTGATGATAACATATTGGGTAAATTGTAAAATCAGTTCAATATATATAAGTGATGTCGAAATTGGTCCCATAAATTGTTTCATTATTTATTTTCCAATGTAGGCGTGAGAATATGTCACATGGAATAAGTATGACACTTAAACAATGTTTAGGAGAGAAAATGTGCATAGGTGAATTTAAAAAAATTTATGAAAAAAGTGTCTAAAAGCCTAAAAGAGAACACCAAAAATATCTAAAAATATATTTATATAAAAAAGGATGAAATTCACTTTGCCCCTTTGTACTATATGAGATGCATCGAGCACCCCCATATACAATAAAAACCTTCAAACACCCCCACATTTGCTAAAAGATCCGTCAAACACCCCTAGACATATTAATGGACAAATCACCCTTAATTTATGTAAAAAATTTAATTCACTTTCCATCGATCTATTATAATATGTAGTACCTTGCCCATCTTCAATTAAATTTCGGTATAAGTTGACCCCAATATTGATTTAATATTAAATTTATTTAATAAATTAACCTTTAATGAAATAAATAGTTAAACATGATTGTGATAGTATAAATAAGATATTAAATTTAAAATAGTCTCACATAAGTTTTTACAATCATTATTAATACTTCTTTTTCGTTATATATCAAACTTCCGCGATTTTAAGTTTTATTTTAGACAACTATTGATAATTCATTTTACTCATTGTGATAATATATATATTTTTTAAAATAAATATATATTTTTAAGTATTATATTACCCATTGAGATAAGGTGATAAGTCTATTTATATATATATATATATATATATATATATTTTGTATAACGTGTACGTACTTATATATAAGCATATTTTTTTCTTATGTTAATGATGTGCACCAAAATGTACCCGGGGGCACTATAGTAATTACATGTGTTCTCAAGACGGGTCGGGTCGACACCCGTGGGTAAGCATCCATGGAGAACCCGCGATATGAGCCCTAGAGGGGTGGAAGACCCACCCAAGATAATTGTGTCTTAGTTTTAGTCTAAGAGACCATGATATCAAGAAGACTAACCCTGATGGGTTATTAACTAATCTAGGCTCATGGCCCAAAGCCCACTACCAGCTCCCTATAAATACCTTAGAGGAGCTGGGAGAGGATCATTATCTACTCCCCCAGTAAAAATTCACGGGCTATTGAGAGTAACCCCACAAAAGAACTACGAACTGACTTGATCCCACATTATTTGGGTACGTAGGCAGCTCGAAGCAACCGAGTGCAGACTATAACTTAACCAACCCTTACCCTAGTTTATCGTGAGTTGGAGCGGTTCCCTTACTCCACGTGGTCAATCACGTGACAATCACTGTCTGACGATTTCTACCATCGTCAGATTGGTGCAGTCTGTGGGAAACTCGATCCGATCACTGAGCATGCAGACTGGAGATCAAGTGCACAATATCAGTGATCAGGGTGGTAGCAGCAACATGCCAAGTATGGTATATGCAGACGATCAGCAAGCACCTCAAGGGACACCAACAGTGAATCCCCCCCTTACACAAAGGGTAAATGAGATTACTCGTTATATGCTCCCGGCGGCGGTTCCGACTCGGGAAAGCACAGCAGTCGCATGGAGTCTGAGGCACAGAGCATTAAGTTCGGTGCCCGAGATTTGGAAAGCCGAATTCTCTCTAAGAACGAAGCTTTAGCGGTCTCAGTCACCATCGCAGATTCATGGGTATGCAAGGTTCTCGTTGATAGTAGGAGCTCTGCAAATCTTATCTTCTTCGACACCTTCACGCAGCTGTCGAGTGGTGGAGCCAAAGTTCAGGAGGTAAAAACCCAACTTATTGGCTTCACCGGCAAAGCAGTAGATATATTAGGAGAGGTGACCTTGCCTTTATCATTGGGTATGATCCCTCAGCGAATGACCAAGGATATGAAGTGTTTAGTGGTAAAAGCCCCCTCCGAGTATAATGTTATACTAGGGAGGCCGAGCTTGAACCTCTTTCGAGTTTCTATTTCTACTTTCTACTCGAAGGTTAAGTTCCCAACTCCCTGCGGAACTGGGGAAGTCATAGGAGATAAGCGGCTGACCAGGGAGTACTGCTCCAATGCCTTAGCTTCACTCAAGAGAAAGCAAAGAGACTCAGAGCCTGACGCTGGGCGTGAGCTCATAGAAAATGACATGGTAGACCAAGTAGAGGGCAACGCCAGTAAAAAGGTGAAGATGATAGCGACACCCGTGGAGAAGCTGCCGAGAGCCTGAGGACAGTAGAGTTAGTCCCAGGTAATCCTGAGAAGAAAGCTAAGGTTGGCACTGCCCTGGGGTCAGCACTTAAGGGGGACTTGATACATTTCCTCCGCAATAATACTGATGTGTTCTCTTGGAGTATGGGGGACATGGAGGCGATTGACCCCGAGGTCATGACTCACCACCTAAACACCTTCCCGGATGTTCGCCCTGTGAAGCAACGCAAACAGACTATGGGCAGGGAGAGGAGTTAGGAAGCTAAGGAAGAGGTGGAGAATTTGTTGACAGCCGGGTACATACGAGTTGTGCACTACCCCGAGTGGCTGGCCAATGTAGTACTAGTATCAAAGCCCAACTGCAAGTGGAGGATGTGCATAGACTTCACAGACCTGAATAAGGCGTGCCCTAAGGATTCCTATCCTCTCCCTCAGATCAATGACCTGATCAACTCCACAGTTGGTTGTGAACTTTTAACCTTCCTGGACGCGAAGCAAAGATATAATCAGATACCCCTGGCGCCAGAGGATCAGGAGAAGACCAACTTCATAACTGATCAGGGTACCTTCTACTATAATGTAATGCCCTTTGGCCTGAAGAATTCTGGTGCCACTTATCAGAGGCTGGTCAACAAGATGTTCGAGGCACAACTGGGAAGAAACATGAAAGCATACATTGATGACATGCTGGTCAAGAGCAAGAGAGGAGTAGATCATGTGAATGACTTGCAAGAATGGTTTGAAGTACTCAGGCGTTATAAGTTAAAGCTCAATCCCACCAAGTGTACTTTTGGGGTAAGAGGCGGAAAGTTCCTAGGCTACATGGTAAGTGAAAGAGGAATAGAAGCAAACCCCGAAAAAATCCAGGCCATCTTAGACTTAGCTCCCCCCAAGTCTAAGAAAAAAGTATAGGAACTGATGGGGCGAGTCGTAGCCCTCAACAGGTTTATATCGCGATCAACCGATAAGGGGTTTCCATTCTTCAAAGCCACAAGGAAAACCAAAAGCTTCAAATGGGATGCTTCGTGTCAAATGGCGTTTGAGAAATTGAAGGAATACTTGGTTTCCCCGCCACTTCTCACTAAGCCCCTAGACAGAGAAACACTTTACCTATATTTGGCAGTTACAAGGAAGTTGTCAGTGCAGTATTGGTTCGAGATGATCATGGGGATCACAAACCCATATATTATATCAGCCGACTACTAAGGGCGGCCGAGCCAAGATACCCTCTTGTTGAGAAGTTGGCCCTCACCTTAGTAGTGGTGGCTAGGAAGTTAAGGCCATACTTCCAGTCACATCCCGTGGTGGTGCTCACTAACCACCCCTTGAAGAGAATACTATCAAGCCCCGACATATCGGGAAGAATGGTTAAATGGGCGGTGGAACTTAGTGAGCACGGTATTGAGTATCAGAGGACACCAGCTATCAAAGCATAAGTGTTAGCTGATTTTGTCGCGGAGATGATGGAGGACGAGGCCAGCTGTTCTGTGCCAGCATGGACTATATGGGTAGATGGCTCTTCCACCAGTACTGGTAGTGGAGCCGGAGTGATCATCGAGAGTCCTCAAGGGGACAAGCTTGAATATGCCATAAGATTTGAGTTTGGTGCCTCAAATAACGAAGCCGAATACGTGGCACTACAGGCCGGAGCCAAGTTAGCCCTCGCTGCTGAAGTAAAAAAGTTGATAGCGTACAGCGATTCACAGTTGATAGTCAACCAAGTGAATGGAGTATATGAGGCTAAGGAATTAAGAATGACCCAATACCTTGCCTTAGTCTAAGAAATAAGAGAACGCTTCGAAGAGTTCGACCTTAGGCAAATACCAAGGACGGAGAATAAGGCTGCAGATCAGGTGGACAAGTTAGCTAGCTCTATAGCCTCCATCAAAAATAGGAAGATAACCTTTACCGCCTCCGACAAGCCTGAGGTGGAAAAGGGAGGCCTTGAGGTGCTGTGTGGAAAGGCAAAAGAGCATAGCTAGAAGGATGAGATAGTGGACTACTTAGTGGACGGAAGCTTGCCTAGTGATCCTAGAATAGCCAGAAAGGTAAGGATGAGGGCAGTCCGATTCGTCATTATAGATGGTGAGCTGTACAAGAAAGGATACTTCCAGCCATACTTGAAGTGCTTAACTCCTGCCAGAGTAGACTATGTGCTACGTTAAATACACCAAGGCTGTTGTGGCAATCACCTAGGGGGCAAGGCACTTGCTGCCAAGACATTGCGATAAGGATACTTCTGGCCGACCATGATCAAAGATGCTCAAGACTTGGTGCAATGGTGCCGGAGCTGCCAAGAGCACTCCAACATAAGTCATCTCCCCGGGGCTGAGATGCGGCCGTTGAAAAGTACGTGCCCTTTTGATATGTGGGGACTAGATATAGTTGGGCCTTTCCCTCTAGCCACAGGTCAAAGGAAGTTTTTGCTGGTCGCTATCGATTATTTCACCAAATGGGTGGAGGCTGAGCCCCTTGCCAAAATATCGAAAAAAGAAGTAATGAAGTTCTTATGGAAGAATATAATCACGCGGTTTGGAATCCAAAGGTCCTTGGTCTCAAACAATGGCACCTAATTTCAAGGTGCAAAGCTGAGAGAATGGTGCAAAGCTGAGGGAATGGTGCCAAAAGCTGAATATCAGGTAGCACTTCACCTCCGACAGCAATCCTCAAGCGAATGGCCTGATAGAGGTCACCAACCGCACTATTCTACAACACTTGAAGACTAAGCTCAGAGAAGCAAAAGGGAGTTCGGCGGATGAAATCCCAGCAGTACTGTGGGCATACCGCACAACACCCAGAATTAGCACCGGGGAGACCCCCTTCAACTTGGTTTTTGGAGTCGAGGCCATCACCTCCGTGGAGATCGGAGAAAAGAGCTTAAGGATAAGGAAATACAGCCTCGCTGAAAATGGGAGTCGCCGAAGAGTAGATTTGGATTTCATTGTGGAGGTAAGAGACGAATCTATAACAAGAATTACGAAATATAAGGCAAGGATGGCACGAGCCTATAATCGACGGGTAGAGGTACTGGCCCTGTCGGAAAACTGGAGGCCAAATGGGAAGGCCCCTACCAAGTAAATGAGGTAGTAAGCCCTAGCACATACAAGTTAAAGACAGCTGGTGGTAGAAAGGTACCATGCACATGGGGCATATCCAACCTAAAAAGGTATTTTACATAGATTATTTTGCCTATTGCATATGTTATCTAAATAGCCACTAGTTAATAATCAATGACAACGGCCATGTGCCGTTATATTTAAATTATTGTCTCTACTATTATGTCAATATGAGGACATCAATTACTTGAACGTGTTCTTCCACTCAAGTGGAGAGCAAGAACATTAATACGGCCCCTGAGAGTTATCAAGCTCCCATTGGAGGCCTCATAAACATCACACGCGATCCCACTTGAGGTCAACATGGGTGGCACCGCCAAAATCCCCCGAGTCATATATGACTCACTTGAGGATAGGCGACCCCATAATCCCTCCATAATACTGAGAGAGGTTGAGGACCCACGTAAGGTCTCCCCACTTCCATTAAGGTTATGGATTGAGATCGTGCCTCACAATCCCTCCATGATATCGAGAGAGGTAGAGCACCTACAAAAGGTCTCCCCGCTCCCATTAAGATTATGGATCGAGATCGTGCCCCATAATCCCTCCATTAATACCGACAGAGGTTGAGGACCCACGAAAGGTCTCCCCACTCCCATTAAGGTTATGGACTGAGATTGTAAACAAAAAAGAGGCAATCATGCCCCATTAAAAGAATTACTACTGGTAGAACAAACCGAGTAACTCATCCAATTACTTAAATATAATGCAAAAACCCTCATTGCTCCAAGTGTTATTAACAAGCACCAAGGAGATAGTCAAATAGAGGTAACTAAATAAAGACTGAGCCAAATACCCAAGGCATCACATGCCAACTATCTTACTAGTACTTACACACCAACTCCCCAATGAGTAGTATAGGAGGTGAGTATTAACAAGAAAATAACGCTAGCGAACTAGTGGCCGCCTATTGAAGAACTAACCAATCCATAGCCGGTTACTAAGTATTCGAATGAATGACCAAGTGTCAACAAATAACACCAACTTTCTAACTCCCTTACAATATGGTCACTTACTCCTAAATATCACTAAGTGAAATTCAGGAGTAGGGGGCATAGGGGGAGGAGTTGATCTCGTGAATGAAAGAATATAGCCAAGTAGCTAATTGATATGCGAAAATCATTGCAGTGAAAGTAAGCAAATAGTCTTAGTCTTACAAAAAACGAAGTAAACAAATAGTCTTAGTCTTACAAAAAAGCGAAGTGCTTGAGAATAAAACTTAGAAAATACAAATAACTAGGGCCAAATAACTAAGTCAAGGCAACTAGTGAATCTAACTAGCTCTCCTGAGGAGGATCGCCACTACGTCCACGGGCAGGAGGCACAACATCCTCATCGCTTTCATCAGCCACTCCCTTATACAGCCATAGAAAGTCATCTTGGGGATAGCGACCGCTCTGGTGAAGAGCCCGATGGCACTGCTGAACCGCCTTCCCCATGAAGCCAAGGGCAATGTTATATGTCTGTTTGCCCGCTGATGACCCGAGAAAGCTCTGGACAGTGGAGGCCTCCTCATCAAACCCCCTCACAACTTCATTGTACTTTGCCTCCCACTCCGCGGCTGCCTCCGCCACCTTAGGAGTTTCTCCATGAAGCTTCTCGTTTTTCTGAGAACAGTCCTTCAATTTCTCCGCAAAATGGTCATACCTCTGACGGAGGTGATGAGATAGTTGGATCAGCTGAAAAGGCAAAGTCAAGTATGCTTTAGAGGTCCTGTGATCAATAGAGGGGGACTATAAAGCAACAATGTAACAATAGAACTAGGCTTACCCGGCCGTCACCTGCAGAAATCTCCTCGTCAATCTGATCCGCCAGTAGCATGTGCAAGCGTCGAGAGTTAAAATCAGTCACTGCTGGCCTCGAAATCGCCCACGGGGTGGCGACATCACTGGTATCTCAGAAGGATTGAGTGTTGAGGTCGTGGTTCGGCCCAAAATTGAATAGACCTTTGCCACGACCCGGGGTGCCCGAGCTCGCTGGAGAGGCACCTCGACTTCTCTTAGAGAGTGAAGGAGCCTGAATATAGGTGAGCTCTGGGGAGCGGTCCTGGGCCTCCACTGCGCTTTCCACCTCCACCGGAGCTTTCCTTTTATGAATTCGGGAGGAAGCCCCGACAGCGGAGTCATGAAGGCCCTTGGCGGGCAAACCTGACATCATAGCATCAAAATCCAAAGGATCTACCCCCACAGCGGGTGGTGATAAATTTGATGTCCCTTGGTAGGATCTCTTGCCCTTTGAGAGAGGGCGGACCGGCCCAGTGCGAAGGGCTAATCGCCCTCCCCCGAGAGCAGGGGCAGCTGCTGAAGCCTGGGAGCGCCTCCTAGCTCCTGATATCGAATACCCTGACAAATAAAATACGGGCGTTAGAGTATACTTATCACTTCATATAAATATAACAAATCATAAGAGGCATTGCCAACTAAAATAAAGGAAGTACCTCCACGATAGATAGTTCTAATATCAAAATGGGTCTCAAACAGCCCCGATCCCAAAAAGTCCAACTGCAATTGATGGTGGGTGTCAGTGAGTTTCTGAGGGGCAAACTTCTCGCACCACTACGGGGGTGTAAGGATAGGCAGGTTCTAGATGGGAAAATAAAAGAACTTGTTTTTCCAGTTTCCATTCGAACTGACTTTCCACGATAAAAACCTATATTGAGAGGTCGGGTAGAAGTACACGAATGGTCCTCCCTGGTTCATCCGTACATCAAATAGTGCCTGAAAGGCCTCAAGACTCACAGTCAACTTAAACTTCCGCAAACGCCGAACAAAGCCCTCAAACTGGGCAAAGCTGTTCGGGGACAGCTGACTAAGGCACACTTGGTAGTGTGTTAGGATCCGCCCTAGTAAGGTGTTGCATGTTAAGATGAAACCCATGCGAAAGAACTCCAAAAAGAATGTAACATAACCCCTTGGGAGATGCCGGATACGGTTATCCAGCTTGGGCCTCACTACCCGGATATCTGACGGGAAACCCTCACAGTGCGTTCGTAGCTCACTATCTGTAATGGTGGAAGAACAAGTGGGCAAGTTCGTCTTGCGATCCCGCGACGTCCTCCCACTCCCGGTATCTTCCTTCCACTCTCCAAACTATTTGTAGTCACTCGCTAGTGACACCAAGTCTTCGCTCTCGGAGCTTCTATCACTAGAAAACGACGACGAAAGTACAACACCTAAAAATAAAGGGGTGTAAGTCACACAGCGATAGCACAATAAGGAAGGGCAAAAAAAATTCAAGGCAAAAGGTCAAGTATGCCTCGCGGCCACCGCGAGGCGCTGAGGGCCTCGCGGTCTCCAGGAGTCACTTCGTGTCACCCCCGTGTCGCGAAGGCTCCTTTCTTGCCCCGGACGGGTCACAGAATTACCCCGCTTCAAGGGTTGTTCCTACTCAATCATTTGCATACGCAAGCCCCATCTATAAAACTATAAACGCGGGCGGGGGGGGAAGAAACATACCCTTTCCAAGATTGTCTTTAGCCATGGCTAAGCAAGTAAGCACCTCCTAGAGAGTGTTTTTCTCAAGATGAAAGATTACCCAAAGTGAAATTATGGAAGGGAGGTAAAAGTGAAAAGGCTTTCACCTACCCATCACTTAAATAAGGGTAGGTGGAGAGGCCTTGAAGGTTTCCACCCCAGTGCAAATTAGACCGAAGTGTCCAACATGTGTAGTATAGTTTCTACTCCCGGATTCAACATTCGTTGGAACCCGGGAGTGGGGGGCATTATGATGTGCACTAAAATTACCAGGGGGCACTATGGTAATTACATGTGTTCTCAAGACGGGTCGGGTCGACACCTGCGGGTAAGCATCCATGGAGAACCCGCGATATGAGCCCTAGAGGGGTGGAAGACCCACCCAAGATAATTAGGTCTTAGTATTAGTCTAAGAGACCATGATATCAAGAAGACTAACCCTGATGGGTTATTAACTAATCTAGGCCCATAGCCCACTACCAACTCCCTATAAATACCTTAGAGGAGTTGGGAGAAGATCATCATCTACTCCTCCCTCAAAAATTCACTGGCTATTGAGAATAACCCCACAAAAGAACTACAAACTGACTTGATCCCACATTGCTTGGGTACTTAGGCAGCTCGAAGCAACCGAGTGCAGACTATAACTTAACCAACCCTTACCCTAGTTTATCGTGAGTTGGAGCGGTTACCTTACTCCACGTGGTCAATCACTGTCTGACGATTTTTACCATCATCGGTTAATTAGTGATCAATGCTTCTTTTTTTACTCTTTCGTTTAATGGTATAAATATTAATACTATGTTAATAATACTTGTATACATAGCCCAATACATATTAAATAACTTATTTAATATTTAGTTATTATTTTATGGAAGTGCAACCGATATTAGAAAGAACAAAGAAACAAGAATGTTCTCTAATATCTATTAATGCAACCAAGTTATCCAAGTAAAAAAAGAGTCTATTAATTATTTCTAATGGGAAAAATTATAATATAGTAATATAAATTTACATGAAGTAATTTAAAATTTATTGTTTGTTCACTCTATATTATTGCAATCATATTTTTTATTTAATTTATAATTTATTCAAGGGTTATTTATTTATAAAATTACCTTCAAATAAAATATGGTGTCAAATAAAATAAATTTAATTATAAAGGGGGCAAAGTACTGCATATATTGTAATAGTTGGGTGTAAATTAAATTCACCATTTTAAATAAGGGCATTTTTGTCTATCAATATATCTAGGAGGGTATTTGAAAGATTTTTTGACAAATGAGGAGGTGTTTGTTTCTAAAGAGGTGTTTGGTGCCTTTCCTATAGGACAAGTGCAAAATGATTATTCTCCTCTGAATTGGTTAGCAATCTGGATGTTGAGAAAGCTAAAGCAATATCGATCCACCATCTGAAATGGAAGATTAAGAAGATCCCTAGACTTGGCAACAAAGCAGCTTTCAATCTTACTAAATGGGTTTTTGCCAATAATTCTATTAGATGTATCCCCATCACTTTTACATGTTTCTTGTATTTGTAACAGTTCTGTAATATCTAAATTTGCACCGAACTGATTGGACACTTTGTTTTCTAATTGAATTTGGTTTCAATAAATAAATAAATAAAATATAAAAGCTAGTTGTATACTTGGACAATGCACGCAAAAAAGGGTACAAATATTCTACGCTTAAAAAGAAGACCACATAGAAGGGAGAATTTGGCAATGGGGGCAAGCATTTACCAAAAGCATCAAACGATGAATCAATGCCAGTATGCATCACATCCAACAAACACTGAAGCAAATCAAATGTCAAAGATGTTGAGAAGAATAATCTCTTGCAAGATAAAGGACCATGGAAGTTAACTCTCAAAGAGATGCAAGGAAACAATATCCATTTCTCAACTTCGACGTCCCGGAGATATTTGATGATCTACTCAACACAAGTCTTATAGACTTGCCTGAGATGAAACGACCGGAACAATTTGGCTAGATGATCACCCAAAGTATTGTAAGTATCTTCATTTGGTTGGCCATCTATTTCAAGACTGCTTCATATTCAATAACAAAGTCATGGAGTTGGCCTGCCAAGGAAAAACTCTCGCTTGAGGAGGATGACGTTTCTTGATAAAACTACCAACCAAGCTCCTTGATACGAAGCTTAAACTCTAAGCAATACTCCTTGATACAACTATAAAGTTTCTAAAAGTCTCAAATAAATCTAAGTATAGTACTCCGGATACGAGAATAAACGATCCGCAAAGTCAAATGCAAATAAAGACTCTTTGATACTAGTATAAACTGTTTGAAATTTCAAATCAATTACTCCTTTGATATGAGTATAAACTGTCAACAAATTCAAATCAAATTAAAGAACTTTTGATAAGATTATAAACTGTCACAAATCAAATAAACTTAAGAAAACTCCTTGACACATGAGTTAAACTGTATGTTACTCCTGAATCGCATGATTATAACATGAGTTTAAATTATATTTGATGATCTACTCAACATAAGTCTGAAAATAAAGTGATGGCATTTGTTAGGAAATTTCTTGTTAGATGTTTTGATGATGACAATTAAGTTTTATGTTAGACCCCAATTTATGTAAGTTTAATTTCATTAGAAATTATGTATAGGCTTTGAGCGTTAGATTTGTATAACGCTTTTATTTGTTTTTATTCTAGATTGTTAGGCTAAGTATTTTTTGACTGAGTGTCTGATATTACTTTGAGTGAGCTTGTCATCAGTTAAGTCTGAAGTACATGCGTCTGAAGTCTGAATGAAGATGAAGATCTCTAAGCAAGCGTCTAAGCTTCAAGCTACTTCAAGCGTCGATGTGAAGATTCAAGGTAAGGATCATTCAAGGTTGAATGAGCATCTACTAAGACAGAGTTTACCTGAATTTATTCTTAAGTTCAGAAGGAGTTAAATGTAATTATTCTCAGAGCAATAATATCCAACGGGCATTAAATTCAAACGTATTAAATGCTGATAAGAGCATTAAATGTGATAAGCACTCCAGGACGTACGAAAAAGCCTTTCTATTGGATTGTCAACCTAAAGAGTCTGCGACACCAACTTTTGCAACTGAATTTCAGGGATAAAGGACAAAAAAGTTGTCCACTCGCGAAAGTGATAGACATGTGCCAAGCTTAGTGTCAAACAGACACTTTACCCAAAAAAGTCTATAAATAGGACTTCAGCAACAATCCAAAACATAGAACAATAAGCTTACAAACCGAATCTCTGTTTCATTGAAGTCTCAATCCTTAAACTTTCAGAAAAGCTTCGAACATTCATATTAAACATTCCTTAGCTTTTTACCAATCCCTGAGACAGTCATTAATATCTCAAATATCTTTTCAGAAGATCCCTACACTCCTATTGATATATTAAGAGTTGCATTATTATTGGGTGAAAGAAGCAAGTGGGTCAAAGTACCTTGTAGCTGAAATCTGTGTGACTAAAGAGCTCAAGCCAATCTTTATACAATCTATCCTCTTGTTGTAGAAGTTTCTTCAAGAAGGACGTAGTTGGGATTACACCACCCAACGAACATTTCAAACTTTGTGTTCTTTACTTTATCGTTTATTTTCTCAATTATTTCATATCAATGTATAAACGAATAAGTAAATACATTGATAAAACTATTTCAAACTGAAGCAACTAAGTAAAACTTTGTGACGCTAAACCTTTCTAAAAAAAGACTTAAAGCATTTTCGTTGTGCTAACGCTGATAAGAGAACTGAACGCTTTTCCTGATTTAGTTAAGTATTCAAATCTTAAGTCTAAGTTAACTTTATAAAACTATCTTCAAGTAGACACTCAGCCAAGTGTCTATATTCTTAAGCTTCCAAAAAAACCTTTTGAATATGAAATTTTTGAAGTTGAAGAGAACTTCAGGGTCTATTCAACCCCCCTTACCCCCCGTCTAGACCTTTTCCTATGCTACTTGGGACCAACAACTGGTATCAGAGTGGTTAAAGTTGAAATTTTCAAATTTTCAAGCATAACTGTTTATTTAGATCCGATTTAAAATCTAGTTGCTTTAAATCTTTTTCATGCCATTTGCTAAAGTACTTAAGTTGGCCGAGTCAAATTATGACTCATGGACAGTCCAAGTATTTATATATCTTTGTTTTTGTGTTGATGAAATGTGTGATATCATTTCGGATGGACCTATTCAAATCATGAAGGTCATCACCAGAGCGCCTACAGCCACAGAAAAGATCCCAGATGGTTATGTTGAAAAGCCTAAGAATGACTGGTCTGGAGATAAGCGTCGCAGAGCTAATTTGGATAATGTTGGATGGAACGCTCTCTATACAGCCATTGGTGATAATGATAATCTCTTCAACAAGGTTAAGTCGTGTTTAACGACAAAGGAAATTAGCGATAAGTTGGCCATAATCTATGGTGGGTCAGCTTAGATTAAGGAGAACAAGCTTTCAATTGCCCAGGAAAGATTTAATAGTTTAAAGATGTTGCCCAATGAGACGCTAGAACAATTGGACATAAGATTTACTGCTCTTGTCATAGAGTTGACGTCTCTAGGCATGGATTTACAGAATCGAGAAATGGTGGTTAAGATTTTCAAAAGTCTCCCGATTAGATTTTTGATGAAGATAACCACTATGAGAGAATCAAATATGTTATGATTTATAATTCCAGAGGATGCTTTTTCAGAACTTAAGGCTTTTGAGTTTGAGTTGAATTCAGCAAGTGATGCAGTTAGCCCGGTTATAGAATCAGGAGCGCTAATAGCGTAAGTAAAGGGTAAATCGGTAAATAAGAAAAAAATGTCAGATCTTAGTGAGGAAGAAGAAATCGTGCTATTCAATAAGTTCAGAAAATTTATGAAATGTGATAAGAGAAGAAAGGCTCCAAAATCTCAAGGACAAAATTCTTACCAAGCGTCTCCTCCTGTTCAACAACAGTATCAAGCGCCTCAGTGTTCTACTCCTCAGCCCTCAGCGCCGATTCAGTACCAAGCGTCTTTTCCTCAAAATCTTTCAGAGTCCGTGGCTTGAAAACCACATGGTACATCAAGGTTAACAAATGAACAAAAGATGAAAACTAATATTTGTTATAACTGTAGGAAACCATGGCACTACTAGATAAATTGCCCTTATCCAAACGTATCTAAGCTCACAAGGCAGAATTACTTGGATAGAAACTAATTCAGGAGCAACCTTCATCAACAAGGTATGCTAGCGGAATTAAAACCAGTGTTCGTATCTGAATATTTGGAGTCTTTAGAAGAGACTAGTGATGACGATGAGCCAGCAAATGATTCAACGCTAATTTATCTCATGGCAAGAGATGATGAAGCGCCGTCAGACTCGCTATCTGAGGTTAATACTTAATTAACTAATCCTCTCTCTTATGAAGAGCTACTTGACAAGATAAATGATTATCATGGTGACTATCAAGGAGCTGCTAAATTATATCAAAAACACTTTAATGAAATTTCAACGCTCAAGAGTGAGAATGCAATGCTCAAAGCTGAATTTCAAGTTCAGAAACTATGCATTGAGAAAAGCAAATCACTTGAGACTGAAATATCTTAGTTGAAAAGTGATTTTGATTTAATAGTCAAGAGAGAGGCTAAGCTGATCGCTAAACTTCCTAAATCAGAACACATCGTCTCATCATTGTCTAAAGCGTCAACAAAGCTAGACAATGTGACTGTGGTAACTGCACTCTTTGGTGAAATGATAGGTTTAGGATGCAATAAATTTGGTAATAAACCAAATACGTCAAAATTTATGGCACCCAACAAAGGAAAAGGTGCATTCTTTATTGAAAAGGGTTCAAATAGTCAAACATCAAATGAACCCAAGGACAATGGTAAGAGGCCAAATGAGAAAGCCAAAGCTAACTTAGAAAGACGAAAGTGAATGACTCACAAAAAAAGGGTTATCCAAATGCTCAAAAGGCTAAGGAGAAACCTTGCACATGTGAATCAAATGCTAAGCGTCAAACGCCTAAAGTGTACCCTAAGCCAGTGCCAAGGAAATATCAGCGTCAATATCCACAACGATCTACATCATATTATTAATACTATGATGATTATGATTCCGATTATGATTATGATTACAATTATAATCAAGGATATTATTATACACCTAAGAAGCACACACATCACAAAGTGAAACCCAAAAAGGCTAATCCTCCCATAATAAAGACTAACCAAATATGAATTCCTAAAGTTCTAATTCAGACTAACGCTACTAATGTGAAAGGACTCAAATCACAATGGGTACCTAAAAATAATTAGAATTGCCCTTTAAATGCAGGTACCTAGAGCCAGAGCTGATACATTTGTTTAGTACGTTGATAGTGGGTATTCAAGGCACGTGACAGGCTTAAAAGATCTCTTGATCAACTTTGAAAGTGCCATTGGTCCTCAGGTTGTATTTGGTGACAACTCTAAGATAAAGCCAAAGGTATAGGTATTGTGCATAGGGGGAACGTCATGATAAGTGACGTGTATTATGTTGAGGGTCTTAAACATAATTTTTTAAGCATAAGACAATTTTGTGATAAAGGTTTTAACGTCGTATTTTCAAACGTTTATTGCTATATAAATGATGCTAAGACTGGATCCACCAAATTGAAAGGTAAAAGAACAAATAACGTTTATTTGTTAGATTGGGATTCAACAATCAATAACAACCCAGCATGCTTTGTGGCTAAAAATGAATCTGAAAAGGGTTGGTTATGGCATAGAAAAATGAATCACCTCAACTTTAAAACAATCTCTCAGCTTGCAACGCTAAATCTTGTAGAGGGATGACCAAAAGGACCTTTACATAAGGATCGCCATTGTGACGCTTGTCAAATGGGCAAACAAGTTAAATCATCTTTCAAGAGAAAACCTTGTCTATCTACTTCTAGGATACTTGAACTACTTTACGTGGATTTGTTTAGACCTATTCAAATGATCAGTGTGAGTAGTAAAAATTATTCTTTAGTGATAGTAGATGATTTCTCTCGATTTACTTGGGTGGAATTTCTTTCATCCAAAGATGAAATATGTGACAAGCTCACAACGCTTATTCGACAACTCCAAACTTTGAAAAACCTTAAAGTTGCAAGAATTAGGAGCAATCACGGTACTGAGTTTACTAACAAAGTTGTTGAGAAATTTTGTACAGAAAATGGAATACATCATGAGTATTCAGCGCAGAACTCCTCAACAAAATGATGTTGTTGAGCGTCAGAACAGATCCTTGAATGAAACCACTAGGACGATGTTGTTTGAGTCCATGCTTGCTCCTAGGTATTGGGCTGAGGCAATCAATACTGCATGCTATACTCAAAATCGATGCATGATCAACAAATAACATGGTAAAACACCACATGAACTATGGGAACGTAAGCTAAATGTTTCATATTTTATGTCTTTGGTTCAAAATGCTTTATTCATAATAATGGATCCCATAACCTTAAAACATTCGATCCTAAAGTGGATGAGGGAATCTTTTTAAGCTACTCTAAGAGTGGAAAGAATTTTCGTATCCTAAATAGGCGAACTAATAAGGTTGAGGAATGCATTCATGTTGTTTTTGATGACGCTAACCAAGAGCCAAGTAAAGTTAACGCTATTGATGTAGGTGTTGAAGACATTTGTCATCAAGCATCCAAAATCATCATCGATGATGAAAGTGATGTCGATGATGAAATCTTTGTGCCCCCTCCTAAGACAGTTACTCCAGTTGGTGTCAATGATCCTATTGTAAGAATTGCTGATGATCATGAAGAGAATGATCATCAAGAGCAAAATGGAAACTATGAGCTTCAAGTGCCTGTGCAAGAGGTTAATGGTGATGTAACGCTAGATCAAGCGCCTCAAAAACTTCTCAACCTGTTCTAGTCAGATAGACTGTGGCTTCGTGATCATCCTCCAAAGCAAATTATTGGAGATATTAGAGCTCTTGTGAATGAGGCCATATTTGCGAGCTTCCTATCTTAAATAGAACCTAAGAAAGTGGATGAAGCACTAAGTGATCCCAGTTGGATTGAAGCCATGCAAGAAGAGCTAAATCAGTTTGAACGTAATAAGGTTTGGATGCTAATTTCAAGACCAACTCACCAAGGAGTTATTGGAACGAGATGGGTTTTCAGAAACAAGATGGATGAGAATGGTATTGTTATAAAAAAACAAGGTCAGACTTGTCGCTCAAGGATATTGCCAAGAAGAGTATTGATTTTGATGAGACATACGCTCCTGTTGCCCTCCTTGAAGCAATTCGCATGTTTCTAGCATATACTGCTTTTAATAAGTTTATGGTATATCAAATGGACGTGAAGAGTGCCTTCCTGAATGATAAACTATGGAGCAACCACCAGGATTCATCAACAACCATGGCAAGAGTATGATCTACAAACTAGATAAGGCGCTAAGTTGCCTTAAACAAGCACCTCGAGCATGGTCTGACACTCTCTCTATTTTCCTTATTGGTAAAGGCTTTCAAAAGGCAGTGTTGATACAACGTTATTTAAAATTATCAACGATGAAGATATTCTCTTATTCCAAATTTATGTTGATGATATTATTTTCACATCTACTGTCTATGTGAGAAATTTTCAAAAATGTGCAAGATCAATTTGAAATGAGCATGATGGGTGAATTAACTTTCTTCTTAGGATTACAAAACAACTCCCTAATGGAATATTTCTAAGTCAAACTAAATATACATGTGACATGATTAAGAAATTTGGTATGGAAAATGCATCATCTTCAAAAATTCCTATGAGCCAAACGTTTAAGCTAGATAAAGATGAAAGTGGAAGGAAGTTGATATCACTAATTATAGAGGTATCATTGGATCACTTCTTTATCTAACTACCAGTAGACCTAATATATGTTTTCGGTATGCATGTGTGCACGCTTTCAAGTTAATCCTAAAGAGCCACACTTGATTGCTGCCAAGAGAATCCTTAAATACCTAAAAGGCACACAACATGTGTGCTTATGGTATCCAAGGGACTCTCCTTATGAACTAATTGGTTATTCAGACACAGATTTTGCAGGATGTAAAATTGATAGAAAGAGTACAAGTGGTACATGTCAATTTCTTGGTGATAAGTTAGTTTCATGGCATAGTAAGAAACAACAATCCATAGCTACTTCTACAGCTGAAGAAGAGTATGTAACCGCTTGAAGTTGTTATGCAGAGATTCTATGGACAAGGCAACAACTTAGAGATTATGAAGTAATCTTAGGTCCTACCCCTATCCATTGTGATAATCAAAGTGCCTTATCTATGACTAAAAATCCAGTTTTTCATTCTAGAACCAACATATTGACATTAGATACCATTTTCTACGTGACCATGTTAAAAAAAAGATATCTTTATGCACTTTATTGGTACAAGAAAAATAATTAGCGGATATCTTTACCAAAGCGCTTAATGAACAGCGCTTTTTCACTTTGAGAAGCGAATTAGGTATGATCGATTTAAATGCTTACTCATTATGCATCCTACTTTATTAGGCATATAATTTAGGGGGGATCCACTTTACAATTGTGTCTAAATAATTTTGAAAAGTTGTAACAAGTTATCAAATTTAGGGAGAACCTTAAAATGTACTTGTACACGTCAAGTAAGCATCAATGATCAAAAACATTTTCTGCATAAATCATCAATGCTCTCTTTTTGTGCTTGATAAGTTGGACGCTCAAACTTAAAAAGTTTTAACTTAAGCGTCAACATAAGTCTTTAACGGTTTATATTAAGAGTTAATATCAATTCCCATTTTTAAGCTTTATAAAAATCTTTATAAACCCCTGCATTATTTTAAATCTGAAATGACGTGTTGGATAAGACTCAAAAATTCATTTTGATCACTATTCACGCGCTCTTATCACATCAAACTGGCAGGTAATTATCACTTTTCAAAATGACGATTCAGGTCTAGTACGTTCTTGTACACGCGTCAATGTACTATGAGTGTGTGCGTTACACTCTGAAAATGCTAAATATTTTTCAAAACTTAACCCCGAACGTGAAAATTTATACATGGGACTTACCAAATCCATTTTTTGGAATTTCACATCCGCAGTGAAAACTAAAAACGGCTGAGATTCATCAACTTTACACGTGGCAAAATCGCATTGATGAGAGAAACTGCAATTTACTTCTCTTTCATTTAAAAGACAAATTTGCAGAAACTTACTTTCTCTTTTACACTCAAACTCTCTGCAAGTTCTTATCTGTTAGGTGTTATGCCCTCTATGCTATTGAGCAATTAGATTTAAGAGGGTGTTTTATTTATATTGTATGAACATTATTATTGATTAATAAAAGGCATTGAGTTTGTTCTTATAAATCTAATTGTGGCATTGAATGTATTAAACAAATAGGTCCTTAAGATCGAGGTGTACTCACCACTGCTTATTTCATAAGTAGGAGCACTGTTGGAGTTAAGTGCTTAATCTTATAAAGACAGTTCGCGAGTTAAAGAATCTAAATTGGGTGTTTAGATTCGACTAGTATGACACTTGCTTTGACAAGGAAAGTGCTAGGTCTCACATTGATTGGATAGTGGGAGCTGGTGTCATGAACATGGTTAACGGAGTTAACATATACAAACACGACTCTTTGTAATCCTATCACATGGGTTTTTACTCAATGACAGTCAATGATGAGGATTACCGTTATAATAGTATGAGTGAACTTTAGACCTGAGGATTCATTTATATTGTGCTCATACCATTGAATAAGTTATTAGAGTAGTTAGGCCCAATCACCCATTGGTGGGGTCGACCTCGAAGTACGATTCAATTAGTGCGTTCGACAATTGGAAATGGACTGCCAATAAGGGATTCACTGTCTCGAAAGTAAACGAGAAGGTACTTGTACGTCATAGGTGTTGTGAAATTAAAGTCTTTGGCCAAAGCATTAATGACTGACTTATATTGGATATGAAGGGCAATTTGGTGATTTCACAGCAGTATGATTATAAAGTAAAGTATCAAGTTGTATGAGTTTGACGTTCCATGGCTCTTACTTGATCAGGTTGCATCAATGAAGAGTTTATACTCATATAGTATTTATAACACAAAAGTTCGTGATGAAATATTCATCTCGTACTTGATTGGGTTTCAGTATAGCTTCACAGGATGGCTTGGTGATAACTATATCCTTGGAATCCTCCCAACGCCAATCAAGACGAGCCTAGAGAGTCGAGCTATGTAAAGATGATAAATAAAGGAGTTTTACTGTTTGAAGGGTATTTTAGCTAACGTGCTTGGATAGCAAGTGCACTAGTCGTGCGTAGTAATAAAAGTGGACTAAAAGTCCGGGTTGTCGAACCACAAGGACTAGGTATTTTAGTTTATGATTACTGGAAATGGACAAAAGTAAATTGCAATAAAACGAGTAAGCAAGCGAAGAACAAAAGAGAAACGGACAATAGATTAAATCTCAAGAGTGATAAAACGACTAAGGCACATGCTACAACCTAATCTACTCTTCAACATATGTGAGCTACTCTTTGAATTATTAGACTCCTATTGCTTTGGTGGAATGACACGCTAGAAGCTAACGTGCTTGAATAGCAAGTGCACTAGTCGTGTGTAGTAATAAGTGGACGGTAAGTCCGGGTTGTCGAACCACAAGGACTTGAATTCTAGTTTATGATTAGCAAGAAAATAAGAGACAATTCAAATTAAAAAGATTAAAACAAAAGTAAATTGCAATGATATGAGAAGCAAAATGGAGAACAAAGGAGAACGGACTATAGATTAAAACTCAAGATCGATAAATTGACTAAGGCACATGCTCCAACCTAATCTATTCCTCAATATGCGTGAGCTACTCTTCGAATTATTAGACTCCTATTGCTTTGGTGGAAACTCCTTAATTAACTATTACCCGATGTCTCGGCACATAATAATCCTATGATTAATTGACGGTTCTCTAAATATGTCTATCCGAGAATCTAATCAATAGCCACGCATTAAAGTTCTAGAGCTTTCCCGAAAAAACCCGGCTAACAGCACCCGGAAATCTCTACCTATTTCTAGGGGCAATTCCACATTTGTTTCGAATGATGTGTTGATTCCTTTGAACCCTAATCTATCTTCTCTCAAATGACTAGATTAGGCAAGATAGCAAGCATATGGTGATCAAGCACATGATTGTGATAAAAGCACAAAATCAACACACAAAGCAACAGGAGAATTAATACGAAAATTAACTTCACATATATTGATTTGTAAATTAGGCCTTCACATGGCCTTAGTTCCACAAAATCAGCTCATCATCAATAAGTCAAGAAGATCTAGAACAAACATATACATAGTTATTAACATAAACATGTAAATTAAATGCAAGTAAACTCCCTAAGGCTTTAATGATGATGAATCCTTGCTTGTTGCTTCAATCTCTAGCTCAATCTCCCTGCTTCCCCTTCTTAGAGTGATGAAAAGATGGCTCAAATCCTAGAAAATGGCCTCCCAACTCCCAGATTTCCACCCCCATTCCGTGCTGAAAATTCCCATAAATAGGTTCCAAAAACGGTTACGACGGCGCCCAGGCGCGGCCGACGTGGCACTGTTGTCTTGGGGGAAAAGTAAAGGAGACGCCCAGGCGTGATTTCTGGTGCTCGGGCGCGGGAGGGCTCAAGCCTAGGCGTGGAATGTTTGGCTCCTGGGCGTGCGTCTGCGCAGCTTTTGTCTTCAGTAATCTTCTGGCGCCTAGGCGCGGGATCTTTCACGCTTGGGCGCTGTGCTGCGAAACTTAACTGGACGGCGCCTAGGCATAGTGAATGTCGCGCTGGGGCGCCGGTCTGCGAAGCATGTCCTGATGTAATTGGCTGGTGCCTAGGCGTGGTGAATCTCGCGCTTGGGCGCCAGTCTGCGAAGCATCTTGGTATGAACTTGTTTAATACGTCGTTTTTTCGCCCTTTCTCCGTTTGCATCCATTTACAACCTGAAATCACTCCACACACGGATTAAACACAAATGTGGCAAGAGTCAGGCGATAAATGAACCTAAACCATAAACAAAATGGACTTCAAAACACGTAAAAACGGCTCTTATCATGGAAAAACCTTAATTAACTATTACCCGATGTCTCAGCTCATAATAATCCTATGATTAATTGACGATTCTCTAAATATGTCTATCCGAGAGCCTAATCAATAACCACGCATTAACGTTCTAGAGTTTTCTCGGATAAATTCGGCTAACAGCACCCGGAAATCTTTACCTATTTCTAGGGCAATTCCACATTAGTTTCGGATGATGCGTTGATTCTTGTTGCACCCTAACCTATGTTCTTTCGAATGGATAGAATAGGCACAATAGCAAGCATATGGTGATCAAGCATATGATTGTGATAAAAGTACAAAATCAACACACAAAGCAATAGGAGAATTAATACGAAAATTCACTTCACATATATTGATTTGTAAAATAGGCCTTCACATGGCCTTAGTACTACAATTTAGCCTCTCATCAAGGCTTAAAGAAAATCTACTACAAACATATACATACTCATGGAAATAAACATGTAAATGCAAGCAATTAAAACTCCCTTAATAGCTTGATGATGGATCCTTGCTTTAGAACTTCAATCCTTAGCACCTATCTCTTTCTTGACCTTCCAACTGATGATAAAATGGTCCAAAAACCTAGAAATATGCCTTCAATCCCCAGGAATTCGAACCCTTTAAATGAGCTAAGAATTTCCTTTTATAGCTTCCAAAAACGGTTACAGCGGCGCCCAGGCGCGGGTGGATCGGCGCCTAGGCGCCGCCTACGTGGCAAGAGTTTCTTGAGGGAAAAGTCGGGCGGCGCCCAGGTGCGATAAAGGTGGCACTCGGGCACGGATAGTATCGCGCCTAGGCGCGGGATGTGTGACGCCTAGGCGCCGTACTGCGTGGGCTGCCTGTTCTTCTCTTCGGCCGGCGCCCAGGCGTGGCTACACTGGCGCCCGGGGGAGGGTCTGTGCACACTTACTACTTCTCTTCATTTTCTGGCGCCTGCACGCCAGTAATGTGGCGCCTAGGCGCCAGCATGCGAACGTTTCTCTAGAGTTCGTTTGAAATGCCGTCTTTTGCCCTTTTCTTCGTGTATCGTCGCTTAATACATGAATTCACTTAACAAACATATTAAAAGTACGAGTGGGACAATTCAAGCTATAAATGGACCTAAATCGTCAATAAAAGGGCTAAAAGCACGTGCAAAAATGACTCCTATCAACCCCCCCCAAACTTATCAATTGCTCGTCCTCGAGCAATAAGAGCTATAGGATAGGAAAAACATCATCAAACACAGGATAAACAAAAAGAAAAACTACCTAACTCACTTTCGTGGAGTACAAAGTTGCATTTAGCGAATGCAACAAGCCTTTGAACCCTTGAGTTACCTCAAAAGACGAGTTATAGTCTCGTGAGGTTTTGCATACGATATACCCACAAAATCTTAAGATTTTCAACCCCAATCAATCACCGCAAATCAATATGATTAAAAAAAATGCAATGGCATGAATTCATCTGTTTAAGCTCAAATTTACATATATATACACGTCACACACTTGCTCATGTTACGCCTTAACATCGAAAAGACCATCCTAAGGGTGTAGTGTAATAAATCTCAAGCATTATAGTAGAGTGGCATTCTTACCACTTTTCAAGCATTAATCCCATATCTATCAATTTTTGATTAGTTACATGGCACGAGAATTGAAGAGAACTTCATAGCCACTTAAAATTCATCACTTAATCAACTTTAGGCGTTAACTTATGCGACTTTCAACTCAAAACATTAAAGGCCAGACCATGTGCAATGTTTGGTTCTCTTAGGCTTTCTATGACACCCTTGTAACGAGCTTTAGGCCAATTACTCCCAAACCGGACGGCTTTAGGGTATTAAGAGTAGAGACACTTCTAAGGGCTTAATCGCTCGAGTGTCAAAGGCCACAAAACCAAACTAGGTCCTTATTCACTTAACACTTGCATTGGCTTGAGCTTAGCTCAAATTAGCATAATAGTACAGTATTCTAGGCATGGTGCTCTTGGCCCCCAGTATCTATTAAGCCTGACTTTTGCAGTCATACCAATGTTCAACCTCTTTTATTCTTGTTAAGCATACAAAGTTAACATTCTCAGCTCATAACACATGTGAAAATTCTAGATTGATATTTTCGGGATCAAGCTTTTAAGTGTTTCAAAATGGTTGTCCACTCAACTCCTCTACCCTCGATTTATGTGCATATGTGAATCATCTTAAGGACAATCTAGTCTCGTTTAGGATCCCACAAGCAAGAAAACTATGTGTATAGTCATTAAAATCCACATTGATAGGAGAACACATGTCATGTATTCAAATTAACCATTCTCAATGCATCAAGTGAAGGGTTGAAATTCTATCCAAAAATTTTCAAAATTGCACAAGTTTCACATGTAGAGTACCACCCCCGTTCCCCCCCAAAACTTGGACTAAAATATATAAAACATGGATAAGCAAGACTATAATGGATTTAATATACTCCTCCCCCCCCCCCCCCAAACTTATCATGAACATTGTCCCTAATGTTCGAAAAAGAGAAGGGCAAAGTACACCTCACCATAGGGTTGCTGAAAAGCAAACCCGAGTCCTCAAATGCAAATATATCTAAGAGTGGCAACAGCGGTGGGAGCAATGAATGCAACAACTACACACCAAACGATGCTAACCAGACAAAGCGTTAAGAAAGGATAGAAGCGAGAAACGAAAAGCACCAAACAACAAAACACAAGATAACAGAAATAAACAAGCATCGACTAGAAACAACGAATGGAACAAACATAACAAAATATCCGAAAAACAAACATCACAGCAACTAACAGCTAAACAAGATCGATACCTAACAAAAGAAAACAGGAAAAGGCTAAATAGACATGCTAATCATCCTCATTGACAAAACGGTCCACAAAATCATCATCTCTCATCTCATGGCCACCCTCATCCTCGTCTCCACCCATAATATCATCTATGTTGAGAATATCATCTGTGCCTCCCTCGGGCTCAGCTGAATCACCCCCAATGACTATAGCACCGGTACCAACCATGTCATCAGGTGGCGGAGCGGACGAGTGCGAGAAATGGGGGGCGCTAAATAGTCAAATGGCCCCCGGCCCAAGAATGCATCCTGCTATCGGAAAAGCTGACGAAAATAAGTGCTTCCCTCACTCATCATGACATGCATATCAGTCCTCAATCGCTGTAGATTAGCTCGAATGGTCTCCACATCAGACGATGTGGTGTGGCTGGAGCTAGTGCCACGAGCAGGAGTCGGACGAGCTCTCGGGGGAATAGGCGGATGGGCTGAAGCTGGGGTGTCTGAGAACGGAAGAGGTGAACCGGCAGGGTTTGTAGTCTCGCTCTGAAAAGCCCTAACACCGCCTGTCAAGCATAGAGCCGAAATGAGAGACAGGAAGATAAACGGATTTTTCTTTGGATTGGCTGACTCCCCACGTTTTCTCTTGACCTGTGTCGGGTCAACCACTGGAGTGAACTCGATACCCATCCTCTTGATATTCCCTAATAAAGTACGGTGGATCAACCCCACGAAGTTAACCCGTCGCTCTGTCATGATGGAAAACACAAGCAAGGCACAGTCCTTGTTCAACTCTGATCAGTTGGAGCTCGAGAGGAGGTTAAAGTGGATGAAGTCGAGCCAAAAGGCTACCTCGGGGAGCAAGATACGACGGGGTAAGTGTGACTCCCCTTCGGGCCAAGTCGTACCCTCAATAGCAATGACCCCAAGGACCTCGTCAAGTGAAACAATGTATGTCCCATCTAGCTTGTAGAGATCAAGATACCCGCAAGTCTGGGGAATCACCATCCTGAGGCACTCACTAAGAGTAATGGCATCAAAATTGACCCTGCGATCCCGAACCTCAATTGTGTGTGCCCTCCAACCCGATTTTTCTGTGATGGAAAGGTGTGCCTTGGCACTATAAAACTCCTGAATCCAAGGAAGGCGAATAGCCTCTAAGGGGCCACAAAAATAGTCCAAACCATGGAACTCAATGCGGGCTTTCACGACACTCTTAGCATTGGAAGCAAAAGGCCTTTCTTTGATAACCGTCCTACTGTATAACCCGTTAAAAATGAGTTCTGCTTTCGGGTGTAAAGAACGGGAAAGCATAGTCGGTGATATTGCGTCCTGTGGGGGCTCGGGGTTGGTGGATGACCCTTCCCCGACCTTATTTTTCCCTTTGGATGGGGGATTCTTTTTTCCCATGACAAATCAACAATCGGGTAGCGTAACCACTACAATTTGGCAACCACTTTCTCCGAATTCACGCAACTAACCCACAACAACACAAACAATCAAGCAACACCAATCAACCACCCAACAAATTGCACCTAAACTGGAGAACCAATTCACCTAAGACAGCCTCTTAGCCAATGTCACACAGTTTGGAGACCAAATATTGCAAATAATGCTCACAAACTCACTGTAAATCTGAACACAAACAGCCAATCACCATCCCCAATGCAACCAATCGATGATACATCAACAAGTTTGGCTGAATAACACAAAAATCAACAAGCCCATGCCCGATTTAACTCAAATACGAGGTAATAATTTCAATGGATAAGCCAATCACTCACCTTATTGCTCAAAGAGACTTGTGGACTGACGCAAATGAGCCCCTCACCGAGAGAGATCGAGAGTGACTTGTTCACGGCGGCGAATCGGCGGTGAATCAGAGGTTATAAGCGAAGGAGATCGGTGGAAAAGTGGTGGGAGGCGGCGGATCCGAGTAAAGAGAGAGAGAGATGATAAAATTTGACCTAATCTTTGATTGAATTTGAAAGAAATACCTAATCGGCACCCAGGCGCGGGTAATACGGCACCTAGGCGCCGTCCTACAAAGCAAAATAGGGCCTTTGGAATTCAGTCGGCCCCTGGGCGTGTTTTAGATCGACGCCCAGGCGTGGATTTGGTGGCGCTCAGGCGCCATGATGCGAAGCATTGGTGACTGCTGGGCTTCTGCGGCGCCTAGGCGTGATGTGTGTCGGCGCCCAGGCGTGAATTGAATTGCGCCTGGGCGTGGTTCTGCGAACCGAAATGCCAATTGAGGGTGATCGGTGCCTAGGCGCGAGGTATGCGGCGCCCAGGCATGGTTTTGACGTGTCGAAATTTAAGTCTGTTTTCTTCAAAAATAAAGAAAGACAACGACAGACACAAACTAACAACGACTAAGCAAGATTAAACAAGATAAAACAAAGCAAACTAAACTAGAAACACGAAAATAAAAAAAAGGAAAGAGCGCTTGGGTTGCCTCCCAAGAAGCGCTAGTTTATAGTCGGTAGCTCGACTTGAGATATGGAATCATGGAGGATCCCCGAGAGGGATGGACACTTTGTCCCTTGGTCCATCAATCCCCATATAGTGCTTACCATTGAGCGTTTGTCATGAAGGTTTGTCTCGTATCTGTTGTGAGTTCAATGGCACCTGAGGGGTATACACGAGATACAAGAAATGGTCCCGACCATCTTGACTTGAGCTTCCCGGGAAAGAGTCGAAGGCGAGAGTTGTATAGGAGAACCCTCTCGCCCACGTGAAACTCCCGGGGAAGAATATGCTTGTCATACCACGTTTTTGTTCGTTCCTTGTAAAGTTTGGCATTCTCGTAAGCTTGGTGGCGCCATTCCTCGAGCTCATGAAATCGGAGCAATCGATTTGTACCTACAAGAGTAGAGTCAAAATTTAGAAATTTAATAGCCCAAAAGGCACGATGCTCAAGCTCAACCGGTAGGTGACATGCTTTTCCAAAAATGAGGCGATATGGGGACATGCCAATTGGGGTTTTAAACGCGGTCCAATAAGCCCATAAGGCGTCATCTAGCTTAAGAGACCAATCCTTCCTAGATGCATTGACCGTTTTTTCAAGAATGCGTTTAATCTCCCTATTAGACACCTCCACTTGCCCACTCGTTTGAGGGTGGTAAGGGGTTGAAATTTTATGCCTTACCCCATACTTGTTCAATAAGTGTTCGAATTGCTTGTTGCAAAAATGTGTGCCCCCGTCACTAACGATAGCTCTAGGGGTTCCAAAACGAGTGAAAAATTCTTTTCCTTAAAAATCGAGTAACCACCCGAGCATCGTTAGTGGGCAAAGCCTCGGCTTCAACCCATTTTGAGACGTAGTCAACCGCAACAAGAATATACTTAATGGAACAAGAACTAGGAAAAGGTCCCATGAAATCAATACCCCAAACATCAAATAATTCACACTCAAGCATGCTATTCAAGGGCATTTCATGTCTTTTAGAGATATTACCCGTTCGTTGACACCTATCACAAGATCGGACATACAAAAATGCATCTTTAGAGAGTGTGGGCCAAAAGAAACCTGATTAAAGCACCTTAGCCACTGTTTTAGAGGGCCCAAAATGGCCACCTACCGACATGTCATGGCAATGAGCTAAAACCGATGCTATCTCCTCCTCGGGGACACATCTTCAAATGATGTCATCTGCACAAATCTTAAATAGATATGGTTCGTCCCACAAATATTGCTTCACATCAAATAAGAATTTCTTCTTTTGATGGAAAGTAATATCCGGGGGAAGAACTCCCTTGACAAGATAATTAGCAAAATTTGCATACCAAGGAATTGGGTCATCACATATAGCAAATAAGTGTTCATCGGGAAACTCTTCTCTAATTGGTGTATCATGCAAGTGTTCGGGGACTAGGGGTCTCTATCCTAGACAAATGATCGGCGACTACATTCTCTACTCCTTTCTTATCTTTGATTTTGAGGTCAAATTCTTGAAGTAGTAGAATCCACCTAAGGAGTCTAGGTTTAGCATCCTTTTTGGTAAGCAAGTACTTTAGTGCGGAGTGATCGGTGTACACAATTACTTTGTTCAAAACAAGATAGGCATGGAATTTGTCAAACGCAAATACTATAGCTAGTAACTCTTTTTTTGTGGTTGCATAATTCAATTGTGCATCATTTAGAGTCTTACTAGCATAATAGATGGTTCGAAGTATCTTTTCCTTCCATTGGCCAAGTACCGCACCAACCGCAGGAAGCTTCTCAATGACCTCAATCTTGGCTTGGTCCACTTCAATCCCTCTATGAGAGACTTTGTGACCAAGCATAATCCCTTCCCGGACCATGAAATGACACTTCTCCCAATTTAAAACAAGATTGGTTTCCTCACAATGCTTTAGAACACGAGTCAAATGATCAAGACATGTATCGAAAGATGTTCCAAAAACTGAAAAATCGTCCATAAAAATCTCAAGGAATTCCTTAACCATGTCATGAAAAATTTCCATCATGCACCGTTGAAAGGTGACCGGGGCATTGCACAATCCAAATGGCATCCTTCTATAAGCAAATGTGCCATAGGGACAAGTGAAAGTGGTTTTCTCTTGGTCCTTGGGGTCAATGCAATTTGATTATAGCCGGAGTATCCATCCAGAAAATAATAAAAATCATGCCCGGCTAACCTTTCGAGCATTTGGTCAATGAAAGGGAGGGGAAAGTGGTCCTTACGGGTGGTATCATTTAACTTACAATAATTTATGCACACTCGCCACCCGATAAGCATACGTGTAGGAATCAATTCATCGTTTGCATTCTTAATCACAGTTATGCCCCCTTTCTTTGGAACAACATGAGTAGGACTTATCCATGCACTATCAGAGATAGGGTAGATTATACCTACGTCGAGTAATTTAATAACCTCTTTCTGATCCTTTCAGTGTTGAGTACTTTCAAGAAAAATGAGCAAATAATCTTCTACATCCCTACATCGTGGACTCCGCATATGTTAAGGTGATTGGTGAAGAAAAAATGAGATATTATCTTTAGCTTGGAGGGAAGTCCACATCATCATCCGATGCATGGGAAAGAAATAGAAATAGAGGTGTTGATGGACAATACAAAACTTCGTGAGTGGATGATTGCTTGGTCCCAACCTAGGGTATGTAGCACAAATAATTGGCCAATCTTAAATCCAAATGGCCAAAAGTTGAAGCAATAACCGAGAGTGGATTGGAGAACGAATAAGGCATTCATACATAAACCACCTTGAGTCAATCTCTCACATAAAGTCAAGCAAGTGACTTTAAAAGAGCGCTTCTTGGGAGGCAACCCAAGCTTTGTGAGTTTTCTTTTGTTTTTTGTTTTTGCTTTTTTTAGTTTAAGGTTTCCTTTTTGTTTGTTTTCTCTGAGCATGCACTTTTGGCATGTGTTTCTATATGCTTGATGTTTTGTTTGATAATTATGTTGCGCATGTTAGTACCGATTTCTCGTTGTTTTGAGATACCAATTTTGATGAGATGAGCTTGATTTGGAACATATTTGAGATGAAGGATTTTTTTTATTTTTATTTTTACATCCTTGGTTGTAAGTACTCTTATACACTTTTACATGCTTTTATGCGAGACAACATTAGAGACAATGTTGAGTTTAAGTTTGGGGGTTGTATGTGGGTAGTACTTTTTGGTTTTAATACATTCATATGATTGATCACCATGTGTTTGTTATATTGCCTAGCTTATTCAAATCATGTGTTCCTATTTTTAGCTCAAGTTTGGGGGGAGTTTGTATGCTATCATGTTTATATGCTTTTACGTTGAGAAATTCAAGCATGAAAAAAATTTAGTCCTTCTAGTTGATGCATTGAGATTGATTAACTTGAAAAAAATGGCATGATTTCTATGAACAATTGTGAATTTAATGGAACATAAATATCTTTGGTATTGCTCGTGGAGACCCTAGATGAGATTTGATTCTCTTAGATGATTCACATTGCACATAAGTCGAGGGTAGAGGAGCTGAGTTAGATAACCATTCTGAGATACTTAAGGAATTTTTCCCGAAAATATTGGCATAAATTCTTTCACATATGTTACAAGTTGAGTAGTTAATTTTGTATGCTAAATAATGAATGCAAAAGGTTGAAATTTTGGTATGACCAAAGTGGTCAGGCTAATATGTATTGGAGGTGAAAGTTTCATGCCTAAATACTGTACTATTATGCCAATTTGAGCTAAGCTCAAGCCAAAGGAGTTTAATTGTTTAAAAGATCTAGTTTTGTTTCTTGGCCTTTGACACTCGAGTGATTAAATCCTTAGGACTGTCTCTACACTTAATGCCTTAAAACTATTTAATTTGGGAGTCATTGATCTAAAGCTTGGTACATAGGTGTCATAGAAAGCCTACTGGAATATGATATTGCACATGATCTAGCCTTGATGAATTTAAATGAAGTTTCATGTGAGTTTTTATGTTGAATGTTTGAGAAAATGAAATTTAATTGGCTATGAGGTTTTCTATGATTCTTGTGCCTTTTGTTTGATCGAAAGTTAATAGATATGGGATTAATGTCCAAAAATTGGTAAGGATGCCTCTCGATTATAATGCTTAGATTTATTTTCACTACACCCTATGGAGTCTTTTCAAGTTGAGGTGTCATATGAGCAAAATTATTTGATACGTATATATATATTTTTGAGCTTTAACAGGATGATTTTGTACCATTGGTTCTTGTTAATTATGTTGATATGCATTGATTTGGTTGGGTCTGAAATTTGTTGGATTTTGTGGGTATATCATCTGCAAACCCTCAGGAGACTATAACTCATCCTTTTTGGGTAACATAAAGGTTTAAAGGCTTGTTACAAATGTTAAGTGTAATCGTTTATTCCATGAAAGTGAGTTTATCCATTTGTTTTTGTTTTTATCTCTCTTTGGTTGTTGTTCTTGATCTTATTTCTATGCTTTATCGTTGCTCGAGGATGATCAATGGGTAAGTTTGGGGGTGTTAATAGGTTATGAATTCATGTATTTTAGAGCCTCATATTCATGTTATTTACATTTTTTTATGCATGATTTATACCACATATGCTTAGAATTTGTGTGCTTATTGAGTAAAGGTGGAAAATCATTGCAATTGAGGAAAACTGGACGGAAATGCAGATATTCAGAATACTTAAGAGTCCCACTTTAAAGAAGTTTCCTTCTACAATGTTGTATATCTATGTCTTGGCTTCATGTGGAAACTTGAATCACCCAAATCGAAGATCTGTAGAAGAAGTTATGAAGGAAACAAGATCGCTGCGCAGACAAAAAAACGTAACAGAACAGCACGTCTGACCGTGAAGAAGCCAATGTCCGTACGTTGAGTTGGTCAACGTTCGAACATGGGTTACCTGGTGTCCGGATGTGAGTTTGGCGAGAAAAGTCAGATTTTAAGTGAAAATTACGCACGAACGCTAGGAAGCGCAATGTTCAAACGTCGGCGTCGGGACTCGGGAGCAGCAGTTTTGGAAATTTCCAATTCTATTCAAAGAGGATTCTTCCACCCATTGGTTATAAACTAAGGCCATGTTTAGGCTATTTATGAGATTTGAGTTATAAATTCTGTTTTTCATATTAATTCCATTATTGCTTTGTGTTTTAATCTTGTTATTAATGCTTCATATGATTAGCTACCATATGTAAGATTTTATGCTTAAATTATCTGTTCGGGAGAAAGTGATTTAAGGTGCAAAAAAGATTAATATCATCTTCTAAGTTCATTGTACAACGCCGGATGCTGTTAGTCGGGTTTATTTGGAGGGATAAATCTGAATTAATCTGGAGAAATTCTAATTTTTAATGCATGCAAGAGAGATTGCTACATCCAATATAGTATAGGTTATCATGAGCAAGGGATCCGCGTGATAATAATCTTAAGGAATTTTCCACCTTAACAACATTAGTCGAATTATATGAAAATGTGATTTTAACAAGAATTGATTAATTTATGCCAACACATGTGTCTTAGTTGCTCTCTTCCATAGCTATCTTGATTTTGACATCTTGTTTCTTTTATCTTTCTTCCGTCATAATCTTTTAGTTACAAGTTAATGTGGGTTCGACATCCCGGACTTAATTGTCCACTTTATTACTACACACGTCCAGTCCTCTCGCTGTTAAATACACAATTGGGTTTTCGAGCATCACCTCTATCAACCAAGAACTGAGCGAACACTACAATTTTGTCATATCTCTTCTGGAGAGAAAACAAAGCATCGCTCAGGCCGTGTATCCATATCTTGAAGAGTACTACAGACTCTTCATTGTAAACGATGATCAACCTTGTCTACCGCACAATCGTCTAATAGCCTTCTCTATCGACTATCGCCCAGATATTATATTTTTCATCCCTTAGGCGAAGTCAAGGCTAAATTCGGATCATGTGTTGGACATAATTGGTTCAATATGGGTTAGGGCTATGGATAATCCTTTACGCACCTTTGTTGACATCATTTGTATATTATAGCGCAGACTTCTAGATCTTCTGAACAGTGCTACAGACCCACTCTCTAAATCTCCGTCAGGCAAATTGAACTTTCAATTTGATGTTTTTCGCCAGATCGAGCCAGTGCCAATGGAAGCTACCTATACTGTGATTAGGGGTGTACATAAACTCGCTCAAACCGACCCGATCTGCCAGAAAACCGATGGTTTGAGATTATTAAGTAATTGTGGTGGGTTGAAAAAATTGCAACCCGCCACTTTCGGGTCGGGTGGTAGGTTTAATAATTGTAACCCGCTTAAGCCGCCACCCGACCGCTAATTGTATATGTCATAAGTATATATATATATATATATATATATATAGAGAGAGAGAGAGAGAGAGAGAGAGAGAGAGAGTTAAAGATTAACCCTAAACTCTTAAACTAAATAGCATATATATAAACTCTAATAAGAGTGGTTTTATTCATATTAATGTAAAACACTTTATTTTTAATTTGAGTAAATAAATTATTTCATTTGAACATATGTTTTTACTTGATTTGAACGAAGATGTAGATGTATATTTTGATGATAAACTTATAACATAATTTAATTTTATTAATATTTTAGAGTTTACAATTCATGATAAATATGATTTTTATTTAATAACACCACTTATTTTTGTATTTATCACCAACTCAATTTTTTTTAGTTAAATGTACAACAAATATGTTATTTAGTTTCTTACTTACTAGTTGAAACTAAAAGTAAGTTGTAAGAACTATAATTATAATTTGATAACCCGCCAACCCGCCCGCTAAATACATTAAACCCGACCGACCCAAACCGTTCGGTTTGAAAGGATAATAATGCGGTTTTGATTTGAGATTTTGTCAACCCGCATATATCGGGTCGGGTTGATTTTTTTCTTTAAAACTGCCCGAACCCGACCGCGTACACCCCTACTTGTGATAGAAGAAGTTCCATCCGCTGATGCAGTTGAAGATAACTCTCAGATGGACTTGAATTCGACTCAGAGCGTCTCTCTGGAACCAGTACCTCAAGCGCCTACTTTGGCTGAAGTGGTTGAACCACTCCCTGAATCTGGCGATGTAACTGTTCCTCACGTTGAAGGTGAACGTGCGACTGAAGTGATTGCAACGTCTACTCAACAAAACAAGCTTAACGTTGATATTGCAGTAGTTGTTGAGTTTGCTGAATTATTTGATAAAGTGCCAGGCAAAGCGTTCAACACAGCAAATATCCTATCTATTGGATCCCTCAAGACCACCTCAAAGTTCAAGCTCAAAAGTGTTACTCCAGCAGTAATTCAGAGTGGTCAAGAGTTCTCCTCTATTTTGAAGGATACATTGGAAAAAGTTTGAGATCACGCTGAGAATAATGCCAATGCCATCTATTGGATTCAAGAAGACCTTTCAAATCACAAAATGTGGACTCTCACATAGTCAATATGAGTGATGCAACCCAGCATACAGTCTAAGAGTGCATTAAAGCGTTCACCGATATTACGGACGCTAATGCTGCGACTATTCTGGATTTAAAGCAACACTTCACCAACAGCTATGATTATTGTCAAGGGACTCTACTCAGATTGCCGAGCAGATGGGATTGCTAATAGAATATACTATGAAGCATGATGGCAATAAGGGGAAAAGATGAAGCGTCATCATAGTTCAAGAGCGTCTTCATCAAGTTCAAAGAGCCAAGAACTTGAGCCTACTCCAAGTCAAATCCTTCCTACACCTCCTTCGCTCAACAGAGAGTCCAGATACCCATTGTGGGTTGCTTCCATTGGAGCGCCTAGTAACGTTTTTGGGTTTCCTCCAATTCGGCAAAGGCCTGATTTTCCAGTGCCTTCTCAAGCTTATTTAGAACAATTCGACGTTCCTATTGACCGAGCTCCTCTCCCTCAGCCATCTAAACCTGAAGAAATTGCTAAGGAGAAGAAAGTGTCAGCGTTCAATCAAGTGTACAGAATCAGCCTAAGGCATATTGGCATTGATCCCACTGAACGGGATAAGCATTGGTCCTTCTTCAAGCTTCAGAGTGAACTGAAAAATAAGAGCGCCATCAATATAGACCATTTTGCAATGATTGCTCTTGACGATCAATAAAGTTATCTACACTGAAATATCTAGAAGACATAATCTGAAGACCGGTCAAGTGAAGAAGAAGAAAAAGAAAAGCGAAAGCTTTAAGAGACCACCGAGAAAATGATTTATCTCTCTGTCTCTTTTGTATTTTTTTTTTAGTTTTAAGTGCCTTGTAATTTTTCTTGATATATCTATAAAGAAGTGCATTTCCAGCTAAAACATCTCGTTGAGGTTTAATCTAACCTTAACTAACAGTAATCTAACTTATTCGAAGCTAACTTTGTATTTTGGCTGTCTAACTCTTGAACTATAAAAGAGTAAGTATTGTCATCATCAAAAAGGGGGAAATTGTTAGGAAATTTCTTGTTAGATGTTTTGATGCTGACAATTAGGTTTTATGTTAGACCCTAATTTATGTAAGTTTACTTTCATTAGAAATTATGTACAGACTTTGAGCGTCAGATTTGTATAGGACTTTTATTTATTTTTATTCTAGATTGTTAGACTAAGTATTTTCAGACTAAGCGTCTGATATTACTCTGAGTGAGTTTGTCATTAGTTAAGTCTGAAGTACAAGCATCTGAAGTCTGAATAAAGATGAAGATCTCTAAGCAAGCGTCAAGCTACTTCAAGCGTCGATGTGAAGATTCAAGCTAAGGACCATTCAAGGTTGAATGAGCGTCTACCAAGACAGAGTTCACCTGAATTTATTCCTAAGTCCACAAGGAGTTAAATGCAATTCTCACAACATTAATGTCCAACGGGCATTAAATTCAAACGCATTAAATGTTGATAAGAGCATTAAATGTGATAAGCACTCCAGGATGTATGGAGAAGCCTTTCTATTAGACTATCAACCTAAAAAGTCTACAGCACCAACTTTTGCAGCAGAATTTCAGGGATAAAGGACAAAAAGTTGCCCACTCGCGAAAGTGATAGACACGCGCCAAGCTTAGTGTTAAATAGACACTTTACCCAAGAAAGTCTATAAATAGGACTTCAGCAACAATCCAAAACATAGAACAACAAACTTACAAGCCGAATCTCTGTTGCATTGAAGTCTCAATTCTTAAACTTTCAGAAAAGCTCGAACATTCATATCAAACATTCCTTTAGCTTTTCACCAATCCCTAAGACAGCCATTAATATCTCAAATATCTTTTTAGAAGAACCCTACACTCCTATTGAGATATTCAAGTTGTTTGAACTTCCAAAAATCAAACAAACTAGTTGACAAAAACCCCTTTCAATCTCGCAATCTGTGTGAAGTCGAAGTTGAAGACTTGCATTATTTCTGGGTGAAGAAGCAAGTGGATCAAAGTACTTTGTAGTTGGAATCTGTGTGACCAAGGAGCTCAAGCTAATCTTTATCCAATCTATCCTCTTATTGTAGAAGTTTCTGTGTGATTCTTCGAAAATCATTTAGTGGATTTCCTCCGATTGAAAAAGGAGAAGAAGGATATAGTTGGGATTACACTACCCAACAAACCTTTCAAACTTTGTGTTCTTTAGTTTATCATTTATTTTCTCAATTATTTTATATCATTGCATAAACAGATAAGTAAACACATTGATAAAACTATTTCAAACTGAAGCAACTAAGTAAAATTTTGTGATGCTAAACCTTTGTAAAAGAAGACTGAAAACATTTCCGTTGTGCTAACGCTGATAAGAGAACTGAACGCTTTGCCTAATTTGGTTAAGTATTCAAATCTTAAGTCTAAGTTAACTTTCTAAAAACTGTCTTCAAGTAGACGCTCAGCCAAGCGTCTATATTCTTAAGCGTCCAAAAAAACCTTTTGAATACGAAATTTTTGAAGTTGAAGAAACTTCAGGGTCTATTCAACCAACCCCCCCCCCCCCTCCCTCTTTTAGACCCTTTCATATGCCACTTGGGACCAATAGCACTTTTCACATGGAGTGATGGTGTTCATATGAACTTCAAAACTAACGTTGTTCGTGATATGGAGGCATCTAATTCCTCTGTGGCACCTTCTTAGTGTATTAAAATATTCAAAGTCCCACAGGGCCTGCCAAAATTTGTAAACAAGAAATTTTATGTCTGTGAAATAACAAACAAGAAAAGTTGTATAAAATATATTTAATTAAATCAAACGTTATAATGAGTACAAATCTCTAATTTTTTTATCCTGTGATTCTTCACTTGAAGAACATGAGCTTTAAATTTAAAATCTTTAAGGAAGAGCTTGGCGCTTTGATCTTCTTCAATGTTGATTTAATTTCCAATAACATTAATTCAAAGGCTTTGAGCTATAATTTTGAATTAAACATTATAAATTGTATGAATTTGATGACGGATTTTACGTATTAGATCTTCATCAAATTTAATTTGGACTTTAATAACAAGGTTTAACACCTTATTACGAATCAAACGTTATCATATAAGAAGTTCCGCAATAAACGCCTTGAATTTCTCCATAGAACACCGTGAATCTTCTTGAACTTAACGATTTGAGTTGAGAGAGTTTTGAATCATTCCTCAATATCTCTTTGGCACTAATGCACTTGTGAGTTGGTGAAATGGTGAATTGGTGGATGTGATGCTTATTGTAATTGATTCATCATTTGAAGCTTTTGGGAATTGTTTGCTTCATTGCTGACTTCTCCCCTCCAATAGCTCTCGGACATGTGGCCCACGAACTCCACTTGTGCCATGCTCAACTCCCTGTCATGTGATTGAGTGGACAATTCTTAGAACGTCTTAGGTTTGACCCTTCAATGATATAGCGAAGGCCCCAATGTATTCCTTGGATGCACATCTTTATAGCTGAAGTCTCTGACATATGATCTTTGCATTTATGGCTCAAGCTCCTCCATTGATTGATGTAACCAATGATGATTTCATCTTTCCATTGGTGAGAGTTAGTGAGCTCCACCATGTTGACTGTCCATCTGGTGCTATAAAAGCAATTAAGGAACTCACGATCCAATTGCCCCCAACTGTTCATTGAGCTAGCTCCAAGTCAGTGTACAAATCAAATGCATGGCCCTTCAATGATCAAACAAATTATTTGACCAAGTGATCGTTGTAAGTTCCATCATCATTGCATGTCTCGACAAAATGGGCCACGTGTTGCTTCAGATTACCTTGGCCTTCAAATTGCTGGAATATCGGAGGTTGATAGCCTGTTGGTATCTTCAAATCATCAATTTTTCAAGTGTATGGCTTAGCATATGTTAAAGATAATTTGGAGCTTCCATCAAGTTTATCTTTGATAGTTCCCATGATAAACACCATCAGCTAGTCAATAGGAATCAACCCATCAGACGAAACTTGAAGCTCTTTAGTTGAAGACTTCTCTTTTTCAGTTGATTGCTGCTTTGTTGATGTCTCAGCTTCGCCATGAGACTCAAGTTGTTTTCTTGTCACATGGTTAGCATCATTACTTACCAGCTTTGCAATTTGAGCGTCTTGCTCTTGCATTTGTTTGGCAAGTCCTTCAACGGCTTTATCAAGCTGAAAATCTGCTCTTCTAGAGTTGTGGCATTCGTCATAGCGCTAAGTGCTACTTCAATTTTGATGAAGCGAAGAGATGAGAGGTAGAGATAGTCCCACGCTAAAATTTGTAAACAACAAATTTTATGTCTGTAAAATTACAAACAAGAGAAGTTGTACAAAATATATTTAATTGAATCAAACGAAGAATAAGTACAAATCTCTAATTGTTTATCCTCTGATTCTTCACTTCAAGAACACAAATTGGAAATTATGAAGGGGGAGCTTGGCGCTTCAATCTCCTTCGATCTTGATTTAATTTCCAATAATGTTAATTCAAAGGCTTTGTGCCATAATTTCAGATTGATGTTATAACTTTGATGAATTTGGTGACAAATTTGACGTCCTTGGTCTTCACCGAATTTGATTTGGACTTTAATAACGTTAATTCATAGGTTTAACACCTTATTACGAATCAAACGTTATAATTTGAGAAGCTCCGCGATGAACGTCTTGAATTTCGTCTTAGAACGCCGTGAATCTCCTTGAACTTGATGATTTAAGTTGAGAGAGTTTGGATACCTTCCTCAATATTTTTTTTAGCTGAAATGCACTTGTGAGTTAGTGAATTGGCGAATGAGTCCTGGAATTTGAAACCCCTATTTATAATTGTAGGGGTAGAAGATTTTCCATAATTATCGAACGAGGTGGCGCAATTTGATTGAGCACCATGATTTAATTAGAAATCACTTCCACAACTTGAGAGCTTGAGTTGCTCTAAGTGTGATTAATTACCACAATCATGTGATTTGAATAGCTATGATCAATTAATTTGATTTGAATGACCTTAATCATGTGATTTTGAAACATGACACCTTTGGATTTGGCGAAATATACGTAATAAAATATCGCTTATTTGCTTACTTTAGGAATTAAAATTGATTAAATTCCCAAAATATAAATAAGAGAATTAATATCGATATTTAATAATAATTTTACATGTGTAATTGGATACAAATTTTTGGGTAATTCTATGGTGGACCGGGAGTGTTGCTCCCGGTCCATTTTTCACCACACAATCACTTAGGGTGCGGTGGTTTACACAGGATAAGTGGGTGTGAAAACCACCACATTCATTTTGAATATGTGGTGTAAAATGGATCGGGAGCAACACTCCCAATCCCACCTTAGAATTTTCCCAAATTTTCATTGTCTACCGGCTCCAGTAGGATAAAAAAGAGCCACTTGCTTATTTGTTTATTATTTATTATTTCTTTTAATCTTGATAAAAGAATAAATGCAGTAACGACAATTAGTTAGATGTTTGGTAGTTAATGCTTATCATATAAAAGTAGGTATGACTTCTATAGATGTCAGTGTATTATAAAGGGAAAATTACACGTAGATTTCCGTACTTATTGTGTAATTAACAAAAAACTCCTCACCTTTGAAAATTACCAACACCCTTTTCAAGGGGTTTATTTGTAAAATTTACAGGAATAAAATCATAATAATATTTAAATACACAGAGAGTGTAATTGTAAAAATATCTGTGATATGAGGAGGATTTTATATAATTTTCAAAAAGGTTGGAGGGGGTTTGGCATGCAATCAGGGGGCGGACGCACGTGTTGCCCGGGGGGCACGTGCCCCCACTCAAATTTTTTTTAAAAAAATATATACTTATTTTTTTGTTTTAATTGGTAAATTTACATTAGTGCCCCCCACTCAATTTTTCAAAGTGCCCCCCTCAATACCAAATTTCCAATTTTCATCTGGATTTTCAGCTTAGAAGTTGTAATTGACCTAGTTTTTTATTATATTTTTTCTCATAAATATAGGGTACCGTACCGCGGGGGCCCTCCCCTTAAATCCTCCGTCTATTTGGCAAAAAAACAAATTGTATAGCTATATCACAACAATCTCGCCCCCACTGACATTAAATCCTAGATCCGCCACTGCATGCAATTATATAATAACTAAGGAGATCTATGTGTACTTTCCATATATTTTGATTGTACTAACTTTTATTTTTCAAGTAATGTTTTCAAATTGCAAGTTAGTTAATTCTTGCCCAAATTTCAGTATCACTCAAAGGAAATTCTAGGTGACAATATTCTAGATTGGATATATGTTGTTCCTACTTCCTATGTACATTGGGATCCTGGAATAAAATGTTGAGAGGCTGAATTCCCGTTAAAGCAAGAATTTTTTTTTACAATATGTGCAAGTAGATATTCAATTTATTTTCATTTTGATAGATAGTAAAATTCACGTCTAAAAAAAAGAAAACTAACCTTCAATAAACTTTATAGTACTTTCAAAATATATAAGCGATTCTTTAAAAAAAAAAAAAAAACAATATCAATGTCATACATGACGTTCTTTTATGACATAACATATATTGAAAATCATTTTTGTATCAAATTTCTCTGTTATTCTTCTCTCTGTATATAAGTATTAAACAATCTGCAAGGTATTGCTCTTCATCTTGAGCCTATCTTTTACCAATTTCATAAGTGGAATGTTGATAATTAAAATTGTTGATAATTCAACTTCCCAATTTTGATAATTGCCTTTTAAATTGTATATGTGCTTTGATAAATAGAAAAATTAAAATTGTTAACTTCTCTTTTATACCATCTCTTTTTGAATAATTCAAAGAATTTTTTTTAAATTAAAAAGATGTGGTCCGGATAAAAAAAGGTTAAGAAGAATCCCTTTTTGAATATATGTAATTCATCCTATTTGCTACTTCGTGGATGATTAATTTTTCTGTTGCTATATATGTGATTCAATTGCATGTTTAGGATTTAAAAAAAACTAGATCAAAGATAATAATCTGGTTAGATCGTTTTTCAAATTCCTTCTTGATATTAAGCCCGTATGGAATTGGGATTGAATCTTATAATTTTTATGTCTAGCATTATAAGTGATGACATGAAAACGTTGTTGGGCTGGGTCCATTGCTCATATTATTGGGATGGATTCAAGCAAAATAGATTGTTTTCATTGCTAATTATCAAGTTGCCCTCTGGGATTAGCCCTCTGGGATTAGCATGTCTAATAGTGGCTCATACTATTGGGGAATATTAGGTCGGAGGGTTGACCAAAGGGTTGACCATGAGACATTTGACGGTCCGACTTAATGTTGAGGTAGCATATGGGTCTCATGTTATTTGAGCATATGTAAAAGACGATACAAAACGATCTTGAGAACTACTTAATGAAGTAGAAGGCCTCGAAAGCCAACCAATTGGACCAATCATATGGGCTCCTATTATTGATGTGTATGGTTGACTCCAATTGGATTTCAAGCCCACTAAGAAAATTAATTTTTCCTCAAAACTTCACCAAGAGGATGATGAAGTACAACAAAACAATTAGCAACTTACACAAACAAAGATCAAATTGTATAAAAATTTTATTTAGAAAGAATTATCTAATATTTCACATTGAGGAAATGGGCTTTTCAACCATCTAAATCAAAGGAGATCAGAAATTGACTCTACAACCAATAAATCAAAAGAGATCAAACACGTATCAATGACTCATACATAGTAATAGGAGATACAATAGGAATTTTAATAGAAACTCCATTCAAATCAAAAGACCACCTATGAATTATCCAACATAACACCCATTGACATGTATATTCATTATGCTTTAGGGATTATTGTGAGCCCGGGACAATAACAATTGTTCGTGTTTTGGAACTCCCGAAAAGTTCACCATAACACACCATTGACATGCATGTTCATTATGCTTTCGGGATAAATGTGAACCCGGGACAATAATAATTGTTCGTGTTTTGGAACTCAAGAAAAGTTCACCATACACAAACAATTTTTGTTATTTTGGGACGTAGAGTCCAAGGACTCACTAAAAATCATTCTACTTTAGTATGATAAATATTTGACAAGCTGCAGCCTCAATGGGGGACAGAAACACAAAAGACTGAACTTTGTTAACTGAAGAACTCTTCACAAGAGGCTTGAATATCAACGTCATCCCGTTCCAACAAAATGCTGAAGAGGCAAAAACACCTGATGAACTCAAGCATTCACATTTACACTTACTTTCCGAGTTCTGAGGTGGAAAGATATACATATCGAAGGTATACCTTAAGCTACTAGTATTTAACTGTAGCACCAAAGTTACACAACTTTTAGCAGAAATGTCGTGCATAAAAGAGCTTAGCAAAGTAGAGCTTTTAGAAAGTAAGCCGCCTTGAGTTTTATCCATTTAGATTCGCAACTTCTTCTCAACCCTGATGAATATATAGACAAATATACAGCAATTTAGAAGTGAAGTACGTAGAAATAGCTTTAAAATAACGCAAATTCGACTGGCTTCACAAAGTATAATTAGGGAATAGAAGCGAACTAAGCAAATATATAGATGTTGATACTTTGGGTAGTCATATACATATTGAATTCTTTTCATCTTGAAATAAGGCAGTTCTTATACAAACAATTTAATGAGACATCTTCAGCTATTTTCATTCTTACGAGACGGGAAATTCTAGCCCGCTCCCGGCTGGCCAAACCCATGTGTATTTTATAAAATAACTTGCCAATTATATCGCAAGTGTAATACACTCCCTTTGTAAAATACACTTGGGTGCGGCCAAGCCGGGTCTGGGTTAGAATTTTCCCTTACGAGACATCTTCAGTTCATCGATACATATGAAGACCCTTTTACTCCGATTGAAAGTGACATAAGAATGAGAATTTAGAATTACATCACTTTTCCTTTTCATTCGGTGATATTTATTTCTTTCTTGACTTGGTGTTACTTTGAGTATATATTTGAAGTCTTTGAATTACTTTAAAATAAAATGTAACAGAAAGGAAATAATAACATCAACAAACCTGCCTCCTCCTTCGACATTGTAAAATGTACCAAGAACGGGCCACCACATAACAAGGAAGAAGAAAGCCAGCTAGCTGAAGGATGGAAATCTGATACTGAAAAATAATAACAGAAGGAAAAAAGACAAAAGTCAAATTTTACAATGTTTAGATTAACAAATAGTAGATGAATCTTGTTTATACAAGAAATGAATACTAGAATTTTGTAGTAGAATTAAAATTCAAAGAAAGAAAATGTCAATTATGACTTACATGGAAGAAGTCTGATGATTCTCGCTGCATACCAAAGTCTTTTGTGACCATAAGCGTTTGACGTATCAGCAAGAGTAGCATCAACTGCAAATACGAAAATAACCCACTGTTCAAATTTTACTGAAAAACATTAAAATAATAAAAATATACTCGAAAAATCCATTTTAAAACCTATTTGTGTTAGCTTACAATGATGGCTACGGAGCGGAAACATGTAAGAGTGCCACTATTTGCTATGGCATAGTCATCATACTCCGATTGGAGAAACTGTCGTTCAGCTGCTGCAAAAGCTAATAAACGAGGGTCCCGAAGATCAACATGCGGGCCCCAAGCTTGTCTGAGGGAAAGAGCAAAATGTTATGAATCTTGATGAAGTTGCTGATAAAAGCAAAATAAATTGATGTTAATCAGTTTAAGCTCCCTCAGAAACTACAAAAGTAAAGGATCAATTGTGAGTATCTACAATTTTGTCAACATGGCGAAATAGAAATGCAATGGAGAAAGTCTAATATTTGAAGCTATATAAAGAAAACTGAAATCTAAAGAGAAAGCTAGAAAATAAGGATCTTTAAATAAGAAAAATATAAGATCAGACAGCATAATCTAGCAGATCAAAATATTGTTGAAACATATCTAAATAACTCAAAAGTACAGGATTAGACAGAATAATCCAACATCGATCAGAAAACATTTCACAGTATTAGGTGCCGAGTAAAATAAAGTTCATAATTCTGCCAAAACTATGCTGTGTACAAACGAAGAGGTATACCAGGTCGAGGAAATAAACAATGCACAATCCAAGTAGCCAAAATATAACAGCTAGTGACCACAGGCAGGCAAGTTTTAGATGATCAATAATTCACCTTTTTTCTATTTGCTTTAGAAATTTAAGCCTTGTTTCTATTTACATCTAAGTAAACAGATCATACCAATTCAACCCATTTTTTACGTGATAAAAATAAAGAAGTGGTAGAATCTTCAGGATTTAATGAACTAGAGTGAAGAAAGATAATTCATGGGGCCGAGATAAAGCTTTGTTGTGTTCACTTAAAAAGTAGATTGCATCGATGAAATGCCGAAGTAGATAGAACAGAGTACAAGACAGAATAAGAATCAACAGAGTTGCACAATTAATCACAACATATGGGCATTTTATAAAGTGATTAAATAGATATCCATAAAATACCTGATATCAATGGCCATAACATGGGAATTGCTCTTTGGTGGTGGACTCGTATAATTCGGTGAAAACATCTGTTGACATAAAAGACAACAGTCTGATTATTGAGTTTTTAACAAAATATCTAGTTTTCTCATGAATGCAATCCCAACCTGATTGCAGATTTCGCACGTGATATCGCCTTTCTTGTTGCACCATCTTTGAATACACTTCCTATGAGCAAACTAAATTAAACCAAACGAAATTCAAATTAGAATTTACCTCAGAGTTTCATCTACCAATAACTCAAATGAAACACGGGACAGCTTCATATTGTGGGACATATGTCACTCATAAATAGACTGAAGTTGGAACTATTGTCAAAATTTCAATTATAGGCATGATAAAATGGCTTTCCTCCTTTTAGTGGAATGTCAGTATGCATATTCTCAGGCCTGTAAAAATTACATTAACCATGTTAAAAAGCACCTTTCAGATGCACCAAAAAAAATGGCTAATCTAGATTCATTTTTCATTTCGTTTTGTGAATACATCGTCTGAAAAGGTTATGAGAAGATTCCAGTGGTAAATGTGTGACAATAAAATTAATTTGACTAGTAAGCTGAAAAGTTAAAAAAAATTGAGTTGAGAATTTCATTTTCAGAAAACATTATAGTCGATTTAACTATTTTCAAATGTAAAATAAAGATTGTTTTCTGAAAATGTGCGTTAGGCATTCCAAAACTAGGAAACATGCTTTGAAAGGAAGGTTAAAAAAAAGGTTTTGTTTCTTTAAAATGTTTTCCAAATAAAAATTCCAAAAAATGATTGGATCAATATAAAATATCACAGAATCATATAATTGTAATGTGACCAACAATTAACTCTAAATAGAAAAAATAAAAATAAACTATATGAAGTTGTACTAGGAAAATATTTTTCCGTATTCATGTAATATAATGTCATTCACATGCTCATGAATAAATTAAATTATCCCAACAGAAAAGTCCAAGCAAAATGAAAGAGTATGAATGATTAAAAATTGGAAAAAATGAGAAATCCCTATAGCAATCATATTCATATGAACCCATTCATTAATGATCTCACGCCAAAAAAGTAACAAAAAAATTCCAATTACAAAATGATAATAGACATATATATAGGCCAGAAATTCGAGTCATTAAATGCACAACTGCACACAGTTAAAACCCAAAAAATTGAAAAACCCAATAAATGGAAGCAAAAATGAGACGGCGTCTAATTAAAATAAAAGCATTAATATATGCAAATACAAAGTTTATCACATATAATAAAAGTTAGTTTAAAAACAACCCAAGTTTGAACAAAAAGGAAACATCTTTTTTTTCTTTTTTTGAAAAACAGAAAACAGAAAGTCCCGTATTCAATTTACAAATTGTGATTTTTCTCTTGATTCTTATAAGGTCTGCGTGGCCATAACTAAAAACTATTTGCCCAGATTTATCATGTCAGATTATACCCGTCTAGAATTAAAAAGATATATTTATTAGGTAAATAAACCCCCCAAGAATGACAAAGTATAGACACAATTGAACAAATATTGTTAAAAAAAGGAATAAAACCTTGAGAGTGCCATTGCAAGCACAAGGAGCCTCCATATCATCTTTGTCATCATCATAGCCTTCCTCTTGACAAATTCTACACTCTCTCAAATTTCTCCTTATATTATCATCTTTACTAACACTTCCTCCATGGATGTTGTTTTCACAAACACTAACATTAACACTACTTTCTTCTTCTTCTTCTTTTGCTCCTTCCTCACTACTACTATTATTATTACTATTCACTGATGATGGTGACTCTTGAAAGCATGCAGCTGATGATATTATTCTGTCAACACACACCATAAATTCATCCACCATTCTTTGATTTTTCCTTCACTTCTCTCTCTCTCTCTCTAAACAGCCTGAAATTTAAAAAAAACAAATGGGTTTTTTCGCAAGGGAAGAAGTATATATATATATATATATATATAGAGACACACACACATTTTCCCGATAGAAAGTGGGGTGGGGTCAGGGGTGGGGTGGGTTTAAAAAAAAAAAGAAAGAAAAGTGGTGGTTTGTGGGGTGGGGCGGCTATAGTGGCGGAATTTACGAGTGGGGCATGCGTGTAGACTTGAAAGGACCAGAATAGCCCTGACTAGTGGGGTTATTTACAAGAAATATCTTCGTGTGCGTCTTTAATGGGAAGTGACTAATGGTAACAACTGACTGTAACCAAAAGTAGTCGAGTAGTCAGTCTGTGTCTCGAAGAGAGTGAATTGCAGGCGAATGATGGTTTCATTTGGTTACCCAACTCTCTCTCTCTCTCTCTACTTTGCCTTGGGTTTACCAATTTTACAGTTTTTCTTTTTTATCTTTTCATACATATGTGGTTATGCACCTATGGGCTGTTCTATATTGGGTCGAGACCAACTCAGTCGTCGAATCCCCCCAATAGGGTGTCAAAATCCCATTTAACCCTTCCATGTGGGGGGATCCAACGGCCCTCGTTGGGCCGAGACTATTGATCTCGGCCCAGCATAGAATTTTCCATGCACCTATTTACTATAATAATATATTTATATCAACTAAATTTGATAACAAAATTTATAAATAAAATTATTTAAGTTTAAGTAAAAAGTGAGATGAGAAAAAAAAAATTTAAAGAAAAATAGATCACTTTAATTCACATCTTTAAAATAAAGGTTTTATTATATCAATTATATAGTACATTACACGTAATTCATGAAATAAAATTGATATAGATTCACCAAAACTATTTGACAGTTCAAACCAGTTTCTATATGATGCTCTTCAAAATTTTATATATAGAAGTATAGATTATGAGGCTTATAAATGCTGATTTTTGTCTTGGTGGGGATTGCCTAAATGTAGCTTAATGTTTTGTGTAATATACATTTATATACAAAATTCATACTATCTATAATGGATGTAATTAACTTGGCCTTAAGAAAGATTTCAAAGTGCTCACCTTTGTAATATTTTTAATAGTTTGTGAGGTTGATGGTGAAATGGTAAGTTGGTTCAAAAAATTAACACAATCTATATTGATATGTTAAAATAGAGCATCTTTCTGACTATGACCAAGACTAATTAATCATATACTAATAATTACAACAATGTTACAATGTCAAAATAAGGGTAATTTACACTTTGCACGCTAATTAAGTGTTTTCTATCCCACAAAAGTAAAAATAGCAGAATGCGCCCTAGAACCAACCCATCAACATAAGTGCCTTTGAATTGAACCGCCAAAATATTTTACTATTGTATTTGGACCGCATGCATGTTGCAGGCTTTAACATGAAAAGTGATCAGCAACCTTCTACCAATTTTGAGATGAAGGACTTGGGGGTTGTTAACACGATTCTCGAGATAAAGATCATTTGAAAGAGGTCAAGTGTGAGTCTCAATCAAGAAAATTACATTAAAAAGGTGTTGGATAGATTTTCAATCTCAAATTCAAAGTCCAGCAGCTCCTTGTCTTGAAACCATTTCAAACTCTCAAAGGATCAATCACCAAAGATGGATGAGGAGCGGGAAGAGATGGCAAGAGTCCGTATGCCTCTGTCATCGGGAGTTTGATATACACAATTGTGTATATAAGGATGATATAGATCATGTAGTGGAAACTTCTGTCATCGGGAGTCTGATGCAAGCGATTGTGTGTACAAGGACTGATATAGATCATGCAGTGGAAGTTGTGAGCCATTTCATTGCTAATTCGGGTTTAAAGAATTGGAAAGTTGTCGAGTGGTTGTCACACTATCTGAGAGGTACTTCAGGTATGACACGTTTTTCAATTCAAATAGTAACATTACTTTGGAAGGCTTTGTGGCTGCAGGTCTAGGTGGTAACCAAAACAGTAGGAAGACCACTTATGCCTATGTCTATAATTTAGGAGGCACAACAATTAGCTGGATGTTAAGACTACAAAGTGTGGAGCCCTTTCTACAAGTGGATCAGATTAATGTATCGCTATATCGGAGGTTGGTAATGAGATGCTTCAATTGAAAGATATTGACAAGGAACAAGGGGAATTGCACTCTTTTCAGTGATAGTCAAAGCGTCATTTGTCCTGCAAAGAATTTGGTATTTTATTTGTGGTCAAAGCATATTCAGTTGGGGTATCATCACGTTCGGGAGATGATTGATAATGGGACCTTGCAATTGGCCCCGAGTGCTTGATATGAAGAGACCAATCTACACTTTAGAAAAGGTTTATCTGGGAGTAGTAAAGACCGTAGAAGAGATGAGTTGCAATTTGTGATCAATCTCTAACTGGGAGATTGATGGGTTTTGGTGGAAATCGATCTCAAAACGGAGAAGTGGGGCTAATGTTCGAGTAGATCCACTGTTGGGAAATGTGTATATACTAAAAATGCAACAAAAAACTAAAACTCCCAAGTAGATCATTCAGATGACATATTCAAATTACCGTTTAGATTAAAGAAACGTCACCTCTGGTAGCGAAGTGGTTGAGAAAAGTTGTCGTTGTTTGAATCTATGAGCTCCTTTGATTTTTCCAATCCAAGTAGCAAACCCATCACTACCTCTAAATCACCACGCCGGAAAGCAATTTAAAACTCCTCCCCTTTCTTCTTCAGGGAACATCTAGAGAGAAGAGAGAGGTGGAGGAATATTTGCTTGGAGGCTATTGAGATAATGAGAGTTACTTAGGTTAAACCCTTAAGTGATATTATTATATCACTTAAATAATTAACCAAAAGCCAAGCCACAGCCCATGTGGACGTCTCATGGACGCCCAGCTTAGGCGTGCACTTGCCCCAAGCGAGTGACCAAATTGGTCTTTCTTTTAATTTCTTGATTAATTACTTATCCAATAAATAATAAATTAATCAATTAATTAAGTCATCTAATGAATTATTAATTATTCCATATCATCTAATTTATCCAATAAATTAGTGGTATCAAATACCCAAAATGTCCTTCAAGCTAATCCTATTGTTTTCCACTACAAATCCTTTAAGTGCAACTATTTAGACTCTCAATTGGCAATGAAGGGAAAACCAAAGGATGTGCGGAACATCTAGTCAGTCACGTGGCCACTCATAGCAACCCAAAAGAGCTTGAATGACTGGATCAATCAAAACTTTTCCAATTTTGAATACCGTATGAGTATAAACCTTTTATTCTTGTATTCCAATCAAGTGAAAGTCATGGACTTGTCAAACTTACAAGACTTGACTATATGCATATGTCATAATAAGATGAGATCCTTGAGCTTTCTCTCGTGTCTCACACAAGCAGCTCCACTGCTTGGGTCAAAGATTTTTGATCTCATTTATTCATGACCGCATAGGAACATACTCGTTTACTTACGAGAGAACAAATCTCATCTTGATAATCAGTTAGGACTGTCACTTGCCCATCAAGTCGCACTTCGGGGTTGACCCTACCAATAGGTGAATTGGGTTTAACTACTCTAATGAAACACTTGATGTCACAAGTATATCTTCAACATGATTCCTCAGGTCTAAGGTTCACAGATACCTATCACAACCAATCAGTTTCGTTATTGATTGTCATAGAGTGAAACCCATGTGATAGAATCAATGCGAGTCGTGTTCGAACTCATCAGTCTCACTAATGTGTCTATAACACAAGCTCCTACCAACCCATTGTGTTCGGTTGACACTCTCATGTTTACGCTATACAAGTGTTACTGAGTTTCAATTCCCAACTGAAACTCTTGTGACTTGCTAACGGGTTAAGTAATCAAGTATCAATTTATTCTAATGCCAATCTCCCTAACCCATACGGAGTAGAATGTTTGTCTTGACTACATGGACTAGACGTTGATCACGACTTACAAATGTTAACAAGATTTATGTGAAACAACATAAAATGCCTTTACAATCACAAAGAAAGTTTAATTACAATTTTTTACCCTATACAATCTATTATCTATGGCATCTGCGGACATAATCCTAATAGCCACGACTCAAGGAAGTGCACCATAGCGTAGGGGTGGCCCAACTTTCGTGGCAAGTGGCACTGCGGTGCTGGGTGTGGCTCCAAGATGCTAGAGATAGCGTCGCGGCGCCAAGGTGGGAGTAAGCCACAAAAAGAGTGGCACATGGCACCACCCTCGGTGCCACAGTGCAACTTTAGGCGGATAGTTAGTCATTTTTACGCATTTTGGGGCTTATTTTGGTAGGATTGTTTCCTAAGAGTATTATTAGAACTATAATTGGTGTTCTCTAAATCTCTCCTTACTATAATTACTGTAATTTTATTTGTGTTTTTGGACACATATTTTTATTTTCATTTGAAAATGAAAATATATAATTTACACTATTCTCAACTGAAAATACACTTATTTTTATTTTTTATTTTCACAATTTCCAATAACTATCTTTTACTTTACCGATTCATACTCACTTTTTTCTTTCTTTCACATCTCCTTCTAAAATTCCTGTTTTTCGTCAACAATTGTGGTGCTATAGTAGAATAAAATACAATGTATTAACCTTCATAGGTTTGTGCACATTTTAAGACCCATTTGAGTATTTTTTAATGCTTTTTTAGGTCAATTTTTATCATATTCACTTACAAGTTTATTTCATCAATATAAATTATCTGTTAGTTTATCTATAATATATGCGTAATCATTATTTTTAACCAACTCAATCATTTCACATATCATCATATCATCAATTCCAGCCATTTTCAGAAACACAACCAAATGTACCATTATTTTCATATAAAAATAAAAAAACTCATTTTTCCATACGTTTTGAAAAATGAAGATTAAAAATAAAATGAAAATTCATCCGAACAAAGCCTTAAGTATTAAATCATAGTTTGAGTGGGATTTGGCATTTAAGGATTTAATATGATTGGGAAGGGCAGTGAAGGAAATTCACGAAGGCAAGTTGAGAGCACAAGTGGGGCTTGGTGACAACTGACAAATAAAAGACTTGTTACACATTCTAATGTGTGTGTGTGTCAAGTGTCAACCCTTCTAAGGAGAGAGAAAAGGGATAATGTTGATCTTTTTTTATTGTAGAGTAGAGGGGAGACTTTATGATGATATACAATTTTGTGGGGAAGGCTTTTTAGGAGTGCTGGTAACAAAATTATTATATACAAACCAAATAAGTTGGATTATTTAGCAATAAAAAAGGAAGTTTCTTAGGGGTTAATTGGTTGGCATATATATTTCGGATAATATTTTTTCACAACAAAAGTGAAAAAAATTATTTTTAGAGATAAAAAATGTGGTGTTAAAAGTGTGTTTGAGTGAATTTTTTTAAGAAAAAAAACATGTAATGATTATGGTTGATGTGATATGTTTTTTGTTGTGAAAAATTTGTTAAAATTTGTTTTAGATATAATATTTCATATACGAATTGTAGTCAAATTCATCGATGTAGACATCAAAAAATAGGCAAAATGGATCTTATTTTGCATTAGAATATGTGATTAATTTTTCATTCGGGGTTGCGAAAAGCCGGATAAAACCTTTTTAATCGATGAAAAACTGTTAAATCATGAATAGTTTAAAGCTATTTTTTCTTGGAATTTTTTTTAAAAAAGTAGATAGAATTTTTTTTCAAAGAAAATTTGGTAACACACCATCCAACCACATTTTTTGGAGTTTTTTATTGTGGAAATTGATTTTTGGGGTAGAGATAGCCAACCAATTAGGCCCTTATTTTCTTCTTATCCAACTTTTTTAATTGGATAAGAAGAAAATAAGAAATTATTTTTCTTTTTCCTTTTTGGTTCTTCATATTTTATGTTTGAAAGATGCCTGTTTTCTTCTTTGTTACATTTTGGAACGTTTGGATTGAAAATGTTTCCAAAATAAGATGACTATTTGAAAAATCCTTGATCTTATTTAAAAAATCTAAAAAAAGAACTCTTCTAAGAAAAAAGAAAAAAAGAAGGAATTCTTCTCTCATCTTGACTATCAGTCTCAATCTTTTTTTTCTTTAACTCAACTAATCAAAATACTTTTTTATCTCATACGAAATGTAATAACATCATATTATTATTTTTTTAAAATACAACGCATGAAGTATAAATAGTGAAACTAAACCGACTCTAGATAAATGTTTTCTCCCTTTCTTTTATCTATTTGTTTCTGATAGGAGGATTTACATGGCATGATCTTAGATCACTTCTCTTATTTAATTGTGTCACTATAATGTTGATGCACAATTATAGGAATATTAGTTCCAAAATATTAATAATTAACGGATAATGTCAGACATGGTCATAGAGGAGTCCTCATGACAGCAAGATGATCTTAATTACAAGATATATCTTAAATGTAATCTCCACCTTCGCATATAATAGTACACTATAAAATTATGGGATTATTGATATAAATAATTAAGTGAATGCTGCATTTCTAAAGTCGTTATTATCTCATTATGTTCAAGTGCTGACAATTATGTGTTTTCTTGATAAAATGCCATTAGCTCTTAATCAATTATTGAAAATAAGCCCATAAATTAAAATAAAAATATTGTAAACATTGTTAAGTGACCGCGTTTTAAAACTTATTTTCAACATTTTCTAGCTAAAATCTATTTATAAACACGGTTATGGGCTATCAATTGAGTTGAGCCCACAAAAAGTCTAATTGTTTGAGTCATTCTTGGGTAATTCAAGCAGCCGAGTCTAATTAAATATGAAAATGATTGAACTTGAACACCAGACTTAAACTAGATTAATTTGTAAGCTGAGGCTGAACTTTATAAGACTCATCCCATGTAAGCCTGATTTGATTAAGATGTAGAATGAACATCCTACTACTTTTAGTTCTTATTTAATGTGATATTAGTTGTCAAGTGTTAGTTCACCAAACAAAGACTATACAATAACAAGGAGTTATGAGGTTTGACTTGAAAAAACATTTGAAAGTTAGTTGAGTGCAAACTTAATTTGGGAACACACAAAAAGATTTTTCGGCATTTTTATTTATTTATCGTCAATCTTGAATATTTTAAAGTAATAATAATTTGGAACTGTCTTTTACAATACGTTTTGATGGTGTGACTTTGTGTGTGTTTAAAATAGATTTTATGTAATTCGTTCTAGTTGAACGTATCAACAAAACATGTTGAAATTTCTCTCTCTCATACAATGCAAAGCTAGTCACCTTTTTTTATGAGAAGAAAGTAACAAAAAACAATTGAGAGCTTGAGGTGAAATTCTATGTTGGTCTTGGTCCAATTTTGACCATTGGTTCAACAATTGGGGGGGGGGCTCCCATTGGGGATCCAATGATCAAAACTGGACCGAGACCAATGATCTCGGTCCAACATAGAATGGCCCGAGCTTGAGTGTGAACCTATACTCATCGTACTCGATAAAATTTGAATTTCGGATAATTTAGACTCGACTCATCAAACCTGATTTACATTCTTATATTTTGGTGGTAAGCATATTATATTGACTTCCTTCGGCCAACAATTGGCCAGGTTTAATTCTTTTTAGATATGAAAGCTACAAATGAAAATTTTTCTAGGAAACAATCAAACTATATTATTCAACATATCAAAATATAAAAAATTAGCTAAATACATATTATTGACTTCCTTCCACCAACAATTGGCTAGGTTTAAATCTTTTTAGATTTGAAAGCTACAAAGGGGTATATTTTTCAGGAAACAATCAACTATTTTATTCAATATATCAAAATATAAAAAATTAACTAAATATCCCAAATAGTTTTATTTCTAGCTACACATCCAACAACAAGAAACCAATATAACGCAGATTAAACTACTCACCTTTTCTTATAAAAAAAAATAAAAAAGGAAAACCTACTCACCTTTTTTTTTAGACTATATCCAATCTAAATTTATATTTGATTGTAAATTTAATTAAGTTGGAGATAAATCAAAATTATACTTTGATTTTATCCTAAAAAGCTTTTAACTTTTGAATCAATGTTAGTTTTATTATGTTCTCTCTGTTCCTTTAAGTAAATAAAATTTACAAAATTGATAATCTCTAAACTATTTTCAAATCAAAAGTTATGGATCAATATTAAGGATCAATAAAGGACACCAAGAGAGACGTTTCTCCACTAACCTGGAATTTAGAATGACTTAACCTAATATGGTAAATTACATCTACCTTCCTTTTAAAAAAAAAAACTTATTTATGAACTCATCCTTTTATTATGAAAATTACAAGTATCCCTGTAGTTTCGTTTGGTATGATGGTGAAGTCTAAAACAAAATGACCAAATGTCCAAATCACCTTGATTATAACTTTTTGTAGAAACTAAAAGAAAGAATCCTAAAAAATCAGATTTTTTTTTTAAATTCTAGATGAAATGATACTCTGACCTAACAAATTCGAGCGATAGTTTTTAATCATGGGTCACACTAGGGCTGTAAACGAGGCGAACTCGAGCTCAAGCCGAGCCTTGCAAACTCGTCTTAAAAAAGCTCGTGAGCCGGCTTATGAGCTTATGAACATTCAAATGCAAACTCGAGCTCGGTTCATGAATAAGCTTGAGCCGAGCTTTAATCGAGCCGACCCGACTCACCTTACTCCCCTAGGTCACACAAACTTTATAAGACTTCAAATAAGTAGAGGAAAGTCACAACTTGTGACAACTTGAAATTGAACCCAGAACTTCCCACATAAAGTGGAAGCTGACACCACTAGGCTACAAGCCTTAAAAATCCAAATTTTGGAAGGACAAAATTTACCCCTTATTTGAGGAAAATTCTTAGGTACACTATGTGTGGGACCCATTTGGGTGCACTAATACACACCACAAGACAATAAAAAAATCTGTGACTTATTATTATATTGAATACACATTGTTTATTATTTTTTGGTGTGTGTTGGTGCACCCAAATGGGTTCCACACCGGGTGCACCCAAGAGTTTCCCTTATTTGATAGGTTGTGTAAAGACCAAATGTCTAAATTCAAGACGGGTTTGTCTCATTTTTCCTTTTTCTTAACCTAATTTTAGGTCTAAAAAGATTTATTCAAAACAAATTATGCTAACAATGATAACACATATTAACAATATTTATAACGGTAGAAGTACTGTATGACATACATAAAAAGATAATGTATCAATATAAGAAATAATGTGAGATATATATGTCTTATTTATACTGTTGTAATGATAATTTATTTAATTGATGGTTGAATCATTTGTTAAAGTTAGCATGGAATACAATTTGAAGTCAAATTAATTTACATTTGGTTGTCGGACGCAGAATACCATAGATTTTAATAGAGAGCACAAAGTCAATCTTAATGTACACAATCAAGGGTATTCTTGTACATTGATATTATTTAGGGTTGAAGTTTTTATTAATAGAAGGCAATAATTGATATCAACTCTATAGTATAAGTGGGCGAAGTGAATCTAACGCTTACTCTTTATTAAGATAACCAGGGTGTCTTTGAGGTATGGGTCATAGTTTAAGGTAGTTAAATAATCTAATTTAACTGAAAAATATTGAAACTGTAATTTCTTGACTAAGTTGATTTAATCAAAATAATTAAGTTAACCACCAGTTTACTTAAATCCTAATAAATAATTTATAAATTAATATATATAAAAATAAATTAAACAAATAAATTTATTTATAACGAATAAATGGAAAATAAGTTATTACTACTAAACTAAAATGATCAAACTAGTTGTATTATCTTTTATAGTATAACATGGACATGCCTATTTATATGAACATTTTTTTAAATCTTAATTAGTGATCATCGACTTCTATTTTATCCTTTCTTTTATGGAATAATAATTAAAGCTATTGTGAATGAGGCCTTCGAGAATAGTCCAATACATATTAAGTAAATAATTTTTAATATTTTGTTCTTTATTTTTGAAAGTACAACCTAACAAAATGACAAGAAATTTCTCCTAATTGATCTATTATAACTAATTTTTTTTCACGAAGCCTATGATATTTTTCTTCTAAAGGAAACATATAAGATGGTAGCCATATAATTTTATTTTGTTGAGGGGTTAGGGTGGGGGTTCTACTAAAGATTGTAATAGGGGGTGCAACACAACTCAAGGACATTCTTGCGCATCAATTGTATTTAAGGGATCTTTAAATTTTATTAGTAAAGGGCAATAATTGATATCAATTTTATAGTAGAAGGGGATAAGGTGAATCTAACTTTTTATGAAGAAAATCAGGGATAATTTGGTCTTTTTCGGACAAAAGATAAACATGGTCAGAAAACTAATGGTGTTGGCTAACGTGAGGACATATGTGAATGTTTACATATTTTAGGGGTGTTTTTATGTAGACACCATGGTTTAAGGTAGTAAAGTGTATTTAAATCATATTTTAATTAAATTAATTTAGTTAAGTAAATCATAACCCCATCATTTTTAATTAAATCAATTTAGTTAAGCAAATAGTATTATATTTACCCCTATGTACTACAAATAGTAACAGTCACACTGACAACACTAACATTTATACGGCCCTGTCGATGCTGCACCTGGTGTGTATGCACCAGGTGCTGCAGAGGTGACATGTGTCACCTCTTCATTTTCTTTTTTTTTTCTTTTGAGTTTTTCTTTTTTATTCTTTTTCCATTTGTGTTTTTTTGTTCAATTTTATGTTTTAAAAATTTAAGAAATTGTGTCTTGCTCATTTATATTTATAATAGTTGGTGCGCTTATGTGATTGGACTCTGATAGTTTAATATTATAAATTCAACCGACACGACATGTATAGTTAGTAGGCTAAAATTAATTCAACACGAAATAATTATATCTTCAAATCAAGCGGTTCGTGTAGGTCAAAATAGATATTATATTTTAATTAGAAGCGCTCACAACTCAAATTAATTGATAATTAAAATAAAACTAGATAGTGATAGTAAAATATTAAATAGATTAATATTATTCACTCACAACTCAATTTATTTGATGTTGTGAATAATATAGGTAATTTTACACTTTATTATCAATATTTTTTTGATTAAAATATCAAATAATTTAAGTTGTTAACGAGTATAAATAAAATATAATTCAACTCGATCTAACCAAATCGCTCGATCTGAAAACATAAAACCTGAAAAATTAAAGAAAAGAAAAAGACAAAAGAAATGGAAAAAAAAAAGTAAAAGAAAGATTTTAGAGAAATTAAAAAACAGAAATAAAAAAGGTGACACATGTCACCTCTGCAGCACGCACCAGGTGCAGCATCGAGGAAACCCATTTATACCCATATTCTATGACAAAATTACTTCCCAACGCCCAAAAACATTATCATCATTAAAATATAGTTAGGGGTGTAAAGAGCCGAGTCGAGCCGATCAAGATGGTGTTCAAGTTTCTTTGAAATGCAATCGAGTTTCAAAGTTTGTGTTTGAGCTTGTTTGGTTATTAATCGATCCCCAAGCTCAAACGAGTTTTAATCGAGCCGAACACGAGTCGAGCTCGAATAGTTTGATTTTTCTGTACATGTTTTTATTATTTTTTATTAATCGAACAGAGTTTCAAAACTTATCAAATACAAAAAGTTGTTCAAGCTTGGTTTTATATGTTAACGAATCAAGATCAAACCAGCTTTTAACGATCGAGCTAGAGTAGTTTGGCCTGTCTTTCACCCTAAACATAGTCAATGGTTAAAAAAAAAATTCCCCAGGAAATGATGGACATTGGTAAACATGGATAGTTCTAATTTTTAAAAGTACAATGATGAATTTTGAATTACGCATTTCGTAAAGGAACGTAGATATGATCTTTTTAGATTTGATTATTGATAGGTTTATTAGGAAAAAGTGGAGATCACCCGAAACTTGAGGTCACGAGACCTCATAAGAATGATTCATTTATTTGTGTGCTACTAGGCCTAGCTATAATCGTTGACATCTACTAGATAAGTGTTTCGAAAATAAAAACAAATTCGATTAGGGTGGATCTCGAGTTGTCGTTCCAAACCCCGCGATAATTCTCCACTTAGAATTATCTTTCAACCCCCGCGTTCGAGTTCGATACGCTAGACGGTGGTTCAGACTTTAACACTTCGCCGTGTTGTTTAAAATAATTATTCGGACCTCAATTGACTAAAATATTTATCGTCTTCGAATGACACAATAATACATTGAAGGAAAGATTCAAGTCCAGATAAAAACTATCTCTCTGATACTTAAATCTGACACAAGATAGTCTTATACCTACGTGAGAATTTCTCGATCGAATGTATTATTTTAGATGTTGATTATTGTCTTCGAATACAATAATACAGTGAAAGATAAGATTCAAGTCCAGATAAAAATTATCTCTCAGATACTTAAATCTGACAAAAGATAATCTTATACCTACGTGAGAATCTATCTTTTTTCCATACTTGAATATGTTCGAATTCAAAAGGATAAATTGAAAACTCAAGTCCAGTGCATAAACTATCTATTCGATACTTAAATCTGAATAAACGATAATTTACACCTCCATGAAAGTTTTCAATCGTGATGATTACAGATAATTATGGATACATGCTTCGCAGCCGCATCTAAGTGGTTTTCGATAAAAAACTATTACATATATTCTACTGCTACTCTTACATTATGCTATGAACTACTCCTAATTTACGCTAAGAGAAAGAAAATGTAGAAGTATGATGATCTTGCGATGTTTTTCTTTTCTTTTCTCCGCGGCTCCTATATATATTGTCTTTGGGAACCGTCTTCAACCCACTCTCCTCGTTTTTGAGAACTGTCGTCAACTGCATCCAACCGTCTCTTTCAAAATCTTCAACTTGGCGCGTCTTCCTTGAATACAGATTATCGGCTTTTGGATTCATTTTATGTTTTAGATTCGATTCTTGGGCTTTTTGTCAATTCAGCCCCTGTCTTCGCTATTTTCTGAATTTAATGGGTCTTGTCTGGTTTATTTGTAAACCCATTTCCTTCTTTTTCGATTTTCCCCAGTTTGGGCTATTTGGGCTCTTTAATTCGAAAGTCCAAATTATTTTATGGTGTAAACAATAAGTATGATATTTATTTTTAGAGATGGCTCGCATGGAATATGAAATTTATTTTTAATAGGGGGTGCAACACTACTGAAGGACAATCTTGTGCATCAATATTATTTAGGGGATCTTTAAATTTTATTAGTAAAGGGCAATAATTGATATCAATTCTATAGTAGAAGGGGATAAAGTGGATCTAACTTTTTATTAAGAAAATCAGGGAAATTTGAGGATAATTTGGTCTTTTCCGGACAAAAGATAAACGTGGTCGGAAAACTAATGGCGTTGGCTAACGTGAGGGACATATGTGAATGTTTACATACTTTAGGGGTGTTTTTATGTAGACACCATAGTTTAAGGTAGTAAAGTGTATTTAAATCTTATTTAAATTAAATTAATTTAGTTAAGTAAATCATAATCCCATCATTTTAATTAAATCAATTTAGTTAAGCAAATAGTATTACATTTACCCCTATGTACTACAAATAGTAACATTCACACTGACAACACTAACATTTAAACCCATATTCTATGACAAAATAACGGAAAATTCTTGTATAAATCGGGTCTTGGGCTCCACCTGTGGACCTTGTGGATGTGATTAATCCACATCACTTGTTTTTTAATTCAAAAAACAAAATAAGTGATGTGGATTAATTACATCCACAAGGTGCATAGGTGGGGCCCAAGACCCGGTGTACACAAGTGTTTTCCCAAAATAACCTCCCAACACCCAAAAACATTATCATCATTAAAATATAGTTAAGGGTGTAAAGAGCCGAGCCGAGCCAATCAAGATAGTGTTCAAGTTTTTTTGAAATACAATCGAGCTTCAAAATTTATGTTTAAGGTTGTTTGATTATTAATCGATCCAAGCTCAGACGAGCTTTAATCGAGTCGAACACGAGCCGAGCTCGAGTAGTTTGATTTTTCTGTACGTGTTTTTATTATTTTTTACTAATCGAGCCGAGCTTCAAAACTTATCAAGCACAAAAAGTTGTTCAAATTTGGTTTGATGTGTTCACGAACCAAGCTTAAACGAGCTCTTAATGATCGAACTCGAATTAATTATCGAGTAGTTTGGTTTGTCTTTCACCCCTAAATATAATTAACGGTAAAAAAAAAAAATTCCCTAGGAAAGGATATTTTCATTAGATTATAATTTTTTTTGACGGTCTTAATACCAAACCCTGACGGAGACTAACGGTAGGACATAAATGATGGACATTGGTAAACTAATTTCGTAAAGGAACGTGGATATGATCTTTTTAGATTTGATTATTGAACATTTTCAAAGTTTCACGCATTTTCCATCCGAGCCATCTCTAAATATAAATATCATACTTATCTAGGAGATAAGTATTATAGCTAGGCCTAGTACCACACTAATAAACGGATCATTCTTATGAGGTGCCAGAACCTCAAATCCCGGGTGATCTCCACTTTTTCTTAGTAAACCTATCAATGAACTAGAACAAACTCAATGAACTATAACAAACTTTTTAACCAAAAAAAATGAACTATAACAAACTGACGTTAGTGCAAGAGAAACAGTACACAATAATTTTGTACACGGAAACCCTTAATACAAGCAACTTCATTATAATTGTTCCATAATAAAAGGAAAAGAGGAAGGTAATTCCAACTACAACTGATAACAGCTTTCAAGGTTAAATATCACAAGAGTCTGATTCTTAGGGCCTCCTAGGACTTATGACAATCGTGACCATCAGTGTATAGTAAATCCACGTAGGTCCCAACTATATAGATGGTTGTGATTATCATGTAATCCTCTAACAATTAAACCACATTGTAAAGTATTATTACATTCTCAACTGGAACTTGAAGCTGCCACTTGAATGTTTTCCGGTTCAAAATCTTTGGTTGAACTCTCTGAGAAGTCAGGTGCTTTAGGAATGAGTCCGAGAAGCTTGAACATCATTTGATCGGCATCATAGTCATTGTTGGGAGTTGTTAATAACTTCTCACCAGTGAAGATGGAATTTGCACCCGCAAGAAAGCAAAGAGTCTGCTCGGGCATTGAGAACCTCACTCTGCCAGCTGAAAGCCTAACCATTGCTTTTGGCATTACAATACGTGCTGTTGCAATCATTCGAATCATCTCCCATATCTCAACTGGCTGAAAGAAATAATAGGAATATGAGATGGATCGATTATCCACAATTTCTCTTTATTCATTTTGCTTTTAATTGAAGTATATACTATTCAAGAATGCAAATTCGATGTTACCATTTCATGCTCGTAATTAAGTTAGAACAATTTTAGATATCTCATATCTCGTACTCTCTAAACATCAAGTGTACTGCACTCAGTTTCTTTTTGGAACATCACACAGTAAAACTTCGTTTCATAAAATGGATATGTTTTTTCCAAAACTATTTTCTCAATTAAAATAGTGACGTGACATTACTAACTCTCAACCAATATAATGCTAGTAGCTTGTCAAACTAGACCAGATACTTTTAGGACAGAGGAGTATTTTTTTGTATTGTTTTCTAGAATTACAGAGCAAAATGTATCTTTAGATGTTTTTTTTTTTGATAAGATATCTTTAGATGTTTTTCCCCATCAATTAGTCATAAGCAAACTTCAAGATGAGTGCTCTATGTATCACTGCTTGAACTACAAACCTCACAACTATTAGGAACTTGAGAAAAATGTACAAGAAATTACACAAGAAATGGCTTACGCACAAAGGCACGAGTTTCGCAGCAGGTCAGACTTATTTCATCTCTAAGCAAATGTAATTCTTGAGCAAATAATTTTAGCAAGTCTCTTTTTTCAGGTTTCCCTTCTTTCTCACCATAAATTTCTTTTTAAATATATGGTCATATTAATGGGATTAAACCAGTTTTATTTTCTTCTTGATGGTGTGGCCCTCCCTCGTACATATATTTACATGTATCTCATTGGACGGAATAATGGGTGGGATATAATAGCACCTCTTTACTATTATGCTGGAATGAAGAGTTAAAAATGCCACTCATAATTTTCTAGTTTTGTTGCATTGGCCTTTTATATTTTGTTAATCTGTTGCAGAAAGTAAAAATGTTGCTAACTTCTTAAAAAGTAATATATAATGTGTATAGAATATCCTCCAGAGATCTCTAATTGCTTAATGCAGATACGAAATACCTTTTGATCTTCCAAGGGTGTGCCTTTTACTGCGACCAGCGCATTAATGGGAACACTCTCAGGGTGTGAAGGAAGAGTTGCCAATGTATGTAACAATCCCACTCTGTCCTCCTCTGCTTCTCCGAGCCCAATTATTCCTCCTGATAGAGAAAACTATATGTTACTCATGCATAGACTGTCTTCACTATTCAAGTTATATCATCTCACCAAGCGAGAAATTTTTTTTTCTCTTTGGCATAAACATAATGGATTTTGTTGTAAGAAAAGTATATTCATTATCTTATCATCTTATGTAAAAGTTGTACATGTGACAGACTATGCATGTGCTATCAAATTACCTGAACAGACATTGATGCCCGCTTCACGAACATGCTCGAGCGTTTCCAAACGTTCATCATATGTCCTAGTGCTTATAATATTAGGGTAATACTCTCTTGAGGTGTCAAGATTATGGTTGTAAGCCGTAAGGCCTGCTTTCTTCAGTTCTAAAGCTTGCTGCTTCTCCAGCATCCCCAAAGTGCAGCAGACCTCCATCCCCATCTCCCTTATCACACCAAAATGTTTTTGAAATAAGATTAGACAAATGAAGCCAACGGGGAATATGAAATGTTGATAGAAACTTCTCGCAGTGAGGGATGGAAGAATCTAACGATAAAAATGAGCAAATTTACTGACTGTAATCTTTTCATTGAGAACATTGTCAGAAAATAGGAAAAGACCATAATATTTTATAGGCTATTCTCCATAGAATGTACATTTTCCGACATGCTATTCACGTGCAAAAGATAAATAAATAATGCCACAAAAATGTTCAGAAGGTTCCACACGTAATAAATCTTAGAGCACAATGTATTATTATTATTTATATTGAAAACTTGAAAAATTATAAATATATATTTGCTATGTATTGGGAAATGAATGCCTTCGTAGTGAATACAACAGAGCTATAAACATAAACGTCTATAAGAAGGAGCCCCAAACCAGCTTCCTTTTGCAAGTTAACCAGGAAAAGACGTTCATTCTATTAGCCATATCGTCCAAATTTTGTAGTCCATATTTCCACACAGATACTAGGGACTTTCAGAGACCAACTAGACGCAACCAATCATGTCTTAAGTAAGCATTAATCAGCTACCAATATCTCATTCAAAATTATTTTCAATATTGAATTTGACAAAACTCATCTAAAATTCCTTTCATGAATAATTTCCATCCCTTTACATGTAAATTAGTACAATAACATTTGATTAATAACATTAACAACTGTATCATTATCAAATAAAAAGAATAATAATAAAAAAACTATCTTAAGTCATGCAATGCGTAACAAAAAAAAAAAAATATTTGTAATTCAACAAATTTTATTAATTTTATAATATTGCTTTAAACTGAATTTTTCCTAAATCATGAGTTTTTCAAAAGGATGGTAAGATTTTACACAACTATATTTTTCTTTTTTAAAACAAAAAACAAATGTTGAAAGGGATGTAGGTAAAACTCCATAAGTTTCATGATGCAACTATAAAAAATTTCGTTGTACTTATTTGTTCTTGTTACAGTCCACTAACCTTATTTCTTTCACATATTCAAGGATCTGGTTGAAATTGGTCTTTCTTCCTATCGTGTCTCTCCATGCAGCACCCATGCAGAACCGAGTGCTACCAGCTTCTTTTGCCTGTTCATATTTAAGTACATCTCAAATCATGCATCGAGCTTCATGAATCTTATATAGCATTACATTATGCCTATATATACTAAATTATCAATTAAAGGTTGAGTAAAGATGATGAAATTTTTGTTCCGAAGGTAATGAACTAACGGTAGTTCAATAGAAGACCATGTGTTCAATACCCCAATTTGACATGTATATCAGTTAACGTAACCCATAATTACAAACTCACATGGCACAATCTAACTGGTCGACTTCTGTTTTAGTGGATTACGATAGAGACCCTTGGTTGCGTTCGAATGTAAGATTTAGATTTGATGGAAATATTAGGTGGAATTTAAATGCACCATAATAACTGAACAATAGCTGTAAATGGATGCCAAAGGATTTGCAATCCACTACAATAACTCAAAAAATAGCTCAACGATTTGAAATCCATTGTGAATAAAACAATCCAAACAAGCTCAATGAATTTGTTGTAATGAAGTCAAAATCATTAGCTACAAATCCACCAATCCAAACATAAACTCAATGAAATTCCCTCAACTTATCTCCAACTAACCAGGAAAAAGAAAAACCGGATTTGCTACAGATTTCGCGATAAAATACTCACAAATTGCTTCTGAAGTTAATTTATTCTACCAATAGATGAAAATTACTTAAACCACAATAGGCAGAGTACAACTTTTCAATTTACATCAACGAAAAATTTCACCTTTTTTGCTGCGTCTAGGACGACATCTTTATTCATAAGCTTTTGAGCTTTGAGTCCAGTGCTGTATCTGGAGGACTGAGGGCAGTAAGAACAATCTTCACTGCATCCTCCAGTTTTAATAGATAAAAGCGTACACTGCTGCACTTCCCTAAAGTTGTGAGCATGTCTATGAACTTGAGCCTGCACAAGCATTATTGCCAAATTAACAACAATTGGATCAAAAATAACAAATGAAACATATATCGATGTGAAATTTGACCAAGAAAATTTACAGAAAATATAATATGGAAAATTTTATTGGTGCTTTAAAAATTAAAATAATTCCCGTAACATTTACATCACTTCAACTATTGGAGTTGCACAAGTAAACACAAACAATCGTCCTTGATCACTTGATGAAACCTTGTATTTAGAATAGAGCTCATATTGTGACAACCTCGCAGTGTGCAACTCTTAACCATAATATAATGTCTGTCTAGAAATAATTATCACGTTGTACCTCTAATGTCTATTACTCGTAACCTTTTAGGTAACTAGATTTCTGTAATTCCGAAAGATGTTCGTTAATCGTGTACATTTAATAGTAAAGCTCATTTGTCATGATGTAGGATACAAACATATGTAACCAAGATATAGAGAAGAGTCCTTTGGCAAAAATGAAATATAGAACTAATGTCGAGCTATAAATAAATAATTTGATGGGTAAACATTTTAAATCAATACCCCTTTGCACCACCTCTTGCAATTCATTTAAGTCGACCTCAGCCCGTGGATACGATTTAATGTGGTATTCAAATAGTTTATCAAAAGAATTGGAAAAGAAAAGAAAATAAGAAGATCGTACAGGCCACAAGGTACAACATTTGATGCACGCTGCTAAGGAGACATCGAATTAGCTGCATTTAATAAATATCAGTCCTAAAAGAAGGTAAAAGCAAAAGGAAGGAAAGGAAAAAAAGAAAAGAAAAGAAAAAAAGGCACACACAATAATCTCAGCAAAGAGTACAACATCTAATAAAAATGCAATGTAGGTAACAAAAACACACAAACAACAACAACAACAACAACATATGATAAATAATAAACAGAACAGAAAAAGAAAAGAAAAATGTAATGTAGGTAACAAACAACATAACATAACATAACATACGGCATGGAAGAGGAGATCGAGAACAGGGGAATCATAAATGGACTTGATTTCTTGTCTTCTCCAGTCATTCCTCGCTCCTTCTCTTACGCTCCTCTCCGCCTCCACCGCCGCCGCCGACGAGAAATGCGCTGCCGTGGTGTTCAGCTGAAATTGGAGAAATGGCCGCCGAATCGATCTTGTTATCCACATCATGTTTTTCCTACTACAAGAAATGAAATGAAATGAAAGCAATAACAATAATTGATAGAAAAATTAATTAATAATTCGCCGCCGCAGCTTTAACATACACTGAAGCCCGAACTAACTAAGTTTAGTTTTCTTAATTCCGCAGCAGAAATGGAGGTAGATGAGAGTGTAGATCGAAAACTTTGATAGTCTGAATAATTTGGAGGATAAGAAGAAAATTGTATTGTATGTGAAGAAGAAATAATTTTGGAGGAAAAGGGGTATTACTTAAAGAGAGAGAGAGAGAGTGAGAGAGAGTGCGGTGCTGAGAATGAAGAAGAAGAAGAAGGGGATTTGATTGATTGATTGATTGATTAGGTAGAAGTACGTAGGAGAAGCGGGTGAAGTTTTCTCCAACTCCTCGGGGAATCCGCAGCAGATTGTAATGAGGACTACTGAGTTGATGAGTGAACACTGTTATGTGTCACACACGCTTCTTGCTCGTTATTTTAAAGTTGTTAGTACTCGTATTAAAACCGAACCGGACCCGACCGGGTTAAACCGCCAACGGGTCGTCAGGCCAGTTCCGAGTGGATGCTAAAACGGTCAGCTTTAAAAACGTGGCAGACCGACTGAAAACTGGTAAAACTGGTGACCCGCGCAACCCATCAAGACCGTTCTTGAAAAAATCTTTTCTATTTCAGCCCAAATTTAAAAATAAAAAGCTCACGATTTTGCTTACCTTCTTCTCCACCGTACTCCGTTGTAACCAACAGATCGGTTGATTAAATCATTTTTTTCCAATGTTCGGTTTACTTTCTGTTCAGATCGACACCTTTAGATGTTTTCCTGTAAGTTGCTTAGAGCATCTCCAACGGACGACATTTTGGTGAAATGTCGTCCGTTTTTGGAGCGGCAAAACCTACGCTATATATAGCGTGGGTGGACCCCATAATTTCTTTTTCTTTTTTCGTTATTTTTTATTTCAATTTAGTATTATAATTTTGTATAGTTACAATTAAGTCCTATATAATTAAGTCCCTAAACTTTGAAAAAGTTATAATTAGGTCCTATGTTTGTTATATTTTTTTACTTTATTATATATGATTTTAATTTAATTATGAATTATAGATATATATTAAAATTAGTACAAAATGCATATTTAAAAACATTAAAATATTCATTTCAACTTAGATTATATTACATAAAATACCAAAATACACTATTTGAAAAAAGAGTAACTAAATATAAGACTAATAAATTAGATAGACAACAATAATTTAATATGGTCGTAAATCGGTTCCGTCTCCACTAAAATTAGAAAAATATTGACTATAATAATTTGATGTAGACGGTGGTTGTGCTCTTTTTTGTATAATTTCTAATTGTTGAACTCGATAATGAGCACGAACAGTTGGATCATTGATAGAACTCAAGTCACGCTCCAAAATTTTATCATCTCGTGCGATATCTATATTTTTTTGTATCATTTGTGCACGAACCATTTCAAAATGCATTTGTTGTTGTTGCATTTCGATAAGTTGGAGTCTCTATGCTTCTGCCTTCTTCATCGTCTCCTTAATCTCTTCATTTTGGGCAGTGACCATATTCACATCTTTTTCCCTTTCTTCTCCAATTTTTTTCTTCAGCTTGGCTTTTTTCACCCCAGTGGGTCGTTTATACAAAGAGCCACCAACATAACATTATCGTCATTTAAATCCATAGAAAATGGTGGAAATCCATGAGATTCTGAAGTATTACAATCAGGAGTTTGATTATGTGATTGTGATGAGGCATAGTTGGAAGGATGTTTTCCACAACTTGTTGCCTTGTGGTGTCATAATTTAGAAATTTCTCAATATTTTTTAGCATGTCCAACACGTGATCAAATTGGAAACCAGTCTTGAATTGGACATCGTCAACGAATATTAGTTTTGCTCGTTGAAGCTGCAAATAAATTTAAGTATCAAACTTAAGTATTTACATATATAAAATCACAAGAATGAAAAATTTAAAAATTACTCACTACATCTTGTCTGATGCCCCCTGGGATTAAAGAGCTCCACTTTCTTGATGCATTGAATTAATCTTCAAACACCCTTCCCTATTGCTTTAAATCGAGATTCTAAAGATCTTAGGCTACAATCTTCCATAGACGCATCTTTTGACTCATTGTATGCTTCAGTCACTCGAGTCCATAACCTATTTTTAGTCTGGAATATACCCGTTATTGGATCTTCAGAAATATTCAAGAAAAGTTGACATAAAAGAATATCTTCCTCAATATGATAATTAGTTGATTGAGAAGATATTTTTTTAGAAGTTATTAGAGAAAAAAATGTAGTAGTAATAGCAGTAGTAATAGAAATTGAAAAGGAATGAGATGGAATAAAATGACTGGTTGATTATATAGACAAAAATCTCATCCAAAAATCTTATCTCAATCTCTTGACTGTTGGATGAGATTTCCTCAACATCCGAACCGTTGGACGGATTTTCTCATCATCTTAACCGTTGGATGGATATTATCATCATCCAAATCTTATCCAAAATCTTATCTCAATCTCAATCGTTGGATGAATTTCCTCAACATCCTAACCGTTGGACGGATTTTATATCTGAATTTTATCCATAATTGTACTATTATATCATTATTATTATTCTATAAATAACAACTTTTACTAAATCTAAGAATCATAATCTCTACATTGTTTACAAATCCCTTGTTTTTTCTCTTCTTGAAATTAGGCAAAAAATAATCTTTGAAGATGAATTTCGATATTGGAGGTTCTTCTATTATGCCAATTGAACATTTATCTTCATCTCAATCGCGATCTTCTTCTTCTTCTTCTTCTTCGGCTGATAATGATATTGAGTTAATCATGCAAAATATCAAGCATTGTTACACCTTATGCTGCAAAATAATAATAGGATAATGCAACATCATCAGAATATGCTAGACAACCAGTTTTCCACTGTGGCTCCATCCCAGGTCATATAGTGATCAATCATGATCGTGAAGCAGCAGATCTTAATTTGTTTAATGATTATTTTAGCACTAATCCATGATATAATGATGAAATATTCTGTCGACAATATCGAATGTCTGGAGACCTGTTCGTTCGTATTGTTGATGCAGTCAAAGGTCATGATAAATACTTCTAACAATGAAGATATAGTTTTGGTAAATTTGGATTATCAACTTTACATAAAACAACAACCGTATTCCGGATGTTAGCATATGGTATAGCAGAAGATGCAACTGACGAGTATGTTGAAATTGGAGAGTCAACAACAATTGAAAGTTTAAAAAGATTTTGCCGTGCTGTTGTTGAGATTTTCTCAGAGCGATATCTTAGATCACCTAATGGTAAAGACATAGCAAGGTTACTTCACATTGGCCAGAGGTGTGGTTTTCCAGGAATGTTGGGTAGTCTTGATTGTATGCATTGGAAGTGAAAAAATTGTCCCACAGCTTGGGCCGAACAATATGCAGGACGTAGTGGATCACTAACTATTATTTTTGAAGCTGTATCCGATTATGATCTTTGGATATGGCATGCGTATATTTTGGTATGCCAGGCACCAATATTGATATAATTGTATTAGAATCATCACATTTGTTTTCCAATCTTGCTCAAGGTATTGCTTCCCCAACACATTATGTTATTCAAGGAAAAGAATACAATATGAGATACTATTTAGCTGATGGTATATATCCAAAATGGTCCACTCTAGTGCAAACTATTTGAGAGCCGTGGGGACCAAAGAAAAAGCATTTTGCGATGAAACAAGAAGCATGTAGGAAAGACGTGGAACGTGCATTCGGAGTTCTACAATTAAAATTTGCAATTGTTGCAAGACCGACATGTTTTTGGAAAAAAATGTGCTACATGATATCATGACTGCGTGCATTCTCATGCACAACATGATAATTGAGGATGAACGTGGTCTCAATGCACCAATTACAGATGCGGTAGAATCTCCAGCTTCAACAGTTGATCTAGCGGATGAAAGTCATCAATTTTAACAATTCTTTGGTCGGTATAGACAAATCAAAGACAGAAATGCTCGTATTGAACTTCGTAATGCATTAATAGAGCATTTATGGGAGCAACATGGTAATGCATCAACATGTTAAAGAGGATGAATGCCATTCCCTATGCATCAGCAGTACGGAGTATCATGTAAGCTATGTTATGCACGAGACCAGACATTGCTTACACTGTGAACGTAGTAAGTAGGTTCAAGCTAACCTAGGAGAAAAGCATTGGATTGCTGGAAAATGTATCCTTAAGTACTTAAGAAGAACTAAAGATGTGTGTTTGACATATGAAGATGGAGCACTTAAAGTGGAAGTTTACACTGGCTCATACTTCTAGTCAGACATCGACGATCGTAAGTCCACTTTAATGTTTTTATTCACTTTGATTGGTGAAGGAGTGACTTGGAAAGGTTACAAGCAAAGCTCAACTGATGATTCCACAACTGAAGCTGAATACGTGGCTGTCTCCGAGGCTGCCAAAGAAGCTGTTTGGATAAAGAAGTTCGTGGCGGAACTTCAAGTGGCTCCAGTTGTGGAGCTCCCATTGCCATTTTTCTGTGACAACAATGAAGCCATCGCCCAGGCTAAGGAATCAAGGTCTGATAATAAATCCAAACACATAGAGAGAAGATATCACATCATTAGAGAGATCGTTGAAGAGGCGACATCGCCGTGTAGAGAATAGATTCAGCAAATAACATTGCTGACTGACACTCTTAAACCTAACGTACTTTTTGTAGCAAGTATACTAGACGTGTAGTAATAAAAGTGGACAAAATAAGTCCGGGTTGTCGAACCACGGAGACTTGGATTTTAGTTTATGATTTGCAGTAAGAGAAAAGACAATTAAAGTAAAGTAAGAGTAAAACAGTTAAGTAAACAAAGAACAAAAGTAAGAACAAGCAATGAATTGAAACTCAAGTGTGAAAATAGACGAAGGCACATGCAAGACTTGATTCGATCCTTATTCGCACAAAGACTCTTGTTGAATTATTAGACCTAGTTGCTATGGTGAAAACTCCTAAGGTAAAGAATAACCGATGTCTCGTGATAGACTCCTATACTTAAATGGCGGTTTCCTAAGTATGTCTACCCGAAAATCTAACCTCTAAGTATGCATTAAAGAACTAGAGTTTACTCGATTAGAATCGAACGACTTCACTCCGGAGTCTTTACCTATGACAACTCCTATTTGGTTCGGTGATGTTATAAATCCCTTGCACCCTAGTTTAAGTCTTTCTCAAAACGCTAAATTAGGCAATAAATCATACATATGGTGATCAATCACATGTAAGAAACATAAGCACAAATTCATAACACATAGCAACATAGGAATTAATTCAACGATTATCAATAATACGAATAAGTCACAAATCAATTCTTACAAGGCCCTAGCCATATGAATTTAGCCCATAACCATCAACCTAGAAGAATTCAACATATTCATATACATAAGTGTAAACACAAAATGCAATAAACAATGAATTAACTCCCTAAAAGGTTGAATGGTGATGGATCCTCGAGTAGAGCTTCAATCCTTAGCTCTTATCTTCTTCTTGCCCTTCAAGGTAGGTGAAAAGATTGGTTCAAATCCAACAGAATGGTCTCTCAACTCCAAAATTCGAACCCCTCAAATGTGCTGAAAGTTCCCTTTTATACAATTGAAAATCAGTTATACCGGCGCCTAGGCGCGGCCTACGTGTCGTACTTTTCTTGGGGGATAAGTCCGGCGGCCACCAGGCGTGGTCATAACGGCGCTCAAGCGCAGACAAGACAGCGCCTAGGCGCGGTCTTCAGGATGTTGAACTTATTTGCCTCTTGTCTGGCGCCTAGGCGTGGTCATACTGGCACCTGGGTGCGGTAAGCAGGCTTGAATTTGTCTCGTGCATCGTTTTTCGCCCCTTTTCTTCGTGTGCTCTCTTTTATCACCGAAAATCACTTAACACCCTGATTAAACGCAAATGTGGCATGATTTAGGCAATGAATGACTCCAAAGCATAAGCATCACAGACTTAAAAACACGTAAGAACGTCTCTTATCAACCCCCCAAACTTATCAATTGCTCGACCTCGAGCAATAAGCTATAGGATCTAAAAACAACTCAAACAAGGGAGAACAAAAAGAAAACTACCTAACTCACTTTCGTGGAGTACACGGTTGCATTTAGCGGATGCAACAAGCCTTTGAACCCTTGAGTTACCTCAAAGGATGAGTTATAGTCTCGTGAGGGTTTGCATACGATATACCCACAAAATCGAAGGATTTTCAACCTCAATCAATCAACGCAAATCAATATGATTAATAATAAAGCAATGGCATGAATTCATCTGTTTAAGCTCAAAATTACATATATATACATGTCACATACTTGCTCATGTTACACCTTAACCTCGAAAAGACCATCCTAAGGGTGTAGTGTAATAAATCTAAGGCATTATAGTCGAGTGCATTCTTACCATTTTTCAAGCATTAATCCCATATCTATCAACTTTCGATTAGTCACAAGGCATGAGAATTGAAGAAAACTTCATAGCCAATTAAAATTCACCACTTTATCCATTTTAGGCTTTAACTTATGCAACTTTCAACTCAAAACATTAGAGGTTAGATCATGTGCAATGTTCGGTTCTCTTAGTCTTTCTATGACACCCTTGTAACGAGCTTTGAGCCAATAACTCCCTAACTAGATGGCTTTACGGTATTAAGTGTAGAGACACTCCTAAGGGCTTAATCGCTCGAGTGTCAAAGGCCACAAAACAAAACTAGGTCCTTATTCCCTTTACACTTGCATTGGCTTGAGCTTAGCTCAAATTAGCATAATAGTACAGTATTCTAGGCATGGTGCGCTTCGCCCCCAGTATCTATTAAGCTTGACTTTTGCAGCATCCCAATGATCAACCTCTTTTATTATTGTCAAGCATACAAAGTTAACATTCTCAACTCATAACACATGTGAAACATCAAAGTTAATATTTCCAGGAAAAAGCCTTCAAGTGTTTCAAAATGGTTGTCCACTCAACTCATCTACCCTCGACTTATGTGCACATGTGAATCATCTTAAGGACAATCTAATCTCGTTTAGGGTCCCTCGAGCAAGAAAACGATGTGTATAGTTCATTAAAGTCCAAATTGATAGGGAAAACATGCCATTGATTCAACTTAATCAATCTCAGTGCATTACAATCCTAACCATTTTTTTTTAAATGCTTAAAAAATTGCACACTATCACATGTAGAGGTACAACCCCCCCTCCCCCCAAAACTTGGATAGAAAAAAATATAAAGCATAAATAAACATGACAATAATGGATCGATTATACCCCCCAAACTTGGAATGAACATTGTCCCCAATGTTCGAAAAAAAAGAGGAGAGTACACGTCACCATATCGGGTGCTGAAAAGCAAACCCGAGTTGTCCAATTAGAGTCTGTCCAAAGTTTGGCAACAGCTATGCGGGCGAAAGAGAGCCCCATAAGTGGTTTATCCACTACAAAATGAAGATGTGCTAGCCATACGAAACGGGTAAGCATAGCATATATTCGATAAACGCAATGCAACACAATATACATCAACAATAAACCGAGCATGCATCGAATATATAAAAGGCTAAACATTTAAAACAACATCTAAAAATAACAACCCAAAAACAAACATCTAACAACAAAAACAGGAAATGGAAACAAAACAAGTCTAATCGCCAAACATGGCGTCCAAATCATCATCATCATCATCATCATCACCCCCACCACCCGGTGCGGGCTCATCATCTCCCAAAAGATTGTCGACATCAAGCATATCATCGGGAGGAGGGGCTGAGTAGGGAGGAAAGTCCGGAGGGTCGGGATACCAAAAGGGGCCATGTCCCATAAAGACATCCTGAGCCATGGCAACCTGACGGGTGTAAGCACAGCTGGCGCGGATCATGTCCTCGAATCGGCTCATCCGCTGATCAAAATGTACACGCATCTGATCCATCGCGCTCCTCAAAGAGTCTATATCAAGCGTGGAGGTATGGCTAGATCTGGTCCTCTGAGTAGAAGAAGACTGAGGGCTAGGCCTAGTGGAAGGAGTAGGGGAGCTGGGGCGTCGGTATCAAAAAATGAGAAAGGCGCGCTGGCCCGCTCTGTACCCTCGGTCGGGAAGACCTCAACCTTGGCAGTCGAGCAGAGGGCTGTAATCAGCGAGGGGAAGATCATATGGTTCTTCTTCATAATGGTAGAATCCCCACGCTTTCTCTTGACCTGTGTAGGGTCGATCAATGAGGTCAGCTCGATGCCCAACTTCCTAATGTACCCTAGTAGTGTCCGGTGAATCAACCCTGCAAAATCAATCTTCTTCCGGGTCATGATGGAGAAGATGAGCAAACACCTCTCTCTGTTCCTCTCTCCTGGGCCGGCCATGTCAGCAAGATATCGCAATCATCTCAAAAATATCTTCCAAGGGCACGATAAAAGTCCCCTCGGTCTTGTGAGCAACTCGATACTCGCACTTCTGAGGGATGGGTATCCCGAGGCACTCACTGATATTCCGAGCATCAAAGTCTACCGTCATATCCCGAAAGAAAATCGTAATCGTATAGTTGCCTGCCCTCGTCCCAATACTCGAGAAGGCCCCGGCACTGTAGAACTCTTGAACCCACGGGACTCGGATAGCCTCAAGTGGTCCACGGAAGTAGGCTAGATGGTGGAAATCAATGAGTGCTTGCACCGAAGCCCGACCACAGATATCGAATGGCTTCTCCTTCATAAGGACCCGACCATGAATGGCATGATAGATTTTTACCACTTCCGGGTGTATAAAACGATAGGCGAGAGGAGGTGCGTCGATCGGAGGCTTAGAGATGTTAGAGGAGGCCTCCCCGACCTTCTTACCCTTTGATGGAGCAGTCTTAGGCATATTGAACCAAGCAAATTAGATAACAAATGGGCAGCGCAACGGCGTAATTTGCGTACCAAGTCCTCGACCAATCCCGAATGACCACAAACGACCCACAATCACAACCGTATCTGAACATTCCCCAAACTGAAATCAAGGCTCAAAAGTATACTTAGCCGATAAAAGATCCCCAAAACCGTGATTGTAACCCCAAAACCCACTCCAAATTGAAATTACCACAAAAATTTGCACTAATGCAACAAAGAAACCCAATTCTGCGATTTCTATACCCCAAAAATCATCACCAATCACGAACAATCAACAGGTTCGGCCACAACCACACAAATCGATAAATACGGTAGACAAAAATGCACAATATATCCAACACTTAGCCCCACACGGCCTAAAAATTCGGAAATGATAAAAATGGCAAGCTATTCACTCACCTTTGTGAAAAAATCGTGTAAACCGATGGAAAATGAGCCCCAAACAGCGAGAGAGTGACGCGCTACTATTCATGGCAGAGAATCAGTGAAAACAACGGTGGAAAGCGACGGTGAAGGGTCGGAAATCGCAAATCGGAGATGTGGGGGTGTGAAGATGATGATTTTGACCAAGATGTTGACTGAAATGGAAATATATACCTGAGCGGCGCCTGGGCGCGCGTATGGCGCCGTAAGCTTCAATGATTTTTTTGACGTTTTAACTTCAGTCCACGCCTGGGCGTGGGATATGTGGCGCCTAGGCGTGGGTGGTAACACGCTTGGGTGCGGTAAACAGGAGCAGCTGGGCATTTGATATTCATACCGCGCTTGGGCGCGACTAAAGTGGCGCCTAGGCGCGGGATGCAGTGTTGAAAGAAGTCCATTTCCTGTAAAAACAAGAAAGAAAAAGCTTAAACATAGACTAACAAAAACTAAACAAAAGAAAAAAAAGCAATCTAAAATAGAGACATGAAAAATGAAAGAAAAGAAAGAATGTGGGTTGCCTCCCAAGAAGCGCTAGTTTATAGTCGTTAGCTCGACTTGAGATGAGGAATTATGGAGGATCCCAGAAGAGGATGGACACTTTGTCCCTTGGTCCATCAATCCCGACATAAGATTTTAAGCGGTGAGCGTTGGTCATGAAAGTTTGTCCATTGTCCATGGTGAGCTCGACGGCACCCGATGGATAAACATGGGAAACCAAGAATGGTCCCGACCACCGTGACTTAAGCTTCCCGGGAAAGAGTCGAAGTCGAGAGTTGTAGAGGAGAACTCTCTCTCGTTCATGAAACTCACGGGGAATGATGTGCTTGTCGTGTCACGTTTTGGTGCGCTCCTTGTAGAGTTTAGCATTCTCATAAGCTTGGTGGCGCCATTCCTCGAGTTCATTCAACTGGAGCAAACGTTTGGTACCTACAAGTTGAGAATCAAAGTTTAGAAACTTAATGGCCCAAAAGGCACGATGCTCAAGCTCAACGGGCAAGTGACATGCTTTTCCAAAAACAAGGCGATAAGGAGACATGCCAATTGGGGTTTTAAATGCGGTCCTATATGCCCATAAAACGTCATCTAAATTGAGGGACCTATCTTTCCTAGATGCATTGACCGTTTTTCTAAGAATTCATTTAATCTCCCTATTGCATACCTCTACTTGGCCACTCGTTTGCGGATGATATGGAGTTGAAATTTTATGCCTTACACCATACTTGTTCAATAAATGCTCAAATTGTTTGTTGCAAAAATGGGTGCCTCAGTCACTAACGATTGCTCTAGGGGTTCCAAAACAAGTGAAAATACGTTTTCTTAAGAATCTAGTAACCACCCTAGCATCGTTAGTGGGTAAAGCCTTGGCTTCAACACATTTATAGACGTAGTCAACGGCGACAAGAATATATTTATTTGAACAAGAGCTAGGGAAAGGACCCATGAAATCTATACCCCATACATCAAACAATTCACACTCAAGCATACTATTTAAAGGCATTTCATGTCGTTTAGAGATGTTACCCGTTCTTTGGCATTTATCACAAGATTGTACATAATGAAATGCATCTTTAACGAGTGTAGGCCAGAAGAAACCTGATTGGAGAACCTTAGCTACCATTTTAGAGGGCCCAAAGTGGCCACCTACCGCCATGTCATGACAATGAGTTAGAATTGGAGTCATTTCCTCCTCGGGTATGCAACGTCGGATTAGACCATCTGCACAAACTTTGAACAAATATGGTTCATCCCACAGATATTGCTTCACATCAAATAAAAATTTCTTCTTTTGATGAAAAGCAATATCCGGGGGAAGAATTCCAGCAACAATATAATTTGTAAAGTTAGCATACCAAGGGAATGTGTCATCATAAATAGCAAAGAGTTGTTCATCCGGAAATTCCTTACATATTGGTGTCTCATCTAATGGAGCATCAATTAGCTCTAGTCTAGAAAGGTGATCGGCTACTACATTCTCGGTTCCTTTTTTATCTTTTATTTCCAAATCAAACTCTTGTAGTAGTAAGATCCACCTAAAAAGTCTAGGTTTTGCATCTTTCTTAGCAAGTAAATATTTCAAAGCAGAGTGATCAGTGTAGACTATTACTTTGTTGAGAACAAGATAGGAGTGGAATTTGTCAAAGGCAAAAATCACAGCTAACAGTTCCTTTTCAGTCGTAGCATAATTCATTTGAGCATCATTCAACGTACGACTAGCATAGTAAATAGTATGAAATATTGTACCCTTCCTCTGACCAAGTACTGCTCCGACGGCAGTGTCACTTGCATCACACATCAATTCAAATGGAAGGCTCCAATCAGGCGGTGCCATCACCGGTGCTGAGACCAATTTCTCCTTTAAAGTGAGAAATGCCTGCATATAAGCATCATCAAAATCAAACACGGCATCTTTCATAAGCAAATTAGAAAGCGGTTTAGCAATTTTCGAAAAATTTGAAATAAAACGCCTGTAAAACCCTGCATGTCCTAGAAAGCTTCTCACAGCCTTGACCGGGGTGGGTGGTGGAAGATTAGCTATCACCTCGATTTTTGCCCTATCCACCTCAATCCCCCTTTGTGAGATCTTGTGACCCAACACTATCCCCTCTCATACCATGAAATGACACTTTTCCCAATTTAGGACCAAGTAGTTTCCTCACATCTCTGTAAAACAAGGGTTAAGTTGTGCAAGCAATCATCATAAGTAGAGTCAAAAATAAAAAAATCATCCATGAATATCTCAAGAAATGTCTCCACCATATCATGAAAAATGGCTACCATACATCTTTGAAAGGTAGCGGGGGCATTACATAATCCAAAGGGCATTCGTCTATAAGCAAAAGTGACATAAGGACAAGTAAAAGTAGTTTTTTCTTGATCCTTGGGTGCAATGGCAATTTGGTTATATCCGGAGTACCCATCTAAAAAGCAATAGTAATCATGTCCGGTGACACGCTAAAAGCTAACGTGCTATAATAGCAAGTGCACTAGTCGTGTGTAGTAATAAAAGTGGACGAGAAGTCCGGATTGTCGAACCACAAGGACTTGAATTCTAGTTTACGATTTTATAACAACAAAGATCAATACAATAAAGGTAAAATGAGTGTGAAACGCGTAAGATAAGAACAATGTTGCACAAGTGATTTAAAACCAATTATAAAGGGAGACTATGGCACATGCTAGGTCCAAATTGATCAAATATACTTATAAAGTCTCTTGTTGTAGAATTACTCTTATATTGTTATGGTGAGAGCTCCGAGGGTAGAGAATAACCGATGTCTCGCGTATAAACTCCTATGCTTAGATCGTGATTTCCCAAATATTCCTATCCGAAAATCTAACCACTAAACATGCATTAACGTACTAGAGTTCACTCGATTAGAATCGAACAACTTCACCCGGGAATCTTTACCTATGTCTAGGGCAATTCCTCATTAGTTGCGGGTCATGATGTGAATTTCTTGCACCCTAAGTTAATTTTCTCCCGAAATATCAACCTAGGCATAAGATTCTAACATATAGTGATCAAGTAAATGCAAGATAGGTAAAAACACAAATTCACATCACATAACAATATAAGTATAACCTCAACAATCATCTATTATAAGCATATATCACAATTTGACCTTACATGGCCTTAGTCTTATGAATTTAGTTCATGATAGATATTATGAAAAACAATAATGAATAATACACATGTTCATAGACATGAATGAAATGAAAAGGCTATAAAAACTCCCTCTAATGTGATAGATGATGGCCCCTTGATTGGAGCTTCAATTCCTAGCTTTCTCCTCTTAGAATGATGAAGAATGGTGATGAATGAAGCTTGAGGACTGATTCCTCCTCCTCCTCTCCTCCAAGAATCTGAAATTGATAGTGAATGATGAAGAGTATGGGTTCCCCCTCCTTTTATAGCCAAAATTCCACTAAAGTATGCATTAAAAATTCCCATTAAAGTTCCCCAATGAGAATTCCACCTAAGGTGATGCTTAAAGTTTGGCTTTAAAGATTCCAACCAGCTAAAAAATGCTGAAATTTCGGCCATTAAGAATTCCACCAAGCATAACCATGTGAAAACTTCAACAAAACACATGCATGCTGCCATTTTCTTGCTTTCCAGCGCAGTCTTAGTATTTTCCTCATAAACTTCTCCAAAAATCTCCAAATTGGATGATTCAAGTCCCCATGTGAAGCTAACACATAGATCTACAACTTTGCAGAAGGACATTTTGTCCAATTCGGTCTCTAAGTATACCTAAATTACGTTTCAACATGGAGGTTGTTTCTGATTTGGCGCCCATAAAGTAAATCTACCAAGAAACACACTTATGACAACCCCTCAACACATGTGCTGAATTATGGCCAAAAGTGATTCTTACCCATCATATAAGGCTGGAATTTAGGCTGAAAAAGGAGTAACATTCGGACTATCCATGCCTAGGCATGACTAGGAGGGCGTTGGGGCGTATCTTCGCACATGTACTTCTCTGTTCGGCGCAGCAATCGTATTTCCTTCACAATTATCTCTATAGACCTCCGATTTGAATGTTTCAAGTTCCCATTTGAAGCTAAGACATACATCTAAAACTTTGTAGAAGGAAACGTTGTCTAAGTCGGTCTCGAAATATACGGAATTATCGCTCGAATGTGGTAGGAGATGCATAAACCGCCTAGGTGTTGAAAAACATGCTTGAACTTGTTTTGTACATCGTTTTTCTTCCCTTTTCTTCATGTATTCTCATTTATTACCTGTATTCACTTAACACACCTATTAAATGCAAATGTTACATGATTTAAGCAATAAGTGAATCCAAATCATAAGAATTACGGTCTTAAAAACACGTAAAAACACCTCTTATCAACACCCCCAAACTTATCAATTGCTCGACCTCGAGCAATAAGAGCTATAAGGCAAGACCAACATCATTCAATGGGAGAAAACAAAACAACTAACTAACTCACTTTCGTGGAGTAAACGATTGCACTTAGCGGGTGCAACAAGCCTTTAAACCTTTGAGTTACCTCAAAGGACGAGTTATAGTCTCGTGAGGGTTTGCATAAAATATACCCACAAAATCTTGCAAATTTTCAATCCCAACCGAATCAACACATCTCAATATGATCAACAAGAATGAATGGCATAAAATCAACCTTTTAAAGTTCACAAATATATATATACATATCAACTACTTTTGCTCATGTGACACCAATACTTGAAACGACTCCCTAGGGTATAGTGAAAAATAAATCTAGGGTATTATAGTCGAGAGGCATCCTTACCAAATTTTGGACATTAATCCCATATCTATCAACTTTTGATCAAACACAAGGCACAAGAATTATAGAAAATCTCATAGCCATTTAAATTTCATTATCTCAAATATTCAACATTCAATTCATATGGAATTTCCATTAAACTTCATTAAGGCTAGATCATGTGCAATGTTTTATTCCATTAGGCTTTCTATGACACCCATGTAACAAGTTTTAGACCAATGACTCCCAAACTAGATAGTTTTAGGGCATTAAGTGTAGAGACACTCCTAAGGATTTAATCACTTGAGTATCAAAGGCCACGAAATAAAACTAGATCTTTTAAACAATTCACTTCTTTTGGCTTGAGCATAGCTCAAATTAGCATAATAGTACAGTATATAGGCATGAAACTTTTCACCTCCGGTACGTATTAGCCTGACCACTTTTGGTCATACCAAAATTCAACCTTTTCAATTCATTGTTAGCATATAAAATTACTACTCAACTTATAACCTTATGAGAAATCTAAGTTAATATTTCTGGGAATAATTCCTTAAGTGTCTCAAGATGGTTATCCTCTCAACTCCTTTACCCTCGATTCATTGTGCAATGTGAATCATCTAAAGAATCAATCCTAGTCTAGTGTCTCCACGAGCAATTTCAAAGATATATATATATATATTCCATTAAATTCAAATTATTTCAAGAATTCATGCCATTTTTCCAAGTTAATCAATTTCAATGCATCAATTGGAAAGAAAATACATATAATTTTTTTTATATACATATGCTTGATTTTTCTCAAAAAGTTAGCACAAAACACATGCAATAGCAACGATTCCCCCAAACTTGAGCTAAAAACAAGATCACATGACAAATAAAATCAATAAGCACTACTCATACCACCCCCAAACTTAAACTTAACATTGCCCTCGATGTTGACTCAATCATACATACTCAAAAGGGGGTAAACGAGGGTACTTACAAGAAGGGTGCTAAAAAGCAAACCTTACTCACGTGGAATCCATTTCCAAGCTCAAATTCGTAACAAAAGATCTTCCAAAACAAAACTCGGCTACTACATGTCATGTACTCACAATACAAACTATCAAGATTCAAAGAGAAGTATGCCAAAAGTGCATACTTGAACATAACAAAAAGAAACAAACTAAACAAGACAAAAATGAAAGCAAGAAGAAAAGAAAACTTACAAACTTGGGTTGCCTCCCAAGAAGCGCTCTTTTAAAGTCATTAGCTTGACTTTACGCTCCTTGAGGTTCAAATAGGTGGGCCATTCAAAATGACAATATCCTTGTCATTTCTCCTTTCTTTCTCATGTTTCACTCGTGTCCACTCATAACTCGGTGTTTGAGATTAGCCCTCCGTGCCGGATTTGTCTTATCGATCTCATGAACACGTTTATGTGGTGGAATGTACTTCATGCATAAATCCTCCTCTCTCACCTTTCTTGGTTCTCATTGGGACCTCATTCTCCAACTCAAGAGTGCCCTTAGTTTTGCCACTTGCACATTTTTCATCAAGTAAAGTGTTAATAGCATTGACATTTAAACAAGTAAGATCATCCATGGATGGTTTCATGTTTGTATAAGCATCGAATATCACCTTTTCATCTCTTACCCTCAATGTCAACTTACCTTTTCCCACGTCAATCTTGGCATTGCTAGTGGCTAGGAAAGGTCTTCCTAGGATCAAGGGAACATCAATGTCGTTATCCATCTCGAGAACCACAAAATCGATCGGGAAATAGAATTTGTCAACTTGGACAATAACATCTTCAATTATCCCCTTTGGCCTCTTGATTGATCTATCCGCGAGTTGGAGGCTCATTGCAGTTGGTTTAGGATTGCCAAGGCCCAACTTCCTAAAAAGAGAATACGGAAGGAGGTTGATGCTAGCTCCCGAATCACAAATAACCTTGTCGAATGATAAGGGCCCAATAGTGCAAGGAATCGTAAGACTCCCGGGATCTTGAAGCTTTGTTGGCAATGTGTTGAGCAATATAGGCAAGATTCGGGGGAAACTCGGATCCATCTCCTTCTGTTTCTTTTATATCCATTGGGAAAGGGGAGGCGTACCTCGATGGGTGGATGCATTGGAGTCGAAGAGCCGAATTCGGAAGAACCAGGACGTGGCACCTGGGCGCAGCAATTGGCGCCTGGGCGTGGCAACGTAGGCGCCTGGGCGTGGCTGTCTGGGCGCTCGGGCGCCGATGTGCGAACAGCATCATTTGCTACATGTTTGCCACTTCTCAAGGTAATTGCATAGCATTGCTCTTTCGGGTTCTTTTCCGTGTCACTTGGTAAAGTTCCCGGGGCTCTCTCGCTGATCGCCCTTGCCATTTGACCCATTTGTGTCTTCATATCCTTCATCTCCATCATCAAATCCTTCATCATACTACGGAGTTCGTTGATTGCTGTATCTGATTTCTTTATTTCCTCATCGAGACGTTCATCGGTTGTGGGAGGCCTAACTTGCCTTTGTACATGAGGATTGCCTTGCCTTTGAGCTTGATTGTTGTTGAATGAAGGCCTTGGTGCTTGATAGATACCGGTATGAGCGTTTTGTGCCGGATTTGGCCTTCTTGGAAAATTTTCGGGCACATGAAAATTCAATTGAGGTCGATTGGCATTTCCAACATAGTTAACATTGCCAACCATTGTTTCCAAAGCAACTTCTTCTTGAACACAACCAATTTTTCTGGTGGGTGTGACTTCTTCATCATCGGGATAGAGTTCATCTTCCCGGGCTAATTGCTCAATCTTGTCCCACACACTTTGGCAATCAAGCCCAAGGAGATCACCACCGGCGCCGGCATTGAGCCTATTTCGGATGCGCGATCGGACTCCATCATGGAATCGTAGTACTTGCTCGCTCAACTTTAGGTTGTGATTCGGGCATTTTCGGAGCATATTTTTATATCTAGCCCATGCCTCGGCTAAGGAATCATGATTCCCTTGCTTAAACTCTTTAATATTGCTCCTTAGCTCGTTGATTTTGGAGGGTGGAAAGAATTTGCTCAAAAAGGCATCAACCAATTGTCCCCATGTTGTGATGGATTGGGGTGGTAGAGACTTGTACCACATGGTCGCCCTTTCCTTTAATGAGAAGTGGAAGACTCTTAGACGAATTGCATCAAGATCCCGTTGATGAAATTGGGTAGTCATGAGAGTGTCGTCTAAAGTCTCCAAATGCTCATGAGGTGATTCATGGGGCTCTCCATAGAAGGGTTCGCTTTGCACCATGCTAAAGATGTGTGATGGAATGTGATAATTTGGTGCATAGAAATTTGGAAAGATCACGGGTCCCGGTATGGTGTGGACCCTTGGAGGTAGACTTTCCCGGACCGATGGAAGTCTTTGAGGAGGTGCCGGTTGCATAGCTTGGAAAAGATTTTGCTGCCATTCCCTATTTTCCGGAAGATTTATGTCGGGAAAATTCCCATTTGGATTTAGATTGTCGGCCATTTCTCGAGCTTGTCTACTAGATCGAAGAACACGCTCTATCTCCGGCTCAAAATTGTATAGGGGCTCGTTAGAAGAGCGGGTCATGCACCACAAATTACACCTAACAAATAAGCACAAGAAAAAAAAAATTAGAATAATAAAATAAAAGAAAGGTTAGAAATAAACGAAAAATTATGAATTATGAAAATTTAAACAAAAAAAATCAAAAACTAAAATGAAAAAGTCCCCGGCAACAGCGCCAAAAACTTGACACGCTAAAAGCTAACGTGCTATAATAGCAAGTGCACTAGTCGTGTGTAGTAATAAAAGTGGACGAGAAGTCCGGATTGTCGAACCACAAGGACTTGAATTCTAGTTTAAGATTTTATAACAACAAAGATCAAAACAATAAAGGTAAAATGAGTGTGAAATGCGTAAGATAAGAACAAGGTTGAACAAATGATTTAAAACAAAATAGAAAGGGAGACTAAGGCACATGCTAGGTTCAAATTGATCAATTATACTTATAAAGATTCTCGTTGAAAGATTACGCTTATATTGTTATGGTGAGAGCTCCGAGGGTAGAGAATAACCGATGTCTCGCGTATAAACTCTTATGCTTAGATCGTGATTTCCCAAATATTCCTATCCGGAAATCTAACCACTAAACATGCATTAACGTACTAGAGTTCACTCGATTAGAATCGAACAACTTCACCCGGGAATCTTTACCTATGTCTAGGGCAATTCCTCATTAGTTGCGGGTCATGATGTGAATTTCTTGCACCCTAAGTTAATTTTCTCCCGAAATATCAACCTAGGCATAAGATTCTAACATATAGTGATCAAGTAAATGCAAGATAGGTAAAAACACAAATTCACATCACATAACAATATAAGTATAACCTCAACAATCATCTATTATAAGCATATATCACAATTTGACCTTACATGGCCTTAGTCTTATGAATTTAGTTCATGATAGATATTATGAAATACAATAATGAATAAATACACATGTTCATAGACATGAATGAAATGAAAAGGCTATAAAAACTCCCTCTAATGTGATAGATGATGGCCCCTTGATTGGAGCTTCAATTCCTAGCTTTCTCCTCTTAGAATGATGAAGAATGGTGATGAATGAAGCTTGAGGACTGATTCCTCCTCCTCCTCTCCTCCAAGAATCTGAAATTGATAGTGAATGATGAAGAGTATGGGTTCCCCCTCCTTTTATAGCCAAAATTCCACTAAAGTATGCATTAAAAATTCCCATTAAAGTTCCCCAATGAGAATTCCACCTAAGGTGATGCTTAAAGTTTGGCTTTAAAGATTCCAACCAGCTAAAAAATGCTGAAATTTCGGCCATTAAGAATTCCACCAAGCATAACCATGTGAAAACTTCAACAAAACACATGCATGCTGCCATTTTCTTGCTTTCCAGCGCAGTCTTAGTATTTTCCTCATAAACTTCTCCACAGATCTCCAAATTGGATGATTCAAGTCCCCATGTGAAGCTAACACATAGATCTACAACTTTGCAGAAGGACATTTTGTCCAATTCGGTCTCTAAGTATACCTAAATTACGTTTCAACATGGAGGTTGTTTCTGATTTGGCGCCCATAAAGTAAATCTACCAAGAAACACACTTATGACAACCCCTCAACACATGTGCTGAATTATGGCCAAAAGTGATTCTTACCCATCATATAAGGCTGGAATTTAGGCTGAAAAAGGAGTAACATTCGGACTATCCATGCCTAGGCATGACTAGGAGGGCGTTGGGGCGTATCTTCGCACATGTACTTCTCTCTTCGGCGCAGCAATCGTATTTCCTTCACAATTATCTCTATAGACCTCCGATTTGGATGTTTCAAGTTCCCATTTGAAGCTAAGACATACATCTAAAACTTTGTAGAAGGAAACGTTGTCTAAGTCGGTCTCGAAATATACGGAATTATCGCTCGAATGTGGTAGGAGATGCATAAACCGCCTAGGTGTTGAAAAACATGCTTGAACTTGTTTTGTACATCGTTTTTCTTCCCTTTTCTTCATGTATTCTCATTTATTACCTGTATTCACTTAACACACCTATTAAATGCAAATGTGACATGATTTAAGCAATAAGTGAATCCAAATCATAAGAATTACGGTCTTAAAAACACGTAAAAACACCTCTTATCATCCGGCTATTCTTTCTAACATTTGATCTACAAAGGGAAGGGGGAAGTGGTCTTTTCGGGTATACTCATTCAATTTATGATAATCAATGCAAACTCAAAAACCGGTAACAACTCTAGACGGAATTAATTCATTGTTATCATTGAGAACTATCGTCGTACCTCCCTTCTTTGGCACCACTTGGGTGGGACTTATCCATGGTCTATCTGAGATCGGAAAGATGATGCCCGCAATGAGGAGTTTGATTACCTCTTTCTTCACCACTCCTTGGATTTGAGGATTGGACCTCCTTTGTGGTTGGATGGTCGGTTTGGCATCTTCTTCCATCAAGATCTTGTGCATGCAAATGGCTGGGCTAATCCCCTTGATATCCACTATCTTCCATCCAAACGCACGTTTATGAGACTTCAACACTTTCATTAATTGTTCTTCTTGTTGTCCTGAAAGAGAGGAAGAAATAATTAAGGGGAGTGTTTCATCATCATTCAAATAAACATACTTAAGGTGTGAAGGGAGAGGTTTGAGTTCAAGAGTGGGAGGTTCTTCAATGGAAGGTCGAGTGGTTCCTGATAATGGTTTATCGATTTTTATGAAGCCTTTTGAATGATAAGAAGATTTGTTCTCCAAACTAAGGACATGTTCCACTTGTTCGTCGCTCTCCGATTCTACTTGTACAGAGTCCATGCGGGTTCGTTTGAGTGGATTTGCAACTATGTTTCCCTGAAAATGCTCAACAATTAAAGGGTCAAAAACATCAATGCAGAAACAAGTCATGATCAAGAGGATGCTTGAGGACTTTGTAAACGTCAAAAGTGATCTTTTCATCGCCCACAATTAAAGCTAGCTTACCATTTGCAATATCAATTACTGCCTTACCGGTGGCTAGGAAAGGTCTTCCTAGGATCAAGGGTACCTCAACATCTTCCTCCATGTCTAGGACCACGAAGTCAATCGGGAAATAGAATTTGTCAACTTGGACAATAACATCTTCGATTATCCCCTTTGGCCTCTTGATTGATCTATCGACGAGTTGGAGGCTCATTGATGTCGGCTTGGGATTGCCAAGGCCCAATTTCTTGAAGAGAAAATATGGGAGGAGGTTGATACTAGCTCCCGAGTCACATAGAACTTTTTCGAACGATAAGGGCCCAATAGTGCAAGGGATTGTGAGACTCCCAGGATCTTGAAGCTTTGTTGCCAATTTGTTGAGTAACACGGCGGAGCATTCCTCGGTTAGACAAACCGTTTCATTTTTCTCCCACTTTTGCTTGTTAGATAGAATATCTTTGAAAAACTTAACATAATTTGGCATTTGTAGGATGACGTCAATGAAAGGAATATTGGTTATAACCTCACGAAGAATTGCCAAGATCCGAAGAAATCTCGGATCCATCTCCTTCTTTTTCTTTTTCTGTGCATTTGGGAAGGGAAGACGGATCTCGATGGGAGGAGGAGGTGTCGGAGGTGAGGAACTAGGAGTTGAAGAAGCAGATAACGGCGCCTGGGAGCTGATATAGGCGCCTGGGCGTGGTCATGACGGCGCTCGGGCGTCGCCTGCAGTGATAAATTTTTTTGACTAGGTGTGGACGACGCCTGGGAGTCGTCGGACTCAAGACTAGGCACGGGAGACAGTGTTGCATCATTTTCCAACTGTTTCCCACTTCTTAAAGCGATTGCATGGCATTATTCTTTTGGGTTTTTTTTTCGTGTCACTTGGTAGAGTCCCCGGGGCTCTCCCACTTACCGCCGTTGATAATTGGACCATATGTGTCTTCATGTCCTTTATTTCCATGAACATATCCTTCATCATATTGCGGAGGTCATTGAACCACGCATCCGACTTTTTAATGTGATCATCTAAACGCTCATCGGTGGTAGGAGGTCTCACTTGCCCTTGACCTTGAAAATTCCCTTGCCTTTGAACTAGGTTAGTGTTGAAAGGAGGCCTTGGAGCTTGATAAATCCCGAGATTGGCGTTTTGTGCCGGATTGGGTCTCTTTGGGAAATTGTCGGGCACGTGAAAGTTTACACGAGGTCGGTTAGGATGGTCAACATAATTCACATCACCGACCACCGGCTCTAGAGCTACCTCTTCTTCCACTACTTCTTGGACACAAGCAACTTTTTTAGAGGGTGTGATCTCTTCATCATCGGGATAGAGCTAGTGTTCTGGCCAATTGTTCGATTTTGTTCCATACACTTTGGCAATCTAACCCAAGGAGATCACCTCCCGCACCCGCATTGAGCCTATTTCAGATACGCGACCGGACGCCTTCAAAGAAGTGTAATACTTGCTCATTCAATCCAAAGTTATGATCCGGGCATTTCCGGAGCATGCCCTTATACCTAGCCCATGTCTCGGCTAAGGAGTCGTTATTCCTTTGCCTAAACCCTTTTATATTGCTCCGGAGCTCATTGATTTTTGAGGGTGGGAAGAATTTATTCAAAAAGGCGTCGACTAACTCACCCCATGTTGTGATGGATTGGAGTGGTAAAGATTTATACTACACGGTCGCCTTGTCCTTTAACGAGAAGTGGAAGACTCTTAGACAAAATTGGGGTGGTAAAGATTTATACTACATGGTCGCCTTGTCCTTTAACGAGAAGTGGAAGACTCTTAGACAAATTGCATCGAGGTCCCGGGGATGAAATTAGATAGTCATGAGAGCATCGTCTAAAGTCTCCAAATGTGCATGAGGCGATTCATGAGGCTCTCCATAGAAGGGTACGCCTTGAACCATATTAAAGATGTGAGACGGGATGTGATAGTTCGGGGCATAGAAATTAGGCAAGACCAAGGGTCCCGGTATGGTGTGGACCCTCGGTGGTAGACTACCCCGAACCGATGGAGGTTGTTGAGGAGGAGGTTGTTGCATAGCTTGGAAAATGTCATGTAACCACTCTCGATTCTCCGGTAAGTTCATGTCCTGAAAACGATCATTTGGATTCGGTTGATAGATATTATCCGCCATTTCACGAACTCTTCTACTAGCTCGAAGAACACGTTCGATTTCGGGCTCAAAATCAAGCAAATGCTCGTTAGAGGAGTGGGTCATGCACCATGAACAAACCTGTAGGGTAAACAACGAAACAAAATTAGACTAATACGAAAATAAAAGAAAAATAAGAAATAAACAAAACAACTAAGAATTATGAAAACGTAGTATAAAATCAAAACTAAAACAAACAAGTCCCCAGCAACGGCGCCAAAAACTTGACACGCTTAGACCTAACGTGCTTTTTTTAGCAAGTATACTAGACGTGTAGTAATAAAAGTGGACAAAATAAGTCCGGGTTGTCGAACCACGGAGATTTGGATTTTAGTTTATGATTTGCAGTAAGAGAAAAGACAATTAAAGTAAAGTAAGAGTAAAACAATTAAGTAAACAAAGAACAAAAGCAAGAACAAACAATGAATTGAAACTCAAGTGTGAAAATAGACTAAGGCACATGCAAGACTTGATTAGATCCTTATTCGCACAAAGACTCTTGTTGAATTATTAGACCTAGTTGCTATGGTGAAAACTCTTAAGGTAAAGAATAACCGATGTCTCGTGATAGACTCCTATACTTAAATGGCGGTTTCCTAAGTATGTCTACTCGGAAATCTAACCTCTAAGTATGCATTAAATAACTAGAGTTTACTCGATTAGAATCGAACGACTTCACTCCGGAGTCTTTACCTATGACAACTCCTATTTGGTTCGGTGATGTTATAAATCCCTTGCACCCTAGTTTAAGTCTTTCTCAAAATGCTAAATTAGGCAATAAATCATACATATGGTGATCAATCACATGTAAGAAACATAAGCACAAATTCATAACACATAACAACATAGGAATTAATTCAACGATTATCAATAATACGAATAAGTCACAAATCAATTCTTACAAGGCCCTAGCCATATGAATTTAGCCCATAACCATCAACATAGAAGAATTCAACATATTCATATACATAAGTGTAAACACAAAATGCAATAAACAATGAATAAACACCCTAAAAGGTTGAATGGTGATGGATCCTCGAGTAGAGCTTCAATCCTTAGCTCTTATCTTCTTCTTGCCCTTCAAGGTAGGTGAAAAGATTGGTTCAAATCCAGCAGAATGGTCTCTCAACTCCAAAATTCGAACCCCTCAAATGTGCTGAAAGTTCCCTTTTATAAAATTGAAAATCAGTTATACCGGCGTCTAGGCGCGGCCTACGTGTCGTACTTTTCTTGGGGGATAAGTCCGGTGGCTCCCAGGCGTGGTCATAATGGCGCTCAAGCGCGGACAGGATAGCACCTAGGTGCGGTCTTCAGGATGTTGAACTTATTTCCTCTTGTCCGGCGCCTAGGCGTGGTCATACTGGCGCCTGGGCGCGGTAAGCAGGATTGAATTTGTCTCGTGCATCGTTTTTTGCCCATTTTCTTCATGTGCTCTCGTTTATCACCTAAAATTACTTAACACCCCGATTAAACGCAAATGTGGCATGATTTAGGCAATAAATGAATCCAAAACATAAGCATCACGAGCTTAAAAACACGTAAGAAAGCCTCTTATCACTGACCCACTCACCAAGCCACTATCACAGGCGGTGTTCAAGCAACATCTGGAAAGGATGGGTATTAGATATCATATCAATTGACATTGAGTGCAAGTGGAAGATTGTTAGGATTATGCCCTCGATGCCAATGAGGAATTAGATTGTATAGGGCGTTTACCTTTATGTTGTACAAACTCATAATACGAAATAAAAGGCAATTTACGTTTGTTCATATAGATCTTAATGACATTAATAAGTATTGAACATATAAGTCCCAAGTAATCAAGAGAGAGATTCCACTTCTTAAGGATTGAGGAGATGGACACTAGAAGCGTCAATTCCTTAATTACTTAAATAGGGTTCGCAAGTCGAAAGTCTTAATTGGGCATTATGACTAGCCTTGTATGACACACACTCTGACAAGGAGCGTCAGTCGGTCACTAAGTTATAGTGGGAGCTTGTGCTATAGATATGTCAATGGAATTGACATATTTGAACACGGCTCGCCGTAATCTAATCATATGGGTATTTACTGAATGACTGGCAATGATTGGATTACCAGTCATGATAGTGTGCATGAGACTTAGACCTGAGGAGTCGTGAAAATTGTGCTTGTGACAATAGACTTGTTATTAGAGTAGTTAGATCAAATCACCCTTAAGAGAGATCAACCTCGAAGTATGGCCTAGGTGGGTAAGCAGTAATTGTTCAGTGACTGCCAAAGTGGGATTCACTGTCTCGAGTAGTTAACGAGTCAACATCCTGTGCAATCATAGGTAAATGAAATTATAAGTTTTTGGCCAAATCAGGTAAACTAACTCGTGTGGAACACGAGGGGTAGTTTGATAATTTTATCTTACTATGTTTTATTTGTTAGTATTATGCCCTCAGATGCCATAGAGGATAGAATGTATAGGGCATATATCTTGTATTGAACTTAAACTCTTCTTACATAAAAGGCATTATTGAGTTTTCACTTAATTCTTATCTGCATCTATAAGTTATGTAAAACGTTTTGTCCATGTTTTCAGTGCGATCCCTCTACTTCCTATGGGATAGGAAGATTAGCACTAGAGAGATCGATCTTGATTACTAAAATAAGTTCGCAAGTAATATGAAGTCTTTAATAGACAAATAAAGACTTCGAATACTTGTACAATCTTAGCTCCGACATGGGAGTGCCTGTCTGGTATCATGGGATGATAGGAGATTAAGATTGTAGACACGTCAGTGGAACTGATATGTTCGAACACGACTCACATCGGTTCTGTCACATGGGTTTTCACTCTGTGACTATCAATGACGGAACTGATTATACGTAATAGGCATATGTGAACCTTTGACCTGAAGTATTAGACTGAAGATGCACTTGTGACGTCAAGTCTTTCACTAGAGTAGTTAGACCCAATTCACCCTTTGGTGGGGTCAACCTCGAAACGCGGACTTGATGAGCAAGTGGTAATCTTAGCAGATATCTAATATGAGATTTGTTCTCTCATAAGTGAATGAGTATGTACCCTATGTAATTATAGATAAATAGAGATCAAAGTCTTTTGCCAAAGCAAACGAGACGATTGTGCTTGGCACTAAATCGATCTCAATGATCTCGTATTTATTATGATTTATACATATGGTCAAGTCCAGTGAGTTTGACATAACCATGACTCTCACTTGACCGGGGAACGTGAACAAAGGGTTTATACGTATACAGTATTTACAATTGGAAGGTTTCAGAATGATCCTATCATTCATTTTCGTTTGGGTTACGAAGTGGGCCACGTGACTGGCTAGGTGTTACCCACTTCCTTTGGTTTCCTCTCATTGCCAAACGAAACGAACCTAAAGAGTCGCGCTAAAGGATTGACAAAGAAAAATGAAGAAAAAAGAATTTCTATTATTTCTTCTGGGAGTTTTAGTTTATTGGATAAATTAAATAATTAATTATTCATTAGATGAAATAATTGATTATAATGATAGGATTAATTATTAATTAATTTTCTTGTGAAATATATTAATGAATTAATTTATCTAATTAATTTGGTTATTTATTAATTTATTTATTTATTGGATATAATAAATTATTAATTGAAATAAGAAACTAATTAAACAAAACAAATCCCGGGGCTAAATAAGGAGTCCAATTGGACGCCTATGAGGCCTCTAAAGTGGCGTCTTTGAGAGGCCACATATTAGGGCTCTTTTGTTTTGACTTGTTCAATAAGTCATGAGATATATAAGGACTCTTTGACTTAGAACAAAAAAGAAGAGAATACATAACTCTCATAACTCTCAAAAAAGAAAGAAAAATATTCCTCTCCTTCTCTATACCTAGCCGTCGACCATAGAGAAAGAAGAAAAGGGATTTTTCGTTTGTTGATCCGTGCGTGACGATTTAGAGACGACGTATTTTCGTTGTTCGGATCAAGTTCAAGTTTGAAGAATCAAACCAAAGGATTGAAGATTTGGGAGTTTCAATATTTCGAGTTTGGAGAAGAAGAAGTTTTTTTCCATCATCATATTCATATTAACGAGTAAGTTTTATTCGTTATACGCTTTTAGATTCAATTATGCGAATTAGAGTACCAATTGGGTTTTCGTTTTTAATTTTTGAAATCCCTTCCGCTGCGTTTATGCTTTTTCGAACGAAACCCAACATTATTAAGCACATCATTGAGTCCTGTGAGTTTGACACATTCCATGACTCTCACTCGAGCGAGATGTTACAGAGAAAGGCTTATACTCACATGGTGTCTGTGACCAAAAGGTTTGTATTGATCAAATCATTTTAATCTCAATTGGGTTTCGATGTGAGTCCACGAGAGTGGCTATGTGATACTCAATATCCTTGGTTTCCTCCCATTGCCAATTGAGACTAACCTAGAGAGTCGCACTTTCAAGGAATTAAGTGAAGAAAATCTCTAGTTATCAAATAAAGTTATTCTAGTAATTTGTCATTTGATGAACAAATTAATTTATTTAATTACTTAGATTAATTGAAATAAATTGATAATAAATAATTGGATTGATTTATTATTTTCCTATTAGCCTAAATTATTAATTAGATTAATTTAGATAATTATTAATTAATATCATATATTAATTAGATTAATATATGTTGAATTTAATTAATAAGTGGACTAAGTTGAAAGTCAACTTAGATCACTAGGAATAGTCATAGGCGTGTGATATGAGATGGGTGGGCTCAAGGAATTAATTAATTCCACGCCCATCATCTCGTTTAAATATACACGTTAATAGAATAACCTAATAACACATTACTACATATTAAGAGAAGAGAAAAAACTCCCCTATCCCCTTCCATATAGCCGTCGGCCATCACTGAGCTAGAGGAGGAGGATTTTTCTTCAAACTTTTTTTCGGCGTAATATCTAGAGGCTGGAACCCGTGGTTGCTGCTACCGTTGAAGATCAAGAAATCTTTTCTTACTGCAAGGTTAGTAAATTGATGAAATTCAATTTCATCCTTTTTCTTTAAAAAATATCAAACCCCAAAAGTGACTCGACTTGTGAATCCCGATATGTTTTTCTTTCCGCCGCACGCGAATCAGGATTCACAACAGCTAGTATGTGTTTAATTACTGTATTAATTGAGATATCAAATAACAAATATTAACCAACCCTTCTTAGTTATGGTCAATACAAGTCAATTGATTTATATTGGGCTAAGACATCCCTTTTTATAAATAAAGAAAAATTACAAAAAAAATAATAATTCCATAAATTATGGGTTATGTACAACCACCTCCCTCGAGTTTGGGTAATTACAACTGAATCCACCAATCCAAACACAAACTCAATGAAATTCGCTTATCTTATCTCCAACTAACCAGAAAAAAGAAAAACTGGGTTTAAAATCATTAGCTACAAATCCACCAATCCTCACAAATTGCTAATAAAGTAAATTTAGTCTAGCAATGGATGAAAATTAATTAACCACAATATGCAGGGTATAACTTTCAATTTACATCAACGGAATTTTTTCACCTTTTATGCTGCGTCCAGGATGACATCTTTATTCATAAGCTTTTGAGCTTTAAGTCCAGTGTTGTATCTGTTAGACTAGATGTCCGGCGCGTTAATTTTTGGGCGCCATTTCTGTGTAATAAACTCTATGAGACAATCTTTTCTAATAAATAAAGTCGATTTTATTATGACATTCTTTGTTCTTTAATTGTTATTATATGCTTAGAACGAAGTCCCTTGAATCACACATGACTATGTGACATCATCGAACATCGGGAATGACAATGATGGAATACGTCTCTAAAGTCGTGATTCTTAAAAGGTTCCAAGTCGTTACAGGGTCTGTCAAGATGAGGGATATTGACAAAGACTCGAAAGACTTGCTTGTGCACATATGTTCTTAGAGAACGTGTCTTGTTCCATTGGCATAGATGTGCACGAGGGTTCTCATTTAGGATAATGAGTGAACTGAACAACCCCATCGAAAATTCCTAAAATGATTGTCCTGATCGAATATGGAATTTTCTATAATTACGTAGGCATAAGAGTAATCTTTATGGACCTGAAGTTCCATTGGTTACTTTGAGCATAGTCGATTATACTTTGACTTATCTCATGATTCCTTCGCGAGTCTTCATATGGGATATCTTGGGTATAGTATGAATATGTGTTAAGGTACATGAGAGACCAAGATGGGATCCATCACTGATTTAGCGAATCAGACATTTCCTATGTTTTGCTTATTGAATCGACTCAAGGAATCTTTGGCCAAAGTATGACGATCCAAAGAGGCAGAGTGTTTTCTCGTTTGGACTGCAAGAATCGATATCAAGCAATGAAGGAAACATAGAGATTGGGTCATAAGAGTTTCGACTAAGCCATTACTCTAGACACCAATCCAGAAAAATTGATGGAGGATCTTACTTATGCGAGGATCGTGGTTATGATAGGTTAAGTGTCTTGATATCGTTTATGTCTAGGTTTTCGGGGCCCGTTGCTGGACAGCAACCTCGATTTGTAGGTGCCATGTTATTATGGGTAATAATTCATGGTCGGATTAAATCAAGGAAGATTTAATCTAGTACTTTCTAAATATAGAAAGGTACAATGACACTTTTGGAAAGTGTACTTACTACTAGAACATGAACGAGCCTAAGGGGTCACACACTTACTCATAATGTTCCTGCTTATAAGATATGATTAATCAACTTTGGAAGTTGAGGTGAAATTAGGAAAGTCTAAGACTTACCTAAAATGGAATATTAATTAATTGGTGGAAGATCAATTAATTAGACTATTTAATTAATCAAAGAAGATTAATTAATTAAGGGGTCACACACTTACTTATAATGTTCCTACTTATAAGATATGATTAATCAACTTTGGAAGTTGAGGTGAAATTAGGAAAGTCTAAGACTTACCTAAAATGGAATATTAATTAATTGGTGGAAGATCAATTAATTAAACTATTTAATTAATCAATGAAGATTAATTAATTAATTGACCTAGTGGAGTCCAAGGGATTTATTTAATATGTAGACTTGGTCGAAAATTAAATAAGATTAAAGAAATAATTGGGTAATAATAATTAAGGTTGGACTTTAATTATTATACATTATTTAATTAAATGGTTGGACTATTTAATTAAATAAGGAGTCAAAAATTAAATCAAGTAAGATAAAATAAGATAAAATTTTTGGACTTAGATAGTAGCTTTGAGTACTTGATCAAGATGGATCAGACGCTCAACACTTATATCAAGGTTAGCACAGCAGAAGATTTTTGCAAGTCTCTTGATAAGATTAAACAGGCGCTTGAAACTACTTAGTTGCTTTGAATTTTTAGCTTGTAACGATATGCTTTATGACAATATGATGAGATGGTAATAGATAAAGCAATGAAACAGTAAAGAATGAAATACACGAGAATTGAAAGGTTCACTGGGTGTATGTAATCCCAGCTATGTCCTTCTACTCCTTTCCACACAAGAGGAATTCACTATAATGAATCACAAAGCTTCACAAAGATAGCTTAAACACAATAGCAAATGGTGAAGATGATCTCGAGTTCCCTGATCACACAGATTTCAACCCGGCTAAGATTTTCTTCTGACAAGCTTCTCTCACTAAAAAATAATGCTATGTCTTTAACGACTTCGTCACACAGATTGAAGAGGTTGATGGTTTTTATCAAGGGTTTGTTTGATTTGAAAAGTTCAAACACTTTTGAAATATCTCTTTAGAAATGGTAGTTCTTCTATGAAAAGGTAAGAGATATTGGTTTGGCTGTAGAGATGTATAAGCTTAAAGAATTTTGGCTATGAAGGATGTAAACTTTTTCGTGTATGGATAGATTTCAACAACGTAAGTGTATATCAAGCTTTTGATAATTTTCTCAGTGTTTAGGGTTGAGCTGTGAGGATCTATTTATAAACTTTCTTGGGATTTGTCCATTGGACACATGTAGGCGCATGTTCAGCACGTAGCGCGTGAACTGGTCTTTTTTCTGACATCTCTGAAAATTCTGCTGCACAAAGTTGATAGCAGGCTTATTATGTGGCTTATTATGAATTGACAGCCAATGGGAAAGGCTTATCCGTACGTCAATAGTCTTTATCATATTTAATGCTCTTATCAAACATTTAATGTATTTGAATTTAATTTCCGTTAGAATTAAATGTCCGTTAAATGATTGCATTTAAGTCCTTATTAACTTCGAATATTATTCAGGTGAATCCAGACGTTTGTGGTTTGATCACCTTGAATGATTCTCAAGCGCTTGGCAGCCGCTTAAAGAATCTCTTATCTTCAAAGTCCTCAGACGCTGATCTTCGATTTCACTTTGATTGACTCACCTAGAATTCTATCACAGCTCAAGCGCTAGATACTAGTTTAAAACTATAAAGATAAAAAGCCTTATCTAAAAATTATAACTCGATAACTTTAAACGCTTAGACATATTCTATGAAAGATAAAATTACATAATCTTTGGGGTCTAACATAAAACCTATCTTGTCATTATCAAAACATCTAACATGAAATTTCCTAACAAGAGTGCTACATAGACAATAGTTTCCAAACTGATATTGACGACTCGAAATCGGTTTCTGGTTGCATTGTTCTGCTTAATGGTGGAGCAGTGAGTTGGAAGCTTCCAAGCAACCGACTACAACTGATTTAACCACTGAAGTGGAATACATTGATGCCTCAGAGGCAGCAAAGGAAGCTGTTTGGATGAGGAACTTCATCCACGAGTTGGGTGTCGTTCCATCTATTGTTAACTCGATACCGGTGTACTGTGATAACAATGGGGCTATCGCGCAAGCAAAGGAGCCAAGGTAATCAGAAATTCAAGCACATACAAAGGTGATACCATTTGATCAGGGAGATCATTGGGAGATGTAACATTCGAGTGGAGCGTGTAGACTCAGCAGATAATGTAGCAGACCCACTAATCAAACCCCTAGTCAGAAGGTATTTGATGGACATCTAGGAAAGATGGGCCTCAAATACGTGGGCAATTGGCTCTAGGGCAAGTGGGAGATTGTTTGAGTAGATGCCCGGCGCACCAATTTTTGGGCGCCATTTCTATGTAATAAACTCTATGAGACAATCTTTTCTAATATATAAAGTCGATTTCTTTTTGGCATTCTTTGTTCTTTAATTGTTATTATATGCTTAAAATGAAGTCCCTTGAATCACACATGACTATGGGACATCATCGGACATCGGGAGTGACGATGATGAAATATGTCTCAAAGGTCGTGATTCTTAAAAGGTTTCAAGTCGTTAAAGGGTCTGTCAAGATGAGAGATATTGACAAAGACCAGAAAGACTTTCTTGTGCACATATGTTCTTAGAGAACGTGCCTCGTTCCATAGACATAGATGTGCACAAGGGTTCTCATTTAGGATAATGAGTGAACTGAACAACCCCGCCAGAAATTCCTAAAATGGTTGTCCTGATCGAATATGGAATTTTCTATAATCACGTAGGCACAAGAGTAAGTCTTATGGACCGGAGGTTCCATTGGTTACTTTGAGCATAGTTGATTATACTTTGACTTATCTAATGATTTCTTTGCGAGTCGTCATATGAGATATCTTGGGTATAGTATGATTATGTGTCAAGGTACATGAGAGGCCAAGATGGGATCCATCACTGATTTAGCGAATCAGACATTTCCTATGTTTAATCAATTACTATAATCAAGTTCAACTTAATTTTTTCCCGATTTAAAATTTAATTTAAACTAAATTAAATCTAATTTAACTTATTATAAATTAAATCCCATTTAATTTAGTCAATTGGGTCCAACCTAATTTAATTCAAATTAGTGTCATTGGGTCTAACCCATTTAATTTAGTTTAATTGGGTCCAACCCAATTTAATTCAAATTAGAATTCGCTGGCCCAAACCCACTGGCATATTAAATTTAAATGTGTTGGGTCTATGTCATTCATTGAGCCCAGCCCAACATTATGCCACATAATTGACCAACAGCACAATGGGCCGAGCCCAGCTAGTATTTTGAGTGCTTTGGGACAAGCCCACATCCCATTGTACTATGCTGGGCCAATTCTAGCTTGAATTACCAAGTGTTGGGCCAAACCCACCACGTAAATTAATGTGTGTTGGGCTCGGCCCAACCACACAAGTAGACTGCTGCTATTGCAGCAGTCTTCTTCCTCTTTGTGCCGTCAACCACGACGCCGGCGTCGTGGCGGCGACTTTTCGGTCGTAGTTACGGTGCCTGGCGCCGCCGTATTCACCCATCACATGCGCCACCATCGACACCCCCGGAGCGACATGAAAACGCAATTTTTAGAACCCCGAAAATCTGTCAATTTTCGCCGGTCTTTCCCGTGGCCATTCACGGTCATCTCCGGCGGCTCAAAGCGGTGCATCTCGCACCACCAACTGCGGCGTCTAACGCCGCGTCTTTGATGTGCAGCAGCGCTTCGAGTGCCACCGTCACTGTCGCCTAGACTCTTCTCAAAATCGGACATGAAGGTTCCGATTTGTAGGAAAACCAACACAGTAGCCATTACCGCCCATGGTCACAGGCGACACCGCACCGTTCTTCGGCGTTTCTCAAGATCCGGGTCAAACCTAAAATCGACTATTGAATTCCAGATAACAATTGAAATAGCTTAATCTGAAAATCCAATTTGAATGCGTCAAATTAACCATGATCAGACACGAGCTGTTGTAAAGCATTTTGTTGAATTCATCAATGGTTGTCTGCTAGTCTCAAAGCAACCAAATGTTCTTTCAATTTTGTTTGTCAGATTTTACCCAAAAACAAAATTGATTCTTTTTTTTTTTTTTAAAAAAAATCGGTCTTATATATCATTCAATCGAAAGTTTACAGTGCCTGGAACAATACAATTCATATCGACTTAAACGATGTAGTAAGAACATCTGAAACACCAACTATCAAGTTTCTTGAAGATAATAAATCTCAAGAACTCACAAACCAACACAAGAAAATTCTTGTGCAACTCCTATTCAAGAAGAAACGAAACTCTTATTCGAGAGAGAAAGCAAACTCTCATACGAGAGAGAAAATAAAATACTAAAAAAAAAAAATCTAAAACGCTATATAAAAACTTATGTATCATCCGTCTTCATTTCGTCAGATCTGTCTGTCTCGTTAGATCCATATCCATCTCGTCAGATTTGAAGGTGTGATGTATAACTTGAAGAAGGGTGCTCCAACCCAACCCGCCGACGATGGTGTTAACAGTGGTGAAGTAGACAACTGCTTCACCAGGGAAGTTAGCAATTTTAACCCCCAATTGCATATTATGAGTCAAATTTAGACCCTTTCAAAAAAGCATTACAAATTTAGACCCCTATGGGACCCATAAGCTTGAAAAGGCCAAATTACCCTTACTAAAGTCAAAAGATGGATAATTGCAAGTTTCCTCCTTGCTTTATCAAGAAATTGCTCAAGACCCCCTATACAATTCAAAATCTTTCGTATAGTCCCTATACTTTCAATTTATTTACCTTTAGTCCTCGAATTTTGAAAATGGTTTAATTTGGCCCCACAAAACAACAAAAACATCAAAAAATACATGAGAGTAATTATATATATTTAAAGAAAAGGGAATCTCAACCCGCTTTTATAAATCTGCATAAAAACTTTTTATTGCCTTCATAATTTACATACATGCCAATTCCTGCTCATATTTTAAGTGCTTTTATTGATTGTCTTAATACTTTAGAAAACTTAGATTATACTAATACAGAATTAATATTAGAATTACGAAATCAATTAATAATTAGAAGAGAACATTGGGTTAATAATTATCTTAACATACCTCCTAGATTAAGAGATCACGAAAACTATATTAAGTACCTTTTAATCTTGAATATATTAATAGCTGCCTTTTATTAAAATAGCTTCTTATAATTATAAAAGATTAGAATATCTAGATTTAGAATATAGCTTAGCCGATAGAACCGTAATCTCGTTAGATAAACATAAATTTATTTGTAGATTTGATTCAAGTTTTAAGCATAATTTACATTCAGAAAATAAACACTTAAATAGTTTAACAGATTTATTTATATCTTTAGCATCAAACTTAGAAATAAATAACGCTAAACTTTGTAAAACGTTAGAATCATTAAAAGAAACCGTTTTAATAAATAGAGAAATAATAAAGAAGGGTGAAAATAATAATTTAGATTATATTAAACAACAATCTGAGGAAACTCTAAAGATAGTTAAGAAATATAATAAGCTTTTTCCCACTAAAGACGAAATAATAGAGTTAAAATATAGCTTGGAAAGTAATAAGCTAAAACAATTAGAAATTGAAACTAAGAAAACTCTAAGCCAAGTAATAGAAAAAATAAATAAACTTGAAGCTCAAAACTTAGAAACAAGTAAAACGCTAAAAAATATAGAACGAATAGTTAGTGGATGAATAATATAGAAAATAGATTAGAATATAAAAGAGCCATTGAATTAGCAAATAAATATCTATCTACCGAAGAAGGATTTACTACCTATCAAGGAACTAGTAATTCAGATAAATTATATCCTAAACTTTGGAATATTCAATTCGCTTTAATTCTACAAATATTCGAAAGGCTAGATAAATTAGAAAATAAGTTAGAAAAATTAAGTACTAAAATAGACACAGTATCTCAAGTGATTAAAGGAGATTTACAAGATAGTATAGAAGAAAGATTATCAAATTTAGCACTAGAAGAATCTGAAAAACCTAAAAAAGAACCTAAAAAATATATATATTGGTAAAAAATGATGAGATCATTTAGTGGTACTAGTAGAACTATAAGTGAATCAAGTAATAAAGAAAAAGAGAAAGGAAAAATAAGTAATACCTTTACTAAACGAATGTTTAGAGGATCAGGAAGTCAAAGCTCAGCTAGAGAAGTAGAATTAGAAGAAATAATAGACGTAGAAGAAAATCTTAATTTATATAATAACAAGGGAATAGATAAGTTAAAACCTAAAACATTATACAAAGTAGGAAAAATGGATTTTAACACACATTTAATCAAGAAATTTAGAGAAAAAGAAGTAAAAGTTACAACAAATGCTGAAAATATAAGCTTAGTTAGCCCGGAATGTATAAAACAATTAAAACAATTAAAGCAAAAATATATACATTTAGGATTAATTATTGTAGGAATAAAAGGATTAACTAGAAAGGGAACTGGTGGAAAGGTTTTAGTTTTATTATTAGATAAGAGTTGGTCTGATGCTAGGAGAGCAGTATTTGCTAGTATGGAAATAGATATGACTAATAATGTAGGAATATTTTATGTAGCTCCGAACATGATGAAAAGTATTAAAGATATTAATAAAATTACTATAGGATTACAAACTAGAGGATATGAAACATATGATGGTAACAACTTAGTAGTTTCTATAGCATTTTTAGGAAGAGTAACCAATAATAGTTTTCCTCAATATAAAATTAATATAGATGGGATAATAGATGGATTAGCCTCAGTAGGAGTAAAAATGATTAAACCTTTAAATATAGATAATAACGATTTAAATGGAGAAGAATGGGAATTAACCAAGCATTTAGAAGAAAATGAGACTGTCAAAGTTCCAGGAGAGAGTGTAATGTATACAAACAGTAGAGGTCAAACTTCTATTAGATTCCTTAATTACCAAAAACAAAATCCCAAAGAAAATTTAGAAGATCTAGAAGAAGAAACTGATAATGAAACTGAAACAAGCTACATGAATATTATAGAAGAAGAAGTTAGAATAACTAGTAGATTTGCTAATTGGGAAATATTATCTGATATAGAAAACGAAGAAGATGAAGAGGAAGAAAATATAGAAGAAATAGATGAAGAGATTAGACAATTAGAAAGTCAGCTCAAAAATGATTATAGACCAAAAAATATGGAAGAAATATTAAGAAAAAATTTTGAGATAAATAATTTAAGAGAATTAGTAGATGAAATGTATTTTGAAGCAATGAATTTAGATATCAATTTAGAATCAGCTGAAGAAGAATTTAAACAATATTATAATATTGATTTAATTGATGATATATGTTCAGGAAAAATAGAATTTGAAAAGTTCTTTAAAAATAAAGAGAAAGGTAATAACGAAGTAGCTTTTATGGCAGATAGTCAAGCAAGTACTAGTAGTAATATAGGAAAAAGAACTAGAGTAGAACCAGATTATAGTGAAGTTCCAGCTAGAAATGTAGAAATGAGTGGTAGACCAGAATGGAAAAGTCCCACATATGAATATGGATCAACCCAGCCAAATAAATATATAGGATCAAGACAACCCATAGGAAAAACCATGAGTGGAACCATGTTAGTAATTGAATTAGGAAGTCCACAAATGTGGCCAGAAGAAATAAATATATGGGAACAATGTGTAGTAAGACATTGGGAAATAAATAAAAAAGCAGATATGGATATGTTTAATTTTTAGAAACCTGTTTAGGACCTACAGCATTATCTATCTGGCAAAGCAAGAAGAAGAAAGATCCTAATAGAATTAATGAAATAAAGGCCTTAGGAAATAATCCTTATAATTTTACTAGTTTTATTAGAACATTAATAATAGGTATAGATCCAGGAAGAGAAAATACATTCATACAAGATACAGCACTTAGAAACCTAGAACAACTCACTATAACAGATATGAAATATATTATACCTTTTAGTCAAGATTTTACAAGATTAATAGGAGAAGCTAATAAAGCATTTGATGAAGAATTATGTAATAGGTATTTTACGAAATTACCACAAGATTTAGGAAAAAGAATACATGAAGAATGGATAAAAACTAATGGCAATCTTACAGGATTAGGTATAGGACCTAGAGTACAATATACTTTCTTTAAACTTCAGGAATGGTGTAAAGAAGAATTTATTAGAGAACAAATTAGAAAGCAATCTTATGAGTTTTGTCGAAAAGCTATATACACCCCACAACAATATGGACAGAAGAATTACTTTAAGCCAAAACGCAAAATATTAAGGAAATCAAATAAACCAAAATCTAGTTTTAGACAATATAGGCAAGGAAGAAAGCCCCCTAATTATGTTAAAAAGCCATCAACAAGAAAATGCACATGTTATATTTGTGGAGATCCTAAACATTTAGCTAATAGATGTCCGAAAAGACAATTTAATATGGAAAGAGCAGCCATAGCAGAACAATTAGATGAAGACGTAGTAAGTATAGACGGTAATGAAAGTGATAATGAAAGCATATTTAGTATAGTAAGTGAAGAAGGACCAGAAATTCCTAATATAATAGAATATACCTATATGAATAATTCATGTGAACATAAATATATAAATGGAAAAGGAACTATGAGTGTAGCCTGTAGTATTTGTAGATTATATCCTGATATGCATTTAAGATATCAGTGCAATATATGTTTTGACGAGATTTGTTTTATTTGTGCTAAAGACGCATATAATATAGAAACAGATGTATCGCCTAAACCTAGTAAAAAACTAGAATCTATAGAAGTTCTAAGCCATAAAATAGAGAATTTAGATTTAAGAATACAATTAATAGAATTAAAAATAAAAAATAATGAAAACATAAATAGTCATCAAAATAAAGGAAAGGGTGTCTTAATAGAAGAACTTGATGAAATTAACCAACAATTAGAAGAAACTCATTTACAAAATACAGCGTATGAACCCCAACTACAAGTACCCTATACTAGTAGTCTAATACTTTTAGATTGTCGAATATGGTGTAATCAAGAAAAATATATTGAAACTAAAGCCATTTTAGATACAGGAAGTACAAAAAGCATGCTTAGCGCTAGTCTTGTGCCAAAAGATTTGTAACACAATAAGTTATACAGTTACTAGTAGAACTGCCGAAAATAGATTAATGAGAATAACAAAAGAATTAATTAACATAGGGATACAATTTAAGGATTTTTCAGGAAATTATAGTAGTAAATATACATTAGGACAAGTACTTATAGCACCAGATAACATAAATAGCCATGAATTCCTTTTAGGGTTAAACTTCATTTGTGCATTAAATGGTAGTATCTTAATAGGAAAAAATTATATTACTATTAGCAAACATAATTATACTTTTCCAACTAATAGATACATTAAACAATCAGAGTTGACTGCGAAGCGTGGTGGACATGGTAATAATGAACTCGATTTTTTCAAAGAATTAGAACAAAATAATATAGAACCTGAAACTATAGATATCCTATTAGATGAAGAAATTAGAGATATAGGAAAGGGATTAGAAGTTTTAAACCTAGAAAATGAAAGAATTTTGCATAAATTAGAAATGTTAGGATTTATAGGAGATGATTTAGCTAAAAACAAAGTAAACTATACTTTTAAACTAAACATATTAAACCCAGATATAGTGATAAGAACAGCAGCTATAGAATATACTCCTGAAGATATAAAAGAATTCAAAACACAAATAAAAGAAATGTGGAAATCGGTGTTATAAGAAGAAGTGATAGTCCTCATAGATCAGCAGCCTTTATAGTAAGAAATAATGCAGAAATAAAAAGAGGAAAACCTAGAATAGTATATAATTATAAGAGACTTAATGATAATACAGAAGATGATGCTTATAGAATACCTAATAAAGATGAGTTAATTAATCTTATACAAAATAAAAAGATATTTTCAAAATTTGATTTAAAAAGCGGATATAATCAAATTAAAATGGTAGAAGAAGACAAAAAATGGACAGCTTTCAGCTGTAGTGAAGGACATTTCGAGTGGAATGTTCTATCTTTTGGTTTAAAAAATGCTCCAGCAATATTTCAAAGATTTATGGATAGTATATTTAAACATTTAGATTTCTGTTTAGTATATATAGATGACATTTTAGTAGCTTCTGAAACTTTTAAGCAACATCAAGATCATTTAAAACAAGTGTTTAATTTAATAGAAGAAAACGGAATAGTAGTATCTAAAAAGAAAATGGAACTTTTTAAGAGAAAAATAAGCTTTTTAGGTTTAGAAATAGGAAACGGACAAATTAAATTACAACCTCATATAGCTCAAAAAATTCTAGATTTCCCAGATAAATTAGAAAACTTAAAACAAATACAAGCGTTTTTAGGAATATTAAACTACTCTAGAAAATTTATTCCTAAACTTAGTAAATTAGTCGGACCATTATATAAGAAAACAGGAAAATCAGGTCAAAGACATTTTAATCAGGAAGATATTAACTTAGTCAGAAAAATTAAAGAAGTTGTTAAAGATTTAAAACCTTTAGAATTACCCTTAAGTACTGATTATGTCATAATAGAAGTAGATAGCTCTATAGAAGGATGGGGAGCAATATTAAAATGTAAACCTCATAAATTTTCTCCAAAAAATGAAGAAAAAATATCAGCTTATTCCAGTGGTAATTTTAATAAAACAAGAAGTAATTGGACTAGCCTAGATTATGAAATAGCAGGGATAGTTAAAGCAATAGACCATTTTAGACTATATTTAAATAAACCTTTTACCCTTAGAACGAATTGTGAAGCTGTAGTTAGATTTATAAAAAATGAAAATTCTAGAAAACAAAATAATAAAAAATGGTTAAATTTTAGAAATGCAATAGAAGGTAACGGATATAAAGTAGATTTTGAACATATTAAAGGATCAAACAATAGCATAGCAGATTTATTAAGCAGGCAATTAACTTTAATTTTGGGAAACAGATCATGGCTTCCAACGACCAAGACAACCAACAAACAAGACCTCCCTCTGCAACTTACAACCAAATAGTCCGAAGACCAGCTTTCAGGCCTAATTTTCAACAAACTAGCCAGAATAGACCAGCATTCACAATAGAAACTCAGTTATTTAATCCAGCCACTCAAAAAGTTTTTAAAACCTTTGGCAAAATAGCACTTCCAGTTAGACATAATTTCAATCTCCCAAAAGATACCCCTCATATAACTGAAGAACAGAGTATCTTACTCAATGCTCTATGGGAAGCTCATCCTTCAGCCGGCAAATTAACAGCACTAAATGCACTTTGTTATTACTTTGAAAAGGAAAACAAAAATTTTCCATTAGACGAAGCAGCAGTTTATCTTGTTATTAGAGGAGAACCAGTGGGAATTTTTGAAGATTATCAACGAGCAATACAAAGCATTCAGAAGGTAGCAAAGGGATACTTGGAGCCCTTTAAACATTTTCATGAAGCAGTAACAGCAGCAAGAAGAATTTTAGGCCCAAATTTTTACATACAGCCTAATGCCGAAAATGCAAAGCCCAAAATACTTTCAAAGGGAAAGAGACCCATAAACCCAGATGTAGAAGCACTCGAAGATGACTTAGAGACTATAACTAAACAATTTACCAACCTTAACAAATTTTATCAAGACCTTTTAGCCCAGCATCAAAAGTTGTCAGCCCATGTAATAAACCCCAGACAAAATGAGGTTCCTAAGGAGATCAAAAATAAATCCTACCAATTTTTGTCTGTTCGAACTTTTTTTAACCCTTGCCAAACAGTTCTAGCTTTACCTGAAGAAATTCAGAGTATCATTTGGCAAAAAGCAGAAGATAGCTTTTACAAAAGAATGTTAAAAGTAGCCCAAATTATTATTAATCAGCAGATAGAAGGAATAATTTCAAAGACTCGCCTACTACAATGGAAGGGAGAACCTATTCGCCACGAAGGATCATTAAAATTCTACACCCTAAAATATTTTTCATGGCCTAATGTTCATATAGATGCATCAGTTTTTAGAGAAGGATGGATAGATGAAGAATTTATCAGCGTTCAAAGGTTATTAGACTATGGTTTCATAGCAAAAATATTTGTATCAGATCCAGTACAAGTGACTCATATAGGTCGACATATTTCAGACGCTGTCAATTTTATATTCGAGCAACAAGCAGCAGAAAGTGTCAAGATTGACATAGTATCTCTACCTCCAATTTGGAACACTACAGGAATAGAAATAGGACATTCATTCTTTTCGATAACAGAGAATTATGAAAAATGGGAACCAATGTCAACATTGTGGAATTGTCCTGAAGCCATAAATCCTTTAGCCAATATAGAAGAGCTCAAATTAGCCTTGGAAATACGGAGGAAAACTCAGCGACAATATATGATGCCCAATTCAGATTCAGACCTCAAGCTTATTTTTCAGGCAATTCATCATAGCATATTTATTCCTGCCAAGAACAGATGCAAGATTCGCCTTACTACTCTAGGAAAAAGAGCAATGACAAGTGTAGAATACCCACCAAGATATAATCCTGATATGTATAATCCGGATTCAGAATATAATCCAGATCTAGAAGGAACCAGTCGAGAAACATACTAGAAGACAAAAGCTTCAACAGTTCAGCAATAATGTTTAGCAGCACCAATAATTCAGCTACAAGACAAACTTCAAGAGACAACATTCAAAGATTCAGCAAAATAATGCATTTCCCAGACAAAAGTCATAAATGTATCAGCAGCAAGGACAATAATTTGCAGCAATAATTCAGCTATCAAACAAGGCACTGAATTCAAAGCATCAATCTCAGCAACTTTTGTACCATATTAACTGTTCACTATTGCCACCTATGTACTTTTTCACTGTTTAAGCACTGTTTGTACTGTTTGTAATAATGGCAGCTGTGGATGCCAAAGTCTTTCTTCAATATGTTGTAATGTTTTTCAATTCCGAGGCCTATAAAAGGACCTCTTCCCTCATTTGTAAACTTGCACCTTGACATTCTCCAACCCACACTTCTTGGTTGCTAGAGAATCTCTCATCTTTTCTTGTAATAAAATATCTTCTTTGTGTGCAATAATATCTTGTAAGTTTTTTTTATATGTTTTATAATGCATAGTGAGTAAACTCCCCCAGGGACGGAATTCCCCTACTATTTAAAAATGTTATAACTCTCTCATGGTCAAAAAATACAAAAACATTAAAAATCGAAAAACCAAAAACATTAAAAATGCTCAAAATGATGATGAACAGTAGTAACATTATACTGTTTCATCTTCTCAAAAATATGTTTCTGCTGTACAAATTATTGCTTTCAATAATATCTGATACTGCTTTGGGAAGATTTTGTTTACCGTCTCGGTGTTACTGGTCGGGAGACAAAATGTGCGGGATAATTCCCCCCAGTGTGCAAGCAAAATGGTATCAGAGCTTGAGTATTCTGAGTATGCTCTGTGGTCGCAGGTTATCTGATCTTCCACATCAGAAATGTTTTTTCGAGCTATTTATCAAAACAAGGTTACTGAGTTTTAAAATTGTAAAATAAATTAAGTTTATATGTTTAATTTCAAAAGAGTAAGACAGGTACTTCATTTCTGTCCAACGTAAGTCTTCGTTGATGAAGCAACCGGATTTTCGGAGCAACCCTCTTACTTGAGAATGATAAAATGTGAATTTTAATTCATAATCTAAAAAGTGAACAGTAATCTTATTTAATTTCTGTAATTATTTTGTTAATAACTTTTAATTTATGTAATTACTTTTTTAATGACATTATTAGGGATTAAATAAACCAAATTTAAATATTAAAGGACCAAAGAAACTATTCTTAAGAATAAGGGACTTGATTTGTAAATCCTTAAAAATACAACAGTATAAAGGGGTGATAAAGGTGTTACTATTCAGGGATAATTTGGACATTTTCAACTTATTTAGCCGCAAAAAATAAAAGAAAAAGAAAATCAGACATAAGGGGTCCAATATTGTAACCCCTCTGCAATTGAGGTCTAAAATTGCTATCGTCCCGCTTCACCAAGCCATCGTCGACGGAGGAAAATAGAAGAAAAAAAAGGCTAGGATTTAGAGAGGGATGGGGAGGGAGAGAGGCAAAAAAAAATAAAAAAAAAACAAACCGATTCTAAACCTCCAAAATTATCGATAGATTTCAGATTCCTAGATTTTCACTTATGGTTCCAACTTCCAAACCATTAATTTTTCATTTTTCAGAGTTGCAATCCAATTAAATTGATTCTAAATCAATGAATTCCAAGAATTATCAACCTGATTACGATGATTCCAAATCACCAATCTTTTTAGATTTTTCGATTCGGTCAAAATGAATTCCAAATTCATTTTTCAAACTGTGGATTTGGTCAAAATCATTTCAGATTTATCATCCCTTTCAGCGCGGAACGACGGATCTCCAAGAGTCGTCCACAACGGCGCCTGGCGGCGCGTTTACCGGCGCCTCACACCAGCGTTTTGCCGCCACCATTGCAGGAAATAGAAGCTGTGCGATAGCACCTACTTCATCGGGGATTTCCGGCATCGCTCTCCCAGCAATTTCACAATTCATTAGTCTTTATTATATTCTCACATTAACATTTAACAAAAAGACTCCATGAATTAATTTACACTGCATATTCAAGCACTTCAAATGGAAATGCCTTTCGCAACAGTCAACATAAGTTTTTCAGAATTGCATTCTTTCCATGGGGAAATCAGTTGTATGTGACATGTTTAAGAATATATATTTCAAAAATGTCACTTTCCAAACAGCCAAGTATTGTCGAAATCCAGGAGTTAATCTTTTTCTTTTGATAAATATCCAGGAGTTCATCTTTCGGCTGTCAATTTTCGGATTTTTGTTCAAACAAATTTTCAGATTTGATCCATTTTTCTCACATCAAAATAAGTAATATTGTGGATATGCAATTTTGAATCGAGGTGAGAATGAACTCCGTCCTTAACACAATATTGCCCCGCTATTGGTGGTACGGGTTGGTACAATTGTGTCCCAAGATACAATGATTCTTCTCGGGATAGAACCACTTCAAATCCCAAGACCATCGAACCAATCGACTGCTAGAACTCTCAAAAAATGATGATGATGAAATGCATAAAATCGTTTTCTGTTTTTGCGTGTGTTTTTTATTCTGCAGGAGCTGCCATTTTATACGCAATGAAAACAAACCAGAAATAAATACGTAATAAATCCTGACATTAAGATAAAACCGTAACCACTGAAACGTTTTAGTTGTTACAGTTTCGAAAATCCAAAAGTCAAATTTAAAATATCGTAAACACGTGGCCAACGTTTTTACAAATACGATTTATTTCCGTGTCAATTAATTTCAGACGAAATTTTCCAACACAAGCAAAATGTACCAAAAGAAATACAAGAAAACAGCACTAAGCAATGTAAATGGTGTGCGCCAGCCTCATTCACTTAAAAAGAAGAACATAACAATCTCTTATCTTATGTAATTGATTGACAACATCAGGCATCGACATGCGATCTCTTGGCACTTCCTTTGAACAAGCCACTCCGATACTTAATACAGAAACCATAAAATCCTTCATCTTGTTACTATCCATCTCATGAGGTCCTATTTCGGAGAGTACCGGATCAACTATTTCCATTACGCGATCAGGCAAGGCGTTATTAACAAAACTATGAAGATTTACATGATTCTCAAATGAATCAATATCGGTTGGTCTTCTGTTTGTGAATAGCTCTAGAAGAAGGATTCCATAGCTATATACATCCCCTTGTGTTGAAACCAAGTCATTTGTGCCATATTCTGCACATAAGTACGTATGATCTCAATATGTTGTTTATGTGTGCTATTTTAGAGTACTTGTGTCAATTAGCTAAAATGTGTTAAATTACTGTAAATCATTTAGATATCAAATAACAAATATTAACCAACCCCTTCATTTATGGTCATTACAAGTCAATTGATTTATATTGGGCCACAACCCTTCTTATAAATATATTTTATAATTGCCCCATTTCGTAAGAAAACTAATGGAACTTAATTAGGTCATAAGAAAATATAGACTTCATATTTTGACCTTATCTTATTCTTTGACCAAGATCCCTAATGGTGTGAATGTAACTATTCAAATTGAAAAGAATGTAAATTATAATATCAAACTTTACGTAAATAATTTTGTAAAATCTTGTTAACATCTAACAAATGAAGTACAAAATCAGAATTCATGCCATAGGTGTGCACTCGGTGAAAACAATTTGAGTACGCCAAAATGGCACAATGAAATTTCTCCTTGGTTCGAATTTTTCACAAATTTATTGCTCCATCAGTAAGCAATTTTTTTAAATTTATTTATATATGTTCTTAAGTAATTTATTTATTTAATTTGCTTCATCAATAAATTTTTAATTATTAAGTAATAATCTAAATATTGATATATGTTATTTACATGGTTTAATACATTTATTTCTTGCAAGATTTAGAAAAGTTTTTATTTCGTGACATTTGGAACAAGTTATACGAGATGAACTACTACTATACACGAAATTCTTCACTTAGCTACACTAATACGACTGCAAACTCTTCATTTTTGAAGTAATTTATCATTATGATATTAGGATAATCAACATTACTAAAATTTCAAATTACAATATTTTTTAATATTGTCTTATGTAGATTGAGATAAAATGATTAAAAAAATTATAATCGTACTCTGAAAAACAGTACATATCACAGTTCAGAACACCTGTTGAACTATAATATAAGACGGTTGACTTATAAATCGATAAATACATCTTTTAATTTTGGGTGTACAATCTAATTAATTTAAAAGTTCATTAATTTATTGTAAGCTTGCTTGAACTAATGGAGTATGATGATGTAAATAAAGTTAAACCGATAAGAAATTTGTAAGATTTATTTATAAGAGGAGGTATATATTAGCCAAAAATAAGAAAGTTAAGCTATCATTAAAATAAATAAAAAGGGTACTTGTTCATTAACGCTAAAAAAAATTAATTTGCAATTCATTTAGGCTCTGTTTGTTTGCAGGGGAATGAAACCCAAATTGGTAATCAGATATCTGGTAATCAGATTCCCAATTATCCAATTTTATAATATATAGTGTTTGGTTATATCTAATAAATTGAGTAATTTTTTTTTAATATTTAGTTCATGTGCGTCTCGTAGGACTAAAATTTACATTTGAAAACTTTCATTAAATCAGCCTTATTTTTGAATTAATTTATTTATATACATGTTGTGTCACCCATGCTTGTGAAATTTTTATATTAAAGAAGTTAATATTTTTAACTATAATTTTGTACTCATAATTAATTTTTAAATATTAACTATTAAAACAATAACTTAATTTGACTAGGACACGTTAAAACAATTAATTAGTGCAAAATGTACCTGAGATGTGAAGTACAAACAGAAGATTACTGTAAATATATATATATATATTTAAATATATAATAAAATAGAGAGTGAAAATGTCTTGCGAGTTTTAATTTTAGATTCATTGAAAAAGGGAATAATATCTATATATAATCATATATGTTTATTTATTTTTATTTTTTACATAATATATATTTAAATATAATATATATATACATATATATATTTTATCATATAAATCATGCATATATCTACATATAAATTTTATATATGTAAATTGTATATGAATATACATACATTTTTTTTTATATGATATATTTCTTTATATATATAATATTTGTATTGTTAGAATAAAGACATAAAATGGAAAGTGAAAATGTATTGTGTTTAATTTCAGATTCTCTGAGAAAGGGAATAAGAAACCCTAAAAAAAGTAAGGATTTAGATTCTTTTTTTGGGATACTGGATTCCCTGTTTTGAGGAATCTGGTTCTTTTAATTTCTCATAATTGAGGCAGTCTTACCAAACACAATAATCTAATGCCAATGACTCAAATTTTTAATTTGGATTTCATTCCCTGGCAAATAAACGGAGCCTTTCAATACTTGTGTGTTGACTATTGGTTTTCTTATTTTGTTTCACGAGGTAAGTTCCACTAGAATCGTAAGTAATCTATGAATATATAAGCTTAATTAAATTTTCGGTAAACTAGAAAACTATTGTAGATTGGATGTAAGAGGTTAATACTTATTGTTTTGACGTTTTTATGACTGGTACTAATTAGACCATTCTTTACCAAAAATTTACTGTTTTGTTGCAAAAGAAACATGATTGGGATATAAGATGAAAAATGGCAAATATGATCTTCTATATTGCAGTTTTCTATTATATCTCACATTACAAGACAAGCATGTATGATCAGTGGTAAGTGTTTGATTATTTGCGGAATTTTTTGATGAAGGAGGAAGAAATTGTCCATCACATCTCACTCATTTATGCTTTACAATAAGTGATGAAATAGGAAAACGTAAAAGAACGTATTTGAGTTTATTAGAGCATCTTCAATTTATTGCACCAAAATGTTGTAACTTTTGCACCATTTTGATGCAACTAAAACAAATATTCTATATATTTCTTTTTACACTTCATTTTATACCATTTCCCATATTTCACAAATAACTCCCAATTTTAAGTTTTTAATTACATATTCATCCAAAAAAGTATATTTTGTTATTTTATAATATTACATGAACAATAGTTTTGTGGTTTAATAATAATAAATAATTAAATATTAGTTTGAATCTATTTATGTAGAATTAAGAGAAACTTTCACTTTTGGTCCCATTGGAGTTCGGGCAAAACACTTCTAGTCCCATAGGAATTTTTTTGACACTTTTGGTCCCATTCGAGTCAAAATGACACTTTTAGTCCCGTCCATCTATTTTTGAACGAAATTTACCCACTTGAGACACACGTGAGGGGTAGTTAACTAACAGAGCGTGCGTCTCACGTGTGTAAATTTCGTCCAAAAGTAGACGGACGGGACCAAAAGTGTCACATTTTGATTCCAATGGGACCAAAAATGTCAAAAAAATTCCTATGGAACTAAAAGTGTTTTACTTTGGTCAAACTCGAATAAGACTAAAAGTGAAATTTTCCCGTAGAATTAATCTATGTTGATATGAATATTTCAATGCTTTTAAATTTCTATGGTCTATGCATTTTGTACTAATTTTAATATTTATCTTTTATTTATAATTAAAGTAAAAATTATATATAATTGAGTAAAAAACAACAAGCATAAATTACATAGGATCTAATTGTATTGCACCAAAATAAAATAAAATAAAATAAAAAATTGCATTGCACCAAAATGACGTTTGTGAACTGTGTCGCGCCAATGTTGGCGAAACACTGTTCACAAATGCCAAATTGACGCTCCATTGGAGTTGGCCTTAGAAATTACAAAATGAAGTCGTACGTACCTGGAGCAACATAGCCAACGGTACCCTTTATCGCAATTGAACTGCTGCTTTGATCATGTGCTGGGAGTATGCTCGTAACAATCTTGGCTAATCCGAAATCCCCAACATAAGCAGTCATATCCTGATCCAAAAGAATATTACTTGGCTTCAAATCACCATGAACAATAGTCGAATCAGTACCAAAATGTAGATATTCTACTGCATGAGCGATATCAATTGCGATGTTGAGTCTCTCAATCATGTTGAGGTTCCTATTTTCTTCTTCTTCTTGTTCTGTACTACGATACAACCATTTCTCTAAACTCCCATTAACCTTAAATTCATATACCAATGCTTTGAAATCATTTCCGTGGAAATCTATGCTTTCACAAATGCTCAATATTTTCAACAAATTTCTATGCCTTACGCCTCTCAACGCATTGCATTCTGCCAAGAAACTCTTACAGGCCCCTTTAACAACAAGATTAAGCACTTTTACTGCAACCAATGTATGCCCATCATCGAGAATACCTTTATAAACAGAACCAAATCTCCCCATACCTACCAAATTATTTTCTGAGAATCCACATGTTGCTTTCAGGAGATCTGAGTAAGAAAGCCTCAAGAACTGTGTTCCAATGAATGACGGTAGAGCAGACGACAAAGTCATTTTGGGCATTCTTATTCGCTTGAACAAAAATATGACGATAAGGCATAGTAATAGTGCAATTATTATTGGGATCAAGATTTTCGGTAGAGTTGAAGATAAATTTTTGCTTGAGGAATTCAACGAGGTGCAAGGAGGAAGCTTTAACTCACGAATACCACCACACAATTCTTTATTTCCATCAAGGGAAATCGCAGTTTTGTTTGCAAATACTCCTTGTATGGGTACTTCTCCGTTTAGCCTATTGAATGACAAGTTCAAGTTTTCGAGATGCAACTTCCCGAGAAAACTCGGGATCGGACCAGAAAAATTGTTTCTTGAAAGATCCAAGTCTTGTAAACCCTCCAAATGACTTAGCTCTAGAGGTATTTCTCCTTGTAGTGAATTTCCCTCCAAGTGAAGCTGTTGCAAGCTCTTGCACCGACTTAAAGTGTTCGGTATGAGTCCAGACAATCTGTTGTTAGACAAATCTAAATTTGCTAGATTTGTCAAGGAACCAATTTCTAATGGAATAGAACCCGTGAAAGCATTGTAGGAGAGGTCCAAGGAAATAGAAAGAGAGGAAAGATTCATTACTTCTCTCGGCATGAGGCCATCAAGATTGTTGCGAGAAAGATTCAATCTTAGCATGTTGGTGCAATTACTGAGACTATTAGGTATACTTCCCGAAAAGTTGTTTCTTGCAAACGACAGATAACTCAAGGAAGTCAAGTTTCCGAATGAAGATGGCAACTCATTCGAAAAATTGTTTTCTTCCATTCGGAGAATATACAAATTAGAAAGCTTCCCAATGCTTGAAGGAATAGGACCTTCAAGATTATTGCCAATTAGATAAATCTGAGTGAGACCAATAAGGTTTCCAATACCTGATGGAATATTTCCATGTATTTGAGTATTAACGATCATCATATTGAAAAGGTGGATCGATAGATTGGCAATTGACTCCGGCAGTGAACCAGTCAATAGACGATTTTCACCCACATCAAGTTGTTGTAACTTTGTGCAATTTGTCAATGATGAGATGAAACTAGTATCATCTTGAATATTATTGTTGGAAATTAGAAAGTCTTGAAGACTCAAAAGCCTTCCAACCCTTGGAATTTTCCCTGTAAAATAATTCAACGATAATACCAATTGTTCCATGGAGGAAACATTCGATAGCGAAGTTGGAACAACTCCACTAAAACCGTTGTCCGCCAGATATAGATTCCTCAAATTAGGAAGTGTAAAACCTATATCAGAGGGTATTGTTCCTTCAAGTTCATTACTGTCAACTCCAAGAGTTACAAGTGTGGATATATTGAAGAGACCTGCAGGAACTCTACCAATTAAATTGTTGTCAGCTAACTGGAGAAATATCAGCCGCTTAAGACGGGAAAGTGATTGTGGGATTTGTCCTTCCAAGTTGCATGAACCTAAAGAAAGTCTGGTGAGAAGAGTTAGGTTTCCAACGAATGGGGGGATCGACCCTGAAATATTGTTTTTGGACAAGGACAATACTTGGAGTTTGTACAAAGAACCTAGTTCATGTGGTATGACTCCTGAGAGCATATTTTCAATCAAGTTAAGATAATAAAGATTTGAGCATTGGGACAAGTTTTTCGGTATTGTACCAACAAAAGAATTACTACTAAATTCTGCAAACTCAAGTCTCCGTAAGAGACCGATTTCTTGAGGAATTTGGCCGTGGAAGTTGTTGTTTTGGAGATTGATGCTTCTAAGGAAAGAGAGGTTACCTAAATGAGGTGAAAGGGAACCCGTCAAGCCTCGAGACATTAGGTTTATAGCGATAACTCTATCGCGGTGCCTGTGACTGCATTGAATGCCTTGCCAGCTACAATAATGTGATCTTTTTTCATTCCACGAGTTCAAAGATACCACCAGTGAATCAGGATCTATGGCGTCCTTGAAGGCTAATAATGCATGTAAATCAGTTTCGTTATTCGAACATATCGCTGCAGGAATTATTAAGGCAAAACAGGAGGAGATCAAGAGAGAAAGAATTATGATGGAATTTGCCATATGTAATTCCTTTTTATTTTTTATTTTTAAATAAACATAATTGATTTGTTACATGTAAGCGCGTTTATATTGTCAGCCCATCAAGTCTACCACTGTAGAAGTATTTGAAAAAATTTGGTATTGCTTTCTAATGCATGGTTGACTTGAGGCTGTAGGTGGAAAAGTTGGCAAATTAAAGGATAAGGAGAAATTTTCCAGCTTGAATTTCTGTATCCACACGGTTTAATTAATAGTAAAGACCTTGACTAATTAATTAAGGTGAAAGACTTACTAAACCTTAAGGCCTTGTTTACTCGGAACGGATCTTCTATTCCATAATGATGTTACATTGATGTGGGATTGACAAATGTCTATTTAAAAAAAACTGCGCTAATAATAATTCAAATTAAATAGACACCAATGTTTTCAAATCCGGACCGGACCGGCCGGTCCGGCCAGTTTAACCGGGAACCGACAGTCACACCGGTCCGAGTATGTATCTACAACCGGTGGCAGTGGACCCAGCCGGAACCGGTAGAAAACCGCCAAAACCGGCGATTCGGCGACTCGGACTGAACCCGGTTCTGAAAGGTAAATTTCCTCTTGCCTTTTTTCTTCTAATTCTTTCCTTATTGCAAACCAAAAAGAAGGAAGAAGAGGTAAGATTTGAGAATTTCTATGATTCTCAACAGATATAAATCTATAATCATTACAACTTCATCTCCAATTCAAACTCAAGGACTTAAACTCTATTCTACCTTTTCATCTTTCTCTCGCTCCTTCTCTTCGTGTAGCAGCATCTTCTCTCATCAGGTTCAGGTGAAGAAATTTGTAATCTTCTCTTAAGAGTTTTATTTTCTGCCTGAAAGCCACTCTGCAATTTTTGTTCAACTTCACAACTTCTTCTTTGTGTTTGCAGCGAGAAAAGGAGTTGATTTAAGCCCTTTAGTTGTTTTTTTTTTATGAAAAGTCAAATCTCTAATAAATGCGATATGTAGCCCCTAGTCCCTAGGTGGCTAGGTGTATACATGTGAACTTGTAATTTTTTGTCCTTTTTGTTATAGTGTGGCCGTGTAAGTAGCAAACTAGCAACTTTTCTTTTATGAAAGTCAAATCTCTAATAAATGTGATATGTAGCCCCTAGTCCCTAGGTGGCTAGGTGTATACATGTGAACTTGTAATTTTTTGTCCTTTTTGTTATAGTGTGGCCGTGTAAGTAGCAAACTAGCAACTTTGGGTGGCTGATTAGTAGAATTATGATTTCAAATTTTCAATTAAGTTAAAATTTAGTTTGGATTTATTTTATCTATTTAATTAAAGTATTGCTTTCATCTTTCTTTGTATACGTGTATATATATATATATATGTGTATATATATATAATATATATAGAATGTATATGGGTCAACCGGTTTTTTGAAAACGGTTCGACCGGTCGGACCAGTGATCCAATGACCCAATAAATTTTTCAGTTCGCTTTCCGATCCGAATTCGGTTTAATTAATAGTAAAGACCTTGACTAATTAATTAAGGTGAAAGACTTACTAAACCTTAAGGCCTTGTTTACCCGGAACGGATCTTCTATCCCACAATGGTGTACCACAATGGTGTCACATTGCTGTGAGATTGACAAATGTCCATTTAAAAAAAATTGCTAATAATAATTCAAATTAAATAGACACTTGTCAATCCCATAATGGTGTGACACCATTATGGTACACCATTGTGGGATAGAAGATCCGCTCCGTTGTTTACCGGGTTGAGTATGGGATGTAGATTAGATATATTAATTCCTTGATAATGATAATTTTGTGATTATTATTTTGTAAAAATGATATTATGTTTATTTTTACAACTTTTTTAATGTAAATCTGTTTCGTTACTAGAAGTGAAAGTAAATCTGTTTAGTTAGTCGAGCACGTCGATGAAATTATCAGTACAAAACATGAGAAGCGCTGGTGAAAATATGCAAAGTAGCAAAAGTTTAGTCGAGGCAGAGTTTAGACTTGCTGTCCTTAACACAATATTGACCCGCTTTTGGCGATGAAGAAATAAGTCAATTGTGTCCCAAGATACGACGACTCCGAGTATCACTACAAATTCCAGAGCTATCGAACAAAAGACCTTTTTTTTTTTTGAATGAATTCGTTACAAAATATATGTTATTAATATTAAATTGCAACAAGTTACAACTAGACTAACAACTACTATAAAAGTAGAGAAAATCCACACGCTTTCGGTGGAAGTCGAATGTAACACCCTTACACAAAATACATAGATAATAAAAGCACACATTTATATGTTACCAATTTGATCATTATATACGAGCGGAAGCACCAAATTTTGCTTGTTTCACAATTTTCACACATGGACATAGGGAAAATATACACACATCTAGGAATTATCCTTTACAAGCGACCAAAAGAAGCCCTATATGATATGTACATGATGAGCTGAGGGAGAAGGACTTGAAAACCAGTCAGCCGACCTTTGATCCATGCTTCAGCTTTATGTACACAACTTCACGGATCGACACTATCTATAGCACTAAAAAAAAACATTGCGTTTGGTGAGTTGCAAACTCAGCAAGTATAATCAAGTAACGAGATATTTAACATCCCATAAACACACAAAAATCAGCAACCAATCAATCATTTGAAGTCACATAAGAACATCATCCATAATCATTTCACATTCAATTCATATCATTCAAAAACACATGATGCACGTGCTTTCTTTTACTGTTAATGGCCTGCTATAACCAAGAGTAGTTCGTGATCACGATAATGGCCATGGCACTCTGTAATTCATATAACACGTGGGAGTTCAGTGAACTCCGGTGGCCGTACGGTACTCTGTGGTCCAGTTATACTGGAATTTCTTTAACACATGGCTCAAGATTAATAGCAACCATAACAGAGCCACTTATCTCGAATGAATGCATTTTCATATCATATATCTCAATTTCATCAACAAATCATCAACAACATTTCCACCATGTCAAAGCTCATTTAGTTCACGTATAGTAAACAATTAGCCACATTCGTTTCCATCAACCAATCATCATATAACCATGTTCACAACACCATAAACTTTCCAATTCAACACAAGTAGACAAATAAAGGATTCATGTAGACATATTAATGAACACAATGGATACGTCAAATATCAAGTCACCCAATTATACTCACAAATAGAGCTCATCGAGATGTCATCGTCTAGTCGGCGTTTTCTGCTCCTCTATTGGAATCTCGACCTATTAAATATATCAAAATGCATAAATACCCTTGATATAATACATTGAATAACATAACATAATATTTTCATATTTAATTCCCATGTCAATTTGGAGATTCGATTAGCGAAACAGGGGCTGTCCCAACAGATTTTCCAAAACCGACACCGTATATTCAACTATTTTTCTAAAAACCCCTGTTTACTGAAAAATTCTGAAATTTTTGTGACGTATTTATAACATCTGTATATATCTACTGTAAAAGTTTTAGATTGAACAAAAATTTCCAGGTTACCTAAATAACCTCAAAACAGCAGCCTTCGCCAATCCCGCCGAACAGACTGGCAGTGTTATTCAACGATTTTTAGAAAATTCAGAACATCTTCAATGTTTACATAATTTTACAGGTAAACCCTATACATATCCATATTTCACCAGAAAAATTCACATAAATACATTCGCTCTTTTGGACACCTACATACAGCCACATACGTAACTGAAGAAATTGTAAGCGTAGGACCCTTTTTTCAAAACTTGATGCAAGAATCTAACTACCAAGTCAAAACCTCAAAATCATATAAGCTCAAAAGAACACTAATTTAGGTGAAATCGTTACCCATGACATAGAGAGATAAAGGAAGCAAATCCCAATTCAAAGCTTTCCAAAACTCGCTTAGCAGCAGATTTTAGTTTGATGCAGCAAGCTCTCGGTTGGATGAACATTTCGAGCAACTCCGAACTTCTGGGAAGAAAACAAAATCACTATGGTCTTCCTCTATATCTTAGGAAGAAAATAAGACCAACCACACTCAATTTTGATGTCATTTGACCCCTTAAAACTGTGATCTCCCAATACTGCGCCAGCTGCGTTTTTCTTATTCTCTTAAGTTGGAGAGAGATGTCTAGAGAGGTTCCTTGGTTTTCTTAAACCAAAAATGAGTCAATATTCCTGATCTTAAAAGGTGGGAGAGGGCTCAATACTCAAAGAATGGGTGAGGTGTTGTTTCTTGAAGGGATCAAGGGGTTAGGTGTCATTATGATACAAAAAAGTGAGATGAGGCGGTGATATTTTTGAGATACAATATGGGATAAATATTATCTATTTTGCGTGTGTAATATATGAACTACAAGTGCCAATTTATGTTCTTAAGAATTTAGTTGGTGATGAAAGGAAATGTGCCACCTTTCAAGTATTTGCACATAGGACCTTGAAGTTTGCTTACGTCCACATGATAGAAAATAACTTGGGGTGTTACATCGAACCCAAGACCTCTAATATCTTGGAACCTCAGTTTTGCCAATAGTGCTAGGCTTCATCGGCAAACAAAAGACTTGTTTGAATTCTTGATTTTCAAACATCTATGCTATATGTGAAGAATGATTTTAAATTATCAATTTAGAACTCCTAAGTGGACAGAAAGAAGAGAAATCATTGAAGGGATGGTTAGAAAATGAATTATGGAGGTCTGTTTATTGAGAATGAAAAGTTGTGAACAAAAAAGATGCAACTTTTCGGGATACGCAGACAGGTTCAAACGTTGAAACTTTTGGGCGAAAAGCCCCGTGCTCGCAACTTTTCAGGACTTGTGTTTTGGCCTCGACAGTTTCAGACTTTTGCTAAATAGTCCATAATCCTATATGATCGCGACTGTCGATCGTATGATTTTGATAATTTGGTTGCAACACTTTAACTATTAATTTCTCATTCATTTGAAGTAGAATTTGACTAATTCAATATGTTAAATTGATCTACATGGAACATAAATTTATTTAAGCTAACGAAATTCCTAATCCGAGATATAGAGGCCACGACGATTTATAGTCAAAGTTGTGTCAATACAAAATTTGCTACAACAATTCCAACAAGAAGATCAAGAAAGGAAGAATTATGATGGAATTTTCCATAGATTTTTTAAATGTGCATGAATTGGATAATGTACATGTATACATATATGGTATAGCCATGTGTTTACACCTAAAATAAAATGGACTTCTCAATTTAAAAAAGTCCAAAAGGCCATATATTAATTCAAAAATTGGGCGTAAGGTAAAGGAGCCCAAGCGACCTTTGTTCGTAGGATAATTCGAAATTAGGCTCAAGTTGAAAAACCCAAGCAACCTCATTCATTAGCTAAATACGATAGGAGGTTTAAGGTCCAAGCCCAATGTTCCACAAGGTCAAAAGTCCGTGAAGGAAGGCCCAAAAGAGTAGGAAGTTGTCCAATCCATGGACGTGCCAACAAAATAAGTTTGAAAACACGGTTGAAGGCACTTCCCAACCGCAAAGGACGTGGATACGTGATAAAGGGCAAGGCGAGAAAAAAAGGAGAAAGATAAGAATAAAAAAAACTCTGCATCTTTTTATCTTTTTCTTTAGGAGTAGGTGTAATCTTAGGAGTAGCGTAACTTAGTTAATTCTGTAGATCAAATCCTGGTGATCAAGTGTTGACATCAGCATATCTCTTGCTCGAACAGCCTTGTAACTCGTGACTGGGGATCAATATGGAGGTATAAAAGTTTATCGTTTTATCAGATTTAAGTATTTGGTAGATAAATTTATATCTGGACTTGTATCTTCCTGTCTTATTTATTTTCATCAATTGCGGTCCGAATAACTATTTTAAACAACACATCGAAGTGTTAAAGTCTGAACCACCGTCTAGCATATCGAATTCAAATGCGGGGGTTGTTAGATAATTCTAAGTGGAGAATTGTCACGGGGCTTGAGTTAATCGAATTAGCTCTTCTTTATTCAATTTGTTTTTATCCAGAAACAAATTTTGGGCGACCACAGTGGGAGCTGGTTCCTGTAAAATTAATTTTCCAAGGTCGTTTAAGTCAGACCAATAATGACAGACGAGTTCACTCGCGATGACTGCACCGAGGATTTGGATATCCAGCTGGTGGCAAAAAATAAAATCAGCGCGGACAAAATATACGAACAATTTGTTCGACTTATGAAACAAACTCTAACAGGTGCTCAAGAAGATCAAAGGAGAGAATTCAATGATCAATATCAAGCACTGACACAAGAATCCGCCCGAATATTTACGGCAATAGTACAAGATATTGTTGTAAGTGCTCGAGATGGTCTCGCTCGAGAAGTCACTAGAGTTATAACTGAGCTAGGTGAAATTTTCAATCAAACTTGTGATGTTTTTACCATGATACATACACAAGTAGCCTTAGGTCTCGAACCTTTAATCAACAAGCATAATCTCTTAATCGTAAAAGTATCTCAGTTGGTAGAACCGAGGACTCAGAGTATCAGCTTTAGAACACTTATCTCGATTTACCTGCCAATGTCGAGAGGCAGCAGATCAAGATTATCTTAAACTGAGATTGTTCCCTAGTTCTCTAACAGGGTCAGCCTTTAATTGGTATATTAACTTATCTCCAAACTCAATACATACTTGGGAAGAGATGCAGTTCCAATTTCAGAATCACTTCGCTCGAATTGATCTAGGCATATCCATGAGTGACCTGGCTAAGATCAGACAAAACACAGGAGAGTCTATAGAAGAGTTCCTGTCAAGATTCAAAAAGGCTTAGGTTAAGTGCCATTTGAACTTGCCTGAATCCGAATTTGTGCAGTTAGCACAACAGAATATGCCTTTCGATTTTAGAGTAAAATTCGATGGAATGATTTTCCCAGATTTTCGAAGTCTGGCAGAAAATGCAACTAGATACGAGAACATGTTAAAAGAAGAAAGCTTAAGAAAACATCAAGGATTTAACACATTCGAAATCTCAGCACCATGGGCATTCGAGGATGCTTACGAAGCAGACCTCGCAGAATTCATAAAAGGGTCCCCATTTCAATGCGGAGCACTCGAGCCAAAAGAGTGCGAAGCGATGGGTTCTTTACATTCTAAGAAAGACAAAAAATATACTTTCGATGTGGTGAAAACGGAAGAAATATTCGATTGGCTACTGGCCAATAAGAAATTAAAGATTAAAGGAAAACATCGATTTCCAACTAAGGAGGAAGCCAAAGGAAAACCTTATTGTAAATGGCATAATGCCTTTACACACGAAACAAAAGAATGTATTATGTTCAGAAACTTAATACAATCAAAGTTAGACTCGGACGAAATAACCTTTCCTGATAGCCAGAAAGCGAGTATAGATGAAGATCCTTTCCCTGTTTTAAATTTCGAAATCAATACTTTGGAAATTGGTTTACCTGAACGTTCTAACACTTTATCCAAATCTTCGAATGAACAGGTCTCGAAGGAAGCTAAGCTAGCGAACAAGCTCTTTAACAGGCTCGTAGATGAAGGAATCTTGACCTACCCGAAAGTCAATGCCGATGGGCTCGAGGGCATGTGCAGGTGGCATATGAAAACGATGCATACCACTGATCAATGCCAAATCTTTCGTCGTTTTGTTGCCAAGCAATTCGAGAGGGGCCAGATATTCTTGTCCGGGATAGACAAGCGAATCCTAGAATTTAGTCTAGACGGGAAGCCCAAGGAAAAGGAATCACAACTCGAACCGATTTCTCCCATCTAAAAGGCTGAAGGGAAATCATACAAGGAGGCACTCGAGACCCCCAAGTATGAGATCGTCTATCAAACCCCTTCGAAGGTAGTGGACAACCTTACCCAGATCCAGAAAATGCTCTGCAGTCAATGTGCTGACACCCTGCACTACGAAATAGTGAGGTTACAAGTGATCCCGAATGATCCCGATTGGGTTCCAGCCTACCAAAGGGAATGGAACAAGAGGCAAAGGTATGAGAATAGCAGCTTCGGTTTCCAGCCCTACAATCTGCACTTTTGAGGAAGGGGAGGCAGAGGTTATGGGTTGCCTCCGTCGGCAGGCAGGGATTCACCATATAACCATTTATGTGAATCCAGCGAGCAGATCAAGAGGAAGCAAAATGGTCGCCAGAAGAATATTAAGCAACAGGTGGCTTATTCTCGAGCTGCTGTGGCTTTAGAGATGCAACAGGAAGCTGTTATAGCCAACCTTCAAATTGAAAAAGAGGCGTTGAGTAAAGGCATGCTGAAAGCTAAGGCTGAAGTAAAACCCGAAGAAGATGAATATGAGAAAGATGTTGACCAGTTGAGTGACCAATTCAAGGATACTAGCTTGAAGGGGAAGAGCACAAGGTTCGAAGAAGATGAAAATTTGGATGATTTCGAGTCAGTCGACGACTTGGAATCAGCAAACGAAGTCGATTTGAAAGCAAAAGAAGCATCTCTGAAAAGAGCCCTGCAGTTTGAAGAGGATAAAGATGTGAATATAGTGACTATTTTGCCAGCGGCATTCGCTGCAAAAGAAGATACAATGGATGAGGAGGAAAAATCGCTTGAAATGATGACCATCTCCGAGTCAGGTAATAATTCTAAGTCAGAAATTCCTAACAGCAAATTATTTGAGATGAAAACAGATAATGAAAAATTGGTCGATCTTTTATTCTCGAAGGAAAAGATTGATAATAACCATATGCGACCTTTATTTGTAAAAGCCGAGATCGAAGGCATTAAAATTAGCAAATTTTTAGTTGACAATGGTGCTACTGTTAAGATTTTGCCCCAAAAAACGTTAACAAAATTAGGAAAAACTGTGAAAGACCTAGTCACTACTGATGTTTCAATATATGGTTTTTCTGGACGAGCTACTCAAGTATCCGGAGTCCTACCCTGTTGGATAAAGGTTGGGACTCAGAGTTCGTACTCTGCATTCTTTGTGGTGAATACGAATTCACCATCATTTAATGCTTTATTGGGAAGAGATTGGATACATCAAAATTATTGTATCCCTTCGACCCTGCATCAGATGTTGGTTTCCTGGAATGGACATAAATTCGAAATTATCAAAGCTGAGAAAAATTCCTATTTTATTGATACTCACATTGTCCATGCCAGGTACCTGGCTAGGGAGTCGAAGTAAAGGACAACCAAGCTCTGGGGTTTCCGGCCATCGAAACGGCAGGAGCAAGAGATGAAGGAAAAGTCATCATAGCTCGAGACGATGAGGGTCAGTCTACAACCGAAGTAGATAACAGTTTAGCCCAAGTGGATATAGGGACTTTGTAATCTTCTTTTATTTAGTTTTTGATGGACAAAGTTAGTTATGATGATGTATTTGAATGCTGGTTTAAAAAATTACTAATCAAAAACGTTATTTCAAGTTTATCTACTTACAATCATGTCTTAGTCGAAGAATGTAATACAAATGCTAATAGTAGTGTGATTGAATGTTTCGAAATCGAAGGGAACTGTGCAGCTGATATGTTCAAACAAGGGGTTATGGAACCTGATGAGGATATCAGGAAAGATATCCAAGACCCTCTAGAGGAAATAAATCTTGGAACGACAGAGGATCCAAAAATGACTTATATAAGTTCGAAATTAGATCAATTCGAGAAGGAAAAATTGATAGGAATCTTGTATCAGTTCAAAGATTGTTTCGCATGGGCACATCACGAAATGCCTGGGATAGATATGAATATAGCTCGACATGAATTGCCAATCAAATCTGGCTTTAAGCCGGTAATATAGGCACCTCGTCAATTGTCTCCAGATTTGATGGGTGCAATTAAAGATAAGATTGGAAAGTTGGTTGAAGCCAATTTCGTAAGACCAACTCGATACGTCGAATGGTTGGCAAATATAGTCCCAGTAATCAAGAAGAATGGGAAAGTAAGGATCTGTATTGACTTTCAAGATCTGAATAGAGCCACACCTAAAGATGAATATCCTATGCCCATGGCTGATGTCTTGATCGACGCAGCTGCAAGGCACAAAGTGATGTCCTTTATGGATGGCTACTCTGGATATTATCAACTAAATATATCCGAAGTAGACAGGAACAAAACGGCATTTTGGTACCCAGGTTCCATAGGAACCTTCAAATAGAATGCTATGCCCTTTGGATTAAAAAATGTCGGGGCCACATACCAAAGGACCATGAATTATATGTTCCATGACCTGATTGGTAAATCCATCGAAATATATATAGATGATATAGTGGTCAAAGCTCAAATCTATCAAGACCATTTGAAATCATTAATTGAGTCCTTCGAACGAATGAGACATTTCAAGTTAAAAATGAATCCATTGAAGTGTGCTTTTTGGTGGTCCCAAGTGGCATACGAAAGGGTCTAGAAGGGGGGGGGGTGTTGAATAGACCCTGAAGTCTTTTTCGACTTCACAAAATTTCGTATCACTTTAGAAATTTGAACGCTTGGAAAAACTGAGCGCTTGGGTCAGGCGCTTCAGAATAGTTAACTTAGACTTAGTGATTTCAGCAGTTTAACAAAGTAGGGCAACGCTTAGATCGCTTAATCAGGGTTAGCACAGCGGAAATAATGTTTAGCGTTCTTTTAGTTGAATTAATCGCTTTGCAATTTTACTTGTCTTTTTCAGAATAATATGAAGAGAATAATATAAGACAATAAAATAAATGACACAATAATTTGTAAGGTTCACTGGGTGATGTAATCCCAGCTACGTCCTTCTTCTCCTTTTTCACTTGGAGGAAATTACTATGATGATTATCAAAGGATCACACAGAAACTTCTACAAAATAGTAATGGATGAAAATGATCTTGGGCTCCTTGATCACACAGACTTCAGCACCAATGAAGATCGTCTTCTTCAAGCTTCTCTCACTCAGAAATACTGCCTGAAAGGTTGCAACAACTTTTCTCACTCAGATGAAAGGTTGAGGTTTATCACTAGGGTTTTGTTTGTTTTAAAGAAGATCAAACAACTTGGAATATCTCAGTTGGAGTTTGGATTTCTTCTTTGGAAGATATTTGAGATATTTGTGACTGTCTGGAATGTAGATAGAAAGCTTGAAAGGTTTTGGCTATGAAGTTTCTAAGCTTTTTCCAGAAAGAATGTACGTAGGATTTTTGGCAATAATTTCTCGTATATTCTTGATGTTGTTCTCTCTTTTTTTATTTTCTGGAGTAAGGTATTTATAGGCAATTTCTTGGGATTTGTCCGTTGGACACATGTAGGAGCGTGCCTTTCACGTAGCGCGTGATTGTACCTAAAATCTGACATTCCTGAAAATTCGCTGGAACCGATTGGACGGGAGCAGCTAAAACTCTGAAAGTTCTGACAGTCTGGTCAAAAGGAGGCTTGTCCACAAGTCACAGTAGCTTATCACATTTAATGCTCTTATCAGGCATTTAATGCAATTTGAATTTATTTCCCGTTGGAAATAAATGTCCGTTGAATGATTGCATTTAAGTCCTTCATGACTTGAGGATTTATTTCAGGTGAATCTTCTATAAGTCGCTTGAGTATTTGAACGCTTGATTCATGAATCCTGAACTGCGGTCTCTTAGCGTTTGACAGGCGCTAAGAAGAATCTTCATCTTCGGTTGACTTCAGACGCTGGTCTTCAACTTCTTCTCAAATAGACTCACCTAGAATTCTATTATTGATTCAGTCGCTAAGACTTAGTCTAAAATCTATGAGGATAAAAATTACAAGCCTAAACAAAATTACAAACTCTTTAAACGCTTTATACAATGATCTATGAAAGCATAAACTTACATTTTATTTGGGGTCTAACATTGAATCCTATCTTGTCATCATCAAAACATCTAACATGAAATTTCCTAACAATTTCCCCCTTTTTGATGATGTCAAGACTTGTAACTCTTTTATAATTTTTAAGAGTTAAAAAAGAAAAGGCCCAAAGGAATATAAGTCAGCGTTTGAAAGGTTAGTAATGTTAGTTAAAGTTAGGTTGGCTTCAACAAGTTGTTTCAGCAATAAATCATTCATATATATTGAAATAAAGCATACATGATTTATACTGAAAAGAATAAGAAAGAAATAAAATACGCAAAAACATTTATTTCTTCTGTCGCTTTGCTCTTTCTTCGCCTTGAAGAACTTCTAACGCTAGTTCTTTTAAGAGTCGATCAATGTCGATCATAGTTGTATGCTGGACTTCATCATAGTCATGCCTGCGGAGTTGGCGCTTTCATTTAGCTCTAACAACCTTTCCGTCCAATCCCTTGGTGGAATGCCAAGTTCTCGAATCAGATCATAATATATATCTCTTTGACGGTCATTTGACGGTCTCCAATTTACAGGTCGTTGTAGCGGTCCGGCATAAGCATGAAATCCCATACTCTCTAAGAAGTCGGGGTCCAACTGGGGAAGAGCGTATTTTCCGAGATAATACCTTGGTTTTCGTTTCTTGGATAGCATTCTCTTAATGCTTACCAGTTCATCGAACATCGAACGCCAATGTTTATTATCCGTCTTGGAAATCGCTTTGGTCTTTTCTTTACTTTCCCCCTTCTTGACTTCATCAAGGGACAACTTTAGATCAGCGACATCGCGGCGCAAAAGTCTAACTTCTTCGACTAGAAGAGCAATCTGTTGGGCGACACTCTGAGCGACGGCATCGGATGAAGCGTGTCTGTCCGCATCAGCCGAAGCGCTCTGAGCAAGGTGACGATTGAATTCAGAGGAGAGCTCAGCGATAAGAGGGGACATGCTTTCCATGATAGCAATGGTGCTTTTATTTGAAGCGTTGGCAATGTCACGGCTTCGCGTATCAGACATTAAGCGAGTCTGTCTGTCAGCGGCTTCAGAAAGCTTGGAGCAGGAACCTTCGATGTGGTGAAGCGAGTTCCGTACAGCCTTTCTGAAATCTCGGGCCTCTAAATCACTGTCTGAATCTGAATCCGAAGAAGGACGCTCTGGGGACGGGAGAAGTCCGTAAGAACTTGAAACTGCAGCCTTGCCTTTGTTTTTATCTCTTAGGAGAGGTTCTACAGGCGCTTGAGCAATTTCAGCGTGCACTTCTTCAATTGCGTGATCCAAGGTAGAATCAGCAATCGCTGGGGGCTCGACTACTGGGGCGCTAGAAGAATCTGGCAAGGAAGCCTCAGGAGGTTGAGCGACTTCCGCAGTAGGAGCAGAATCTTCTTCCAGAATTTGGATTGAGGGAGGAGAAGGTTCTCTAAGGCCAATAACCCAGAGGGGGCCAAAGGCTTCCATCACATGCCGGGGACTGATCAGGCTAGATTGCGGGATAAAGAATATAGCGTCTTCGCGCTCGTCAGTACTTAGTGCAAGTTGCACATCTTCTGGTAAAGCAATCCCTGATGTATATTTGTTGAAAAAGTCCAAAATCAATGGCATGAACGCTTGAGCTGCTTCTTGGTCCACTGGCCTAATCAGCGAGATCATCTTGGCCACTTGAATATTCTGTTCACTGAAGAGCACAGGGGAGAGTATATCCTCGGAAATCGTTTAACCCTGAATAGTGATTGAAACTTGTATCCAACGCTTGGACATTTTCTATCACTGCTCTCATATCTCGGTGGAACTCAGCAAACTCAGCGTGTTCTGTTGAAGTGTCAACACGAATCTGACTCTGGCCTTGAAGAATTGGTTGTTTACTTGACGAAGCGTCTTCGTTGAGGTCAGGGAAGATTCGTTGAACAAAGTCTGCACGAGGATGCAAAACGTAGCGTCCGCCCTGGCTGAATAAGGCGAGCTGCTGGCGAATGTAGCTTTCGATTGGCTGTCTGTATCGTGGCAAAGTGCTAACATTCCCGGCAATTATCTGACGCTGTTGAAGCAAAAAGGTGGCAAATCCTCGGCGTCTGTATTCTATTCCAAAATTAAACAGGAATGGATATTTGACGAGTTCATCAAGGGTGTAGAAGTGAAGAACGAACTCTTCAGCCCATTTGGCTGTATCCATCATCCATCGTTTTCCAAGTTTGTTCGCTTTGTTTTGCTCTTTTCTAGCTGCTAAGAATTTCTCGAAGCGTTCTGTTTCATCATCATAGTCTTCAGCCCATAATCTGGCAAGATATTCACGAGCCTCATCTTCAATCCACGAGTTGACCGGATTTGGGCGCTCCGCAACAAGCGAGCCTTTGCCTTTCCAGAGTTTGAGTGGATTAGGAGAGAGAGCGTTCTGGGGAGACTTGACAACGGAGGGGAGAGCAGAATATCCTATCTTATTGAGGTCTTCCTCATCAGGATTTTTGTTCCAATCACCCATGTGTGGGTTCTTGAAAACAATCTTGCTTGGGCGCAGAGGATAAAAGGACTCGTCCGAGCGACCGGTTAGAGTGAATCGCTGTTGATCAAGGTCAGCTCTATTGAACACTGGACGACGAATGTACTCAAGGCGAGATTGAAGTCGCTCTAAGTCATATAGTCCTAGATCTGCAATACGCTCGAAAAACTCAAATTTCTTGGTGTTGGACATATCGGACCGATGGAGAGTGGTTTGAAGGTTTATTTCCAACTCGGCAAGCGATTGAATGTCACGTTCTCTGGCGGCATAATAAAATTCGACGTCTGGATGATATCCGCGCGGGAAGAAATCGATGACACGAGGAGGAGGTCCGGTTGGCGTAGGAACAAGGGCAATAGCTTCTGTTGGAATGGGGGCCACTTCTATCGACCGCTCAGCGTTTAAAGTTGCTTCACTCGCTGATGAGCTTTCAGCGTCAGGAAGAACTTGGGATGCTTCTTTAGCAATATTCACAACAGTTGCCATGTCCACGTCTAGTTCAACTGGAATCTCCGAGAGAGGAGGGGCTTCAGCGATTGGTTCATCATGAGCTCCGTCATGAGCTGAAACATGTAAGCGATTGAGAAAAGCAAGCAAAAATTCCTACTGAGTAGAAATTTACAAAGAAAATACTACATCGCTTACCCTGAGGACTATCATCAACTGTCTTAGTCGCTTGATCTGTTTCTTGGACAAGTTCCTCAGGCTCCTGAACTTCTTCTTCGGGTTCTAAATCGATAAAAGAAGTTATTGGATCAGCACGAATAGGGATATTTAGTTCTTCAAGCGTGTTGAGAACATAATGAATATCTGCTTCACTTGGTGCTGAGAGAATTTTTTTTTATCCTAGCGTTAGAGACTTAGGAAACTAACGAGGAAAGGATAGACTAATTTGCTTAGCAAATACTTACCCTGAACATTGGGAAGCCTTTCAGATGGAGAAACGGCTTGAGGATCTGAGCTGATTTCGGGAACAGCGTCAGAGACGGAAGCACTCGCTGACTCTCTAAGCGCTGGATTTGTGGGAGCGCTAGAAAATACTGCGGGAGTGGGAGTAGGAGTACGCCTTCGTGCAAGCGGTACTTCTTCTTCCACTGCTGTCTCTTCTTCCTCAGGAACGGAAAAGAAAAAAGCTGGAGGAGGAGAAGGAGACTTAGGCGAGGGAGAAGGAGAAGGGATCTTTTGTTTCTTTTTGGGTTCCGGCTTCTTCTTCTTCAGTTCAGGCTTTTGCTTCTTTGCGGGCTTGGATGGCTCAGCGACTTTGAGAATGATCTTTCTCTTAGGTCGCTTGACCACCACTTCTTCTTCTGATGATGATGAAGAAGACGCTTGATCTTCATCATCACTGCGAACAACACGCTGATCTTTTGGAACCGCTGCTCCGCCAGGTTTTCGCGGGTTAAGAAGCTCGCTTATCGTTTTCTTGCCATAAAACTTGGTCGCTGGGATCTTTTTCCCAAAAACTTGCGTATATCCGCTAGAGCAGAGAATACGACTTAGCAAAATCCCGTAAGGCTTGGGATTAACAGACTTAGCCATCGCTGCTTTGAAGCGATTGAACACGTAAAGAGACCAATTAACTTTTAACTTGGTCAGGATGGCAACCATCATCTTGTATTGAATGTTAGTGATTTTATCGAACGTCCCTTTTCTGCATTCAATAATCTTTGAACATATGTCAGCGAGGATGACATATTCGCCTTTCATATCGTTCTTCTTGAAGTTGGGCTCGTAGGCGTTGTGAACATCTTCTTTCTTTATCACGTCCCAAACTTTGGTAGCATCGCCGAGATTTACACGTTCTACCTCAATGCCAGTATTAGGCAGAACAAGTAATGAAGAAATCAGAGAAGGAGTGAGAACAAAGGTCTCTTTTGCAGAGGGGAAGACGCAGGATATGGAATTTCCGTCTTCAGAAATTTGACCATTGTAGAAAAAGTGGAGAGATTCTTCTTCAAAGTAGTTGAAGGTAGTAGTAAGCATGTCTTTCAAACCAGATTCTTGAACGAGTGGAAGAATCGTTCGAAGAGGGAAGTTCTGGTTATCAAAAAGATAGTCCCAGTTAACCAAAAATCCGGCGTTAACTGTAACTGGTTTTCAGCACGGGAAGATTTTGGTAGCTTGCTGTCTTGGAAGATTTTGAAACTTTGGGTGCCATTGCTGAAAGTTGAAGCTTTTGAAGAAGATAGAGGAGTTTTTGCCTTTGGAGGGAAAAAGCTTTTACAGTAGGAAAGATTGGAAGTGATAAAAGTTTTCTGTAAAAGTCTTGGTGAGTTTAAATAGAAGGTGAAAGTAACTCTTCAATTGACAGATGAATGACACGTGTACAGAGGTTAATGACAAAAGGAATCTGAACCGTGTACATTTAATTTCGGATGTCAAAAAGTGCGGTAAAGTAGGGTACTATAACATTTTTCGGATCCGCAGTTAATTTGAAAAAGTTTGAAAAAAATTTGAAATTTTCAGCGTGAAGTGCACGCGCCTGATAGTGTACTGACACGTATTCAGACTCATGCAATCACTGAACCGCCTAGGTTTAGATAGGAATCATAACCGTCAGTTCGATTTGATAGGCACGTGTGGGTAGTTGTCAAATCTGATCTTTTGGACTTATCCACACGTTATCTTTAGCGATGAAAACTATGCATGAATTTTTGAAATCGAGTTACTTAGCGTTAAAGTGGGAATCCTTTCAACGCTGAAGTCTTTTCATAAAATATTTCAATAAATGAATCAATCGCTTGGATTTATGAGAGACAACATTATTAGAGATTGATTTTGTCATGCATAAAAGATAAGAGCTAGTGATCAATGCTTAAGATTTTGAAAGTCATTTTTGATCACAGTCGCTTGATACATTGAAGTAAGTACAATTTTAGAGTTCCCCCTAAAGTTGATGACTCATTTCAAATTTTGATAAACGCTTTAGACATAAACATAAAGTGGATTCCCCTAAATTATATGCCTATTAAATATGATGCTTTATGATTTAAGCGTTTAAATCGATCATACCTAATTCACTTCTCAAAGTGAGAAAGCGTTGTTCGTTGAGCGCTTTTGTGAAGATATCTGCCAGTTGTTTGTCAGTTCCAATGAAGTGCATGGAGATATCTTTCTTTTGAACATGGTCACGCAAGAAATGGTATCTAATGTCAATGTGTTTGGTTCTAGAATGAAGAACAGGATTTTGGGTCATAGCTAAAGCGCTTTGGTTATCACAATGGATTGGGGTAGGACCTAGGATTATTCCATAATCTCTAAGTTGTTGCCTCATCCAAAGGATTTGTGCACAACAGCTTCCAGCGGCTACATATTCTGCCTCAGCGGTAGAAGTCGCTATGGATTGTTGTTTCTTACTATGCCACGAAACTAGTCTATCACCTAGAAATTGACATGTACCACTAGTACTTTTTCTATCTATTTTGCATCCTGCAAAATCTGCATCTGAATAACCAATTAGTTCAAAAGGAGAATCCTGTGGATACCATAAGCCCACATTTTGTGTGCCTTTTAGGTACTTAAGGATCTTCTTGGTAGCAATTAAGTGTGATTCTCTAGGATCAGATTGAAAACGTGCACACATGCATACCGAAAACATAATATCAGGTCTACTAGCGGTAAGATAAAGAAGTGATCCAATAATACCCCTATAGTTAGTGATATCAATTTTCTTCCCACTTTCATCTTTATCTAACTTAAGCGTCTGGCTCATTGGAATTTTTGAAGATGATGCATTTTCCATACCAAATTTCTTAATCATATCTCTAGTATATTTAGCTTGGTTTATAAATATTCCATTAGGGAGTTGCTTAACTTGTAATCCTAAGAAGAAAGTTAATTCACCCATCATGCTCATTTCAAATTGATCTTGCATCATTTTCGAAAATTTCTCACACAGTCGCTTATTAGTAGAACCAAATATAATATCATCAACATAGATTTGGACTAAGAGAATATCTTCATTATGGGTAATTTTAAATAACGTTGTGTCAACGCTGCCTTTTGAAAAGCCTTTACCTATAAGGAAGATAGAGAGAGTGTCATACCATGCTCTTGGTGCTTGTTTAAGGCCATAGAGTGCCTTATCCAGTTTGTAGACCATACTTTTGCCATGGTTGTTGATGAATCCTGGTGGTTGCTCCACATAGACTTCTTCTTGGAGTTTACCATTCAAGAATGCACTCTTCACGTCCATTTGGTATACTGTGAACTTGTTGAATGCGGCAAACGCTAGGAACATCCTAATTGCTTCAAGACGGGCTACTGGGGCATACGTTTCATCAAAGTCAATACCCTCTTCTTGACAATAACCCTGAGCGACTAATCTAGCTTTGTTTCTTATAACAATGCCATCTTCATCCATTTTGTTCCTAAAAACCCATCTCGTTCCAATAACTCCTTGGTGAGTTGGTCTTGGTACTAGCGTCCAAACCTTGCTTCTTTCAAATTGGTTAAGCTCTTCTTGCATTGCTTCTACCCAACTTGAATCATTAAGCGCTTCATCCACTTTCTTTGGTTCCATTTGAGATAGGAAACTTGCGAACATGGCCTCATTAAATGTAGCGGACCTAGTTCTAACAGGTGCTTCAATATCTCCAATTACTAGCTCTGGTGGATGATCTCTAAGCCATTTACGGTCTGGTTGGAACGGGTTAAGAGACTCTTGGTTGTTAATCGCTTGATTCTCATTTGTCTCTTGCGTAGACGCTGCATTATTCACAGTTCCAATCTGCTCTTGATGATCATTCTCTTCATGATCATCAACGATTCTGACATTATCATTTTTGTTAACCTCACGAGTATCCTTAGGAGGAAGTACATGAATCCCATCATCCTCGTCATCACTATCATCACTAAGGTTGATTTGCGACGCTTGTTGGGAGAGATCTTCAATTCCTACATCATCAGAATTAACCTTACTCGGTTCTTGGTTATCATCAAACACAACATGAATGGATTCTTCAACCTTCGATTTGATCTTATTTAAGATGCGAAAACTCTTTCCATTCTTGGCATAGCCTAGAAAGATTCCCTCATCTGCTTTAGGATCAAATGTCTTTAGGCTGTGAGATCCATTGTTATGAATGAAACATTTTGAACCAAATACATGAAAGTATGAAACGTTAGGCTTACGTCCCTTCCACAACTCATATGGAGTCTTCTCATGTTGCTTGTTAATCATACACCGGTTCTGAGTGTAGCAAGCGGTGTTGATGGCTTCGGCCCAAAACCTTTGAGGCAGCTTGGACTCTGCTAACATCGTCCTTGCGGCTTCTTTAAGCATTCTGTTCCGTCGCTCAGCAACTCCATTCTGTTGAGGTGTTCTAGGAGCAGAATACTCATGAAGTATTCCTAAATCTATACAAAACTTCTCAACAACTTGGTTAGTAAATTCAGTTCCTCTATCGCTTCTAATTCTTGTCACTTTTAGATCTTTTGAATTTTGCAATTGACGAATTAGCGCTGTGAGCTTGACACTGGTTTCATCTTTGGTCGCTAGAAATTCTACCCATGTATAGCGAGAGAAATCATCAACTATTACTAGCGAGTACTTTTTGCCACTAACACTCATGATTTGAATAGGTCCAAACAAATCTAAATGCAATAGTTCAAGAACTCTAGAAGTAGATAGACATGGTTTCTTTTTGAAAGATGACTTAACTTGTTTACCCATTTGACATGCATCACATAAGCGATTCTTTTGAAAGGAACCTTTAGGTAATCCCTCTACAAGATTTAGCGATATTAACTGAGAGATTGCCTTGAAATTGAGGTGATTCATTTTTCTATGCCATAACCAACCCAATTCATTTTGACTTTTAGCAACAAAGCACGTGGGGTTGTTATCAACTGTAGAATCCCAATCTACTAAATACACATTGTTTGTTCTTTTTCCTCTTAATTTAGTAGACTTAGTCTTAGCGTCGTTAACATAGCAGAAGTCGCTTGAAAATTTTACTTCAAAGCCTTTATCACAAAATTGACTAATGCTTAACAGGTTATGCTTAAGACCCTCAACATAATAAACATCACTAATCATGATGTTCCCCCTATGCATGATACCTATACCTTTGGTTTTACCTTTTGAGTTATCACCGAATATAACTTGAGGACCGTTGGTAGCTTGATAGTTGACTAGAAGATTCTTGGAACCAGTCATGTGTCTTGACGATCCACTATCAAAGTACCAAACTGAAGTATCGGTGTTGGCTCTAGGTACCTGCATTTAAAGGACAATTCTAATTCTTCTTAGGTACCCATGTTGTTTTGGGTCCTTCAGCGTTAGTAACCTTGGTTTGAATTAGAACTTTAGGAACCCATATTTGCCTGGTCTTCATTGTAGGAATACTGGCCTTCTTGGGTTTCACATTGTGTTGTGTGTGCTTTTTGTTCACCTTGTGCTGTGTGTGCTTTTTGGGTGTGTAATAATATCCTCGATTATAATAATAGTCATAATCATAGTCATAGTCATAATCATCATAGTATTGATGATATGATTTTGACTGTCTTGGATATTGACGCTGGTAAGTCCTTGGCGCTGGCTTGGGTTGCACTTTTGGTGCTTGACGCTTAGCGCTTGATTCACAGTGATTAGACTTGTCCTTGACTTTTTGAGCGTTTGGATGAGTTTGTCTTTGTGAATCATTTGCCTTAGCCTTACCCTTGCCTGAGTCAGCTTTGGCTTTCTCATTTGGCCTCGTACCATTGTCGCTAGGTTCACTTAGCGTTTGACTCTGTGAACTTTTCTCAACAAAGATAACACCCTTTCCTTTGTTGTTTGCCATAACATTGGATTTATTTGGTTGTTTACCGAATTTATTGCATCCTAAACCGGACTTTTCACCAAATAATCTAGTTACCTTAGTCACATTATCCAACTTTCTAGAAGCTTTTGATAATGATGAGATAAGCTGCTCTGATTTAGCAAGTTTAGCGATCAAATCAGCTTCTCTTTTGACTATTATATCAAGATCGCTTTTTAACTGAATAACTTCACTCTCAAGTGATTTGTTCTTCTCAATGCACTGTTTCTGAACTTGCAACTCGGCTTTGAGTGTTACTTTATCACTTTTGAGCGACGAAATAATAGCGAGATCGTTTTGATATATTTTGGCGGCCTCTTGACAATCTTTATAATATTCTTTAACTTTGTCAAGTAATTCATCATAAGAGAGAGGATGATATAATTCATTGGTTACCTCTGGTAGCGAGTCGTCAGACGCTTCATCATCTCTTGCCATGAGACAAATCAATGCTGAGTCGCTTGTAGGCTCATCATCACTACTTTCGTCTGATGATTCCAAATCCTCTTCAGGTGCGGAGAATGGTTCAGATTTCGCTAGCAGACCTTGTTGGCGAAGGTTGCTCCTGAATTGGTTTCTATCCGCATAGTCTTGCCTTGAGGGCTTTGACACATTTGGATAAGGGCAATTTACCTGGTAGTGCCCTGGTTTCCTGCAATTATAACACAAATTAGTTTTCATTTTTTGTTCAGCAGTTAATCGCTTTGAGACTACTGGTGCTGAGAGATTCTGAGTGGGGGATGGAGGCGCTTGGTATGGAACTGGCGCTACTGGTTGAGGTGCAGAGTACACTGGCGCTTGATACTGAGGCGCTGGTGCTGGAGGAGGAGTTTGAAATGAATTCTGTCCAATAGGAGTTCTCTTCTCGTATCGTAGAAATTTCTTGAACTTCTTTACCAATAAGGCCATTTCCTTTTCTTCATTTGACTCAACCGGTTTGACCTCAATAACCGCTTTTCCCTTATTTTTGGTGGTAGCGATTAAAGCTCCTGATTCAATCGCTGAAGTCGATGTGTCGCTGACTTCACCTAATTCGAACTCAAATGCCTTTAACTCTGAAAAGACATGCTCTGGGGTAAGTGTCTCCAATGTTTGTGATTCTCTCATAGCAACAGTCTTAATTAAATACTTGCTTGGAAGACTTCTGAAAATCTTGTTGACCATTTCCTTGTTGGTCAATTCCTTGTCTAATGACGCTAACTCGGTAATGAGCAAAGTAAACCTTGCGTCTAGTTGTTCTAGCGTCTCATTGGGCTGCATTTTGAAATGCTCGAATCTTTGCATGGCTATGGAGAGCTTGTTCTCCTTCATTTGTGCTGAACCTTCACACACAATAGCCAATTTATCCCATATTTCTTTGGATGTCTTACATTGCTTTATCTTGTTGAACAATGCATCGTTATCTCCTAACGCTGAGTAAAGTGCACTTCGTCCAACATTATCCAGATTCGCTCTTTTTCGATCATCTGGTGTCCAGTCTAGTTTATTTTTCTCGACATATCCATCTGGAGTGGCTTCATCGGCTCCAGGTGCTCGAGTTCTCACTTTCATGATTTTGATGGGGCCATCTGTAATAACATCACACATTTCATTATCACATGAGCATAAGTATGCGAATGCTCTAAGTTTCCACGAATCATAATTTGATTCTACCAACTTAGGCATTTTGTTAAAAGCCATAATGATATGTTTTGATAAAAAGATTTAAAGCGATTAAGTTTAGAAAGGTGGATCTAAACAAGCAGTTACGCTCGGAAACGCTTAGGTTTCTACTTCAACCGCTCTGATACCACTTGGTGGTCCCAAGTGGCATACGAAAGGGTCTAGAAGGGGGGGGGGGTTGAATAGACCCTGAAGTCTTTTTCGACTTCACAAAATTTCGTATCACTTTAGAAATTTGAACGCTTGGAAAAACTGAGCGCTTGGGTCAGGCGCTTCAGAATAGTTAACTTAGACTTAGTGATTTCAGCAGTTTACCAAAGTAGGGCAACGCTTAGATCGCTTAATCAGGGTTAGCACAGCGGAAATAATGTTTAGCGTTCTTTTAGTTGAATTAATCGCTTTGCAATTTTACTTGTCTTTTTCAGAATAATATGAAGAGAATAATATAAGACAATAAAATAAATGACACAATAATTTGTAAGGTTCACTGGGTGATGTAATCCCAGCTACGTCCTTCTTCTCCTTTTTCACTTGGAGGAAATTACTATGATGATTATCAAAGGATCTCACAGAAACTTCTACAAAATAGTAATGGATGAAAATGATCTTGGGCTCCTTGATCACACAGACTTCAGCACCAATGAAGATCGTCTTCTTCAAGCTTCTCTTACTCAGAAATACTGCCTGAAAGGTTTCAACAACCTTTCTCACTCAGATGAAAGGTTGAGGTTTATCACTAGGGTTTTGTTTGTTTTAAAGAAGATCAAACAACTTGGAATATCTCAGTTGGAGTTTGGATTTCTTCTTTGGAAGATATTTGAGATATTTGTGACTGTCTGGAATGTAGATAGAAAGCTTGAAAGGTTTTGGCTATGAAGTTTCTAAGCTTTTTCCAGAAAGAATGTACGTAGGATTTTTGGCAATAATTTCTCGTATATTCTTGATGTTGTTCTCTTTTTTTTATTTTCTGGAGTAAGGTATTTATAGGCAATTTCTTGGGATTTGTCCGTTGGACACATGTAGGAGCGTGCCTTTCACGTAGCGCGTGATTGTACCTAAAATCTGACATTCCTGAAAATTCGCTGGAACCGATTGGACGGGAGCAGCTAAAACTCTGAAAGTTCTGACAGTCTCGTCAAAAGGAGTCTTGTCCACAAGTCACAGTAGCTTATCACATTTAATGCTCTTATCAGGCATTTAATGCAATTTGAATTTATTTCCCGTTGGAAATAAATGTCCGTTGAATGATTGCATTTAAGTCCTTCATGACTTGAGGATTTATTTCAGGTGAATCTTCTATAAGTCGCTTGAGTATTTGAACGCTTGATTCATGAATCCTGAACTGCGGTCTCTTAGCGTTTGACAGGCGCTAAGAAAGAATCTTCATCTTCGGTTGACTTCAGACGCTGGTCTTCAACTTCTTCTCAAATAGACTCACCTAGAATTCTATTATTGATTCAGTCGCTAAGACTTAGTCTAAAATCTATGAGGATAAAAATTACAAGCCTAAACAAAATTACAAACTCTTTAAACGCTTTATACAATGATCTATGAAAGGATAAACTTACATTTTATTTGGGGTCTAACATTGAATCCTATCTTGTCATCATCAAAACATCTAACATGAAATTTCCTAACACTTTTGGTATAGAAGCTGGAAACTTTCTAGGATTCCTAATTCATAATCGAGGCATAGAGGTTGATCGAAACAAAGCCAAAGCTATCTTGGAAGCTAAACCTCCAAGGAATAAGAAAGAGTTGCAACGTTTTCTAGGGCAGGTCAATTTCTTGCAAAGATTCATAGCTAATTTAGCTGGAAAAACAGAAGCATTCTTGCCTATCTTACGTTTGAAAGATGACGATGAGTTTGTTTGGGGAAATAAATAGCAAGAGGCTTTCGAAGCCATAAAAAGCTATTTAACCCAACCACCAGTTTTAATCCCTCCTCGAAATGGAAAAAAGTTGATGTTGCACATATCTGTGGCTAATCACTCAGTTGGTTGCCTTATGGTATAAGAAAATGATAGAGGCTACGGACAGTTTATTTTCTATTTAAGTAAGTTATTAAATGATACCGAGAAAAGATACACCTCAATTGAAAAATGGTGTCTAAGTCTATACTTTGCATCCGTCAAATTGAGACACTATTTCATGTCCTATTCGATTGAAGTAGTTTCACCAATGGATGTGATTAAGTTCGTGATCAATCAACCTTTGACGAGGGGGCGATTGAGCAAATGGAGTCTCAGTTTGCTCCAGTTTGATTTGTGCTATGTGTCTCAAAAGGCTGTGAAAGGTCAAGTGATAGCCGATTTCTTGGCTGATCACCCTCCCATGAAAGATGAATAGCTTGAAAATCTTGAGATTAATTTCATTGACAAAGTCCCTTGGATTTTGTATTTTGATGGGTCAAGTACTCGAGATAGCGCTGGAATAGGGATATATATCATATCTCCATCAAAGTTGATTACCAAAATGTGTGCAAAAATCGAGGGGGATTACACAAATAACAGAGCAGAATATGAATCCCTCATCTTGGGGTTAGAAATATTACTCGATATGGGTACAGGAAATATTGAGATAAAGGGAGATTCCCAATTGATCATAAATCAAGTAAAGGGAATCTTTAAATGTACTAGTCCAGTATCAATAGCCTCCGAGGGAAAAGAATCAAATTTCGAACGATTTGGCCCAAATGGCATCGGGTTATAGGATTGATCCTGACTTACTCGAGTCAATAATCCAACTCGAGACAAGAATTTTTCTACCCTTCGAACAAAGGGCGTTGCAGGTTAACAAAATTGATATACTCAAAGAAAAAGAAGATTGGTGTCTCGAGATTATAGAATATTTGAAGAATCCAGCCAAAGGAGGATTCCCGAATAGGTTAAAATTAATGGCCCACCATTATTTTTATGATGGGCAAGAATTGTATCAAAAATATTCTCAAGGGGTTTTATTAAAGTGTCTCGATCTAGAGGACGCTCTAGTTATCATGGCAGAAGCCCACGAGGGGATTTGTGGTGCGCATCAAACTGGCCAAAAGATGAGATGGTTGATACATCGATATGGTTTTCACTGGCCCACTGTCCTCCGAGATTGCATAAATTATGCAAAAGGTTGCAAACAGTGTCAAAAGTATGGCAAAGTATTAAGGCAGTCTACGGTTGAACTTAACTCGATTGTAAAGCCGTGGCCATTTCGAGGATGGGCTATAGATATCATAGGTGAGATAAAACTAGCTTCTTCAAAGAGGCACAGTTATATTTTAGTAGCCATAGACTACTTTACAAAGTGGGTTTAAGCCAAGGCTTTCAAAAATATCGATTCGAAACAAGTGGTCAACTTTATCAAGGAATACATTATAACTCGGTTTGGAATACCTAAGTCTATACCTTTTGGCCAGGCTAGCGTTTTCAATAGCACGGAAATGCTCAAATTTCTGAGTCAATTTAAGATAAAGTTGTTGAATTCAACCCCTTATTACGCTCAAGCAAACGGACAGACTGAGTCTTCAAATAAATTGATTAAAGGATGTATCTCGAAAATGATACAAAACAATCCTAAAATTTGGCACAAATTGCTTATTGATACTTTATGGGCATTAAGAACTATTAAAAAGGATAGCCTAGGGGTTACACATTTTCAATTGGTATAAGGTCATGAAGCGATTATCCCAATGGAAATAAACATTAAGTCAAAAAGAATTTTAGAGCAATCGAAACTCACACGAAAGGAGTATGTCGAGAATATGACCATCGAAAAACTAGATCACGAAATGATTCAAATAATGGCATTACAGCAAGTCGAACTCCAAAAGAGGAGAGCAGAGAAAAGTTATAATAAAAAGGTAAAGACAAGATCCTTCGACTTAGTCTGGAAAATGATATTACCAAAAGGCTCGAAAGATCATTTTTATGGAAAATGGTCACCTAAGTGGGAAGGGTCTTTTCTGATCTCGAGCAAATTATTAGGGAACTCATTTATCCTCCAGTGTTTAAATGGAAAAGAATATGGAAGGAGTTTAAATGCAAAATATTTGAAGAAATATACACCAAGTATATGGCAAGAAAATACAGATGTTATACTCGAAAGAATGCCAGAAACTGGTAATTTATTCATGAACAATAATTAGAGTACAAAATACTATTCGAAGTTATACTACTCTACAAAACTACTCTAGAAAACGTAAAGAATCTATCAATACATTTATAGCCAAAATAAAAGCGTCCTTCTCGAGCAAAGCCGGTTTTACCATTGTCTCGAACTCATGTGTGAGGAGAGCAATCTGATTGTTAACGATCGCCAACTCTTCATCAGTTTTGTTGGCCAAATCTAGAAGGTGGTCCCTCTTGGCTTGGAGACCAGCAATTCTGGCATCTAGTTCTGCGACTTGGGCCAGATAATTTGCTCGAGTATTTTCCAGAGTTGGGACTTGAACTTGGAGTTGGCCCAATTGTTGTGATCCCATGGGATGAACATCTGTCTCGAAAGGGTTGAAGCCTTGATTGATTAAACCCTGGATAGCAGTAAGGCGACTCTCGGACATCTGCCTCGCCGCAACAAATATGGGGCGGCATTGGAAAGCAATCTTCGGCGTTGCACTATCCAGGAGCGATCGAGTCCTCCCAAGCATCTCTTGGTTAGTCGGATCAAGTTTGATCGCATTAAGGGCTTCGTTTAAATCAGCCCTCGAGAAGGGCATAAGCTCAAAATTCCCTGAGAATAATAATCGAAATAACTTAAGGGAAATGGAGAATCATGCAAACGATATATAGTGACATGGCAAAAATACCTACCTTCGATTGAAGGCACCGCTGCATTCGAAGTGGATGGGGCATCCCGGACCCCAAGAGACTGAGTCACAATTTGATCTTCTAGAATTTCCTCGGGGGTAATTTCGACACCTAAGAAAACAAAAGGTTAATCTAATCATAAGAAACATTTCGAGAAACTGTTAACATAGTTACAGCTTACCTTCGAATGGTGTGGCTTCAGCAGTTTGTTCAACCGGTTGTGAGGAACCCAACACGCTTCTTCTACTGCCACAAGAGCAGGCATCTCAACCGAGGTCTCTTCACTCGAAGAATCTGCAAAACAAAGGATTTGTAAAAATCCAGGTTAAGAAACTACTGTATAAGCAAAAATAATAAAATATTAGTAAAACTATTGCTAAAATACATACCTGAGGAGTGGTCCTCGAGGACTTGAGTACGTTCTTCTGGCTGCGATTGGATATCATGTGAAGGCGCCTCGAATGGAGCCTCTGCCAGTAAGGGCATATCTAATTCAGCTTCATCTTCTATCTCGATTACTGGAGGTTCAATGTGTGTGGTTTCTTGCTGAGGAATCACTTTAGAAGGAGTCTCACTCGAAGGGCCTACATGCAAACGCCATTTAATACAAATGAAGAAAGATGCAGAAGGCTCATATATTGGTAAGGAAAAAAATACTTACCAGCCTCGAAAGACCCATGTAACCTACGCCTTTGGAACACGATGGGCGCCTTTGGAACACGATGGACGCATCTTCATCTTCATCTTCATCTTCATCCTCGACAGCAGTTTGAAGAATTGGGGAGGGAGGCTCTCAAATGGTAATGCCCCTAGTTCTGCGTCTTCGAGTGATAGGTGGAGGTGTAGCAGTACTGACTGGGGCCTTCGCTTTGTCTGCCCTCGAGGAGCGGGCAGGCAGAATAGCTCTGAGAGGGGGCACCGCTAAAGCTTCAGATTCTCGAAAGGCTTGGTAAAGCCCCTCATGTGCTTAGACCAAGGGATTATCCCTCTCGAATCTCCACCCCGATGTGAGTGAAAAAGGGATAACATATGCATTGTCCTATTTATACAAACCGAAATCGAAAGACTAAGGTAATTAAAGTGCAAAACAGAAATAAAAAAAATGATCTTTAGATACCCATACCTCAGGGGATAGCAATGTTGATAATGCAGTCATTTGGATAGACCTCGAACAAAGTCTTGTGGCATCCATGAACAACTTTTGAATGATTTGTCTCTAGAAGTTGCGCTACAAGACTCGATTCCAGAATTTGACAAAATAGGGATCCACTCGAAGGATCATACAGAAAGCAGGGATGGGAGAAATGACAACCTGGCTGGAAGGCTACCCTCGAATGGATGCCTCGGCCAATTCCCTTTTTGTCTTGGGGAAGATGTTTGATCTGCTTGACCATGGACGATTTAAAGTGCCTAGAAAAGGCAGGGCAAAACTTTGGCTAATACCAAATTGCCTCGAGTATAACTGTAGAGAAACACGAAAGCGACATGTAAATAAACAAGAGTATTCACTCGAAGAGTAATCTATGAAAAGGTTATAAGAAATACCTGAGGGCTGTAAACCTCAACTCCAGGATTGTTGTCTACGTATAAGAGGTCTCGAGAGGATAGGATAGACCTCCAATAAGGGCGATCTTTGTCAGTACACCTCAAAGAGTCCAGTTCTCGCAGCCAAGATGGCAGGGTTGCATGAGACCAGTGACTAGGGGCCTGATCATATCTTGTCTCGAAGAAGGGACACCAGGTAGAAATGTGCAGAGGGTTATATACCGTGCTTAACACCAGCAAGTAGGATGCCTTTTCGAGGGGTATCAACAGGATTACGGCTGCCCCCCTCCCCAATAGCACACCCAATTCGAAATGGGCTAAACAAGCTTCGAGGACTAAGATTCCTTTTCGAGTGAGGGGGTCTTGATGTTTAGTAACTCAGGATAGTACAAAAATGCCCAGTAGGTTAACAACCACAATGGGCCTACAACCCTCTTGACCTTCGAAGGATCTTCATAGATGTGAAACATCATCCTGTAGAAGTGGGCCAGGATGAAAGGACCCAACTCGACGGGATCCAAAGTCGTGGCGATATTGGCAGCAAGAGGCAAGAATGTTTTATTGACTGCACAGCCTACATTCATGAATAGGCGGCAGAAGACATAATTTAAAAATAGTACCTCTTCGAAATTAGTGACCTCATCATCCGTATCGGTGAAGTGCTTGACTAATCCCGAATAGGAAATGTTGGCACCCCCACTTTTGCCGTGGTGTTTAAACCAGATATTGGTGGCCTTTAGGAGTGCTCGAGCATCCTCCTCCGCTTCACCAGTACATAGTACAACCCTGTGGGAGGATGTTCCAGTAATAAGGGCCACGTCCTCGAGAGTGACCATTTGAAATCCTCGAGGCAAGATAAAACAGTTATATGAAGGATGCCACGAGAGAGAAAGGGCATCCGTCATCACCTGTTCGAAGGGTAGGGTTTGGTAACAGGCTATTCGAATTAGCCCTATGATTCGGTTGGCCTCCCATTTAGCATGAAATCGACTGAGGCGATTAAACCATGGAAAGGCATCCGTATTGCCAATCCATCCAATGGTTGGTTTCGTCAAATTGGTCCAGGTGAATTTGAGGGATCCTTTGAGACAAATCGGAGCATTATCAGACTCGAGGGCAGGCCAGGTCCTGAGCAGGTTGGGGACATGCGGAGCATCAGCTTTGAAGGCATATGACTTGAAACGAGGACCCAAAGCCAGATGGCTAAGAGTTTGGCCGCGACGGTCAGAGGCCCTTCGAGGAACGATATGCGTCGTACTGATAGAAGAGACCTTAGCGTCGGAGTAATGGGCTTCGAATGCCCTAATTTCTTTGTATAAGTCCGATGCTTCCTCACAGTCCAAAATGGACGCTCGAGGAACTAGAGAGGTTAGGTTATGTACTGAGTTATGTTGGGGAAAGGCCATTTATGCAAAAAATGGTAAAAAACACACGAACAAGAAGTAGAATAGAAATGGCGATTTGTCTGCGTAAGGCTGCTCAAGAAGGAAGAAAAGGGGAAATTTTGAATTCTTGTGTATCCCAAGAATGAAATAGAGGGATTTATAGGTTTCCTTGTCACTGTTCAATGAAAAGACACACCCAATTAAATTAAAGGTAGTGGAGAAGATGAACGCAAAAGGGCGCGTCTTTCCATAGCCGCCAAATTTATTAGAAATCTGTTACAAAAAGGCATGACTTTTGATGACTTGGAATCTGAATGGTCGTCTTTTACTAAAAAATAGTCACCAAATTTATTAAAAGTCTGTTATAAAAGGCATGATTTTTGATGACCTGGAATCCGAATGGTCATCTGTTATTAAAAAGAATGAACGTGTTTTTTAATACATGTGAATCCGAATTATTCACGTGTATTGGGGGGGCATTTGTTTACACCTAAAATAAAATGGGCTTCTCAATTTAAAAAAGCCCAAAAAGGCCCATATATTAATTCGAAAATTGGGCGTAAGGTAAAAGAGCCCAAGCGACCTTTGTTTGTAGGATAATTCGAAATTAGGCTCAAGTTGAAAGGCCCAAGCAACCTCATTCATTAGCTAAATACGATAGGAGGTTTAAGGTCCAAGCCCAATGTTCCACAAGGTCAAAAGTCCGTGAAGGAAGGCCCAAAAGAGTAGGAAGTCATCCAATCCATGGACGCGCCAACAAAATAAGCTTGAAAACACGGTTGAAGGCAGTTCCCAATCGCAAAGGACGTGGATACGTGATAAAGGGCAAGGCGAGGAAAAAAGGAGGAAGACAAGAACAAAAAAAACTCTGCATCTTTTTATCTTTTTCTTTAGGAGTAAGCGAAATCTTAAGAGTAGCGTAACTTAGTTAATTCTGTAGATCAAATCCTGGTGATCAAGTGTTGACATCAGCATATCTCTTGCTCGAACAGCCTTGTAACTCGTGACTGGGGATCAATATGGAGGTATAAAAGTTTATCGTTTTATCAGATTTAAGTATTTGGTAGATAAATTTATATCTGAACTTGTATCTTCCTGTCTTATTTATTTTCATCAATTGCGGTCCGAATAAACCACCGTCCAGCGTATCGAATTCGAATGCGGGGGTTGTTAGATAATTCTAAGTGGAGAATTATCAAGGGGCTTGAGTGAATCGAATTAGCTTTTCCTTATTCAATTTGTTTTTATCCAGAAATACCATGTAGCCAGGAAGAGTATGTAATATTGTTGCAAGTCTATAACTGCTGAGACTAAATGGCTAAATATTTTCCTCTGAGGATTTTGAATCTCTTAATCTTAGTATTGGTATATTTCGTTATTAGAATCTGGGTGGAGTTTTTTCTTAATTGAATACAGGAAAAGAAGACCACTCCCTTTTTGTTTTGTTGTACTTAGCTAAGTCTAGGTAAAATATACGAAGCAAAAGCTTATTTTACATTGTTGATAATGAAATTTACGAAAGAGATTCGTTTTTCAACAAACATTAGTCGAGTCTATAACTACAGAGACTGATTCAATAATAATAAATGCCTTTGCTGGACTTGACTTAAGGGATAAGATACAAAGACTTTAAATTCTTTTATACGACCAGTCCCCATCTCACTTTCATCCTAGCTATAGTCCCATTGGAGTATTTCAGTTATGAATGATAATTAGATTCATACTTCATAAATTTTTTCTTTTAGGATTGGATTAAAGTCAAATTGATCAAGCTAACAAATTTTTATGAGCTTCAGGCTAGCTAATACAATTTTTTTTTTTTTTCATAAAAAAGGGTAAAAAGTATTTTCGACCCCAACCAATGTCGATCAGAGCATTTTAATACATAACCTATTAATTTTTACACTCGAGTATTCAATCTTTGTAAATTGTGACAAGTAAGTCCATCGGGAGAATAATTTGGAATATTCCCTCTGAAAAAGTCAGTCACGTGCCTTAGGCATGACTTAAATTGAGTACCAAAATGCACATATCAATCAATGTATAGGTAGTTGGGTGCAAAATCGAAATCAAATTATACCTGTGACGGACTTACTTGTCATATTTTACAAAGGTAGAGTACCAGGTAAAAAAGTTAATAGATTGTGTACCAAAGTGCTCCAGTTGACATAGGCTAGGTCAAAAATGCTTTTTACCCCATAAAAAGTTGATACTGAGCTGTGAAAATGATTAAAACATGACTAGTTTTTTTATGGTACATAATAAAAATGGGAAAGTTGCAATTTTAGTACACTAACGTGGCCTACATGTTTTTTTCATACAATAATGCATGTTTTTTTCATACAATAATGTGGGGGTGGCAATTTGGGCACATCATTGGTAAGAAAGTGGCAATTTCAATTACAATTTACACGTGAACCGCACATGATCAGTAAATTTGGGGATTTCTAATTATTGGAGGGTAGATTGATGATGTGGCATCCAACTAGACAATAAATTGGCAACATGGCGGCCAATTGAACAAAGTTAAATTTTCTGCTACTAGGGAGGTTTGAACACATGACCTTACAGATAAAAATTAACACTTCCACCACTACACCCCATGACACAACTTGTTTTAATTAGCTTTAATTTAGTTACTTACAAGAGTATTTCAGTCTATGACTTATCAATAGTCTACTCCAAATATTTTTTTTTAGCATAAAAATTTGACTTTAACAATATTTTAAATAAAAGATATTTAAAAATTTATCAAAAAAATAAAATATATTAAAAATACATATAAACATTTAAAAACAAACTTATTTAAGTATTTAAAAACAAACATATATATATATATATATTTATTATTATTATCTTTTAGTTGAAAAATTGTTATATAAATGAATCTTCTAAATATATTTATTAGTATTATTTTTCTAGAAAGATATTATTTTTATATCTAACATAATATTTTTTGTTAATTCTAGATGAATGGGATATTCTGACCCGACAAACGCAGGCCGATAGTTTTTAAGTTATGGACCACACAGACCCTATAATACTCCAAATAAGGAGAGAAAAGTCATAACTTGTGCGATTAGACCCAAAACTTCCCACATGAAAGTGAAAGTTGACACCACTTAGACTAGATTGGTTAGGCACTAGTTATTTATATTTTTGTTCTAGCGTAGGTGCTTGGCTGTGGCAATGAATCCCTTTGTGCACTTTTTTGTACTACCCCTTTTTATTTTTATGCAATTGATTTTTTCAAAAAAAAAAAAGTTGACACCACTAGGCTAACAAACCTTAAAGACATTAAACCCTCCAAACTATTGACTTTTTTAGAGATACCTTTTTTCCACTTTACATCCTGAACTTCAAAAAATTGACATTTTTTTTAATTATATTTTGGCATATTTTGGGAGAATATGACATGTTCCATTTTAATGTCAAATTTGTCATTTTAAGTGATTAATTTTGATGAATTACTCTTTTACCCTTAAAATTGTCATATTTTCATTTAAAAATTTGATTTAAGTAAATAAGAAAATAAAAAGTTAGTATATTTATTTAAAATTATAATTAAATAACTTAATTTATGAATATCAATAATTTCCTTCTTCTTCTTCTTCATCAATGTCTCTGCGTGTATATATGTATCTGTGTGTTGTGTGTGTGCGTGAATGTGTGTGTGTGTGCGCGTGTGAATTTGAGCGTTTGCATATGTGAAATTGTGTGTGAATATATGTGTGTGTGTATGAATTTTTGTGTATACATGTGTGTGAATCTGTGTGTATGTATATATATGTGTGTGCATGTGATTTTATGTGTGTTTGGCATAACTTTTGAAAGAAAATTCGTGGAGGAAAGGAGATGGTGATGGAGAAATTTGGGGAAGATGAAGCTTGAAAGAAGCAAAAAGAAGATTGGAAGTAGCTAAAATGAAGTTTGGAAGAAGCAAAATAATTATTTCACAAAAATCTCACTTACAATGGATGATATGCCCTTAAAAATGGCACATGGCATGTGACTGAATTTCGCCGGAATATTCCGCCGATAGATGCTCTTATATAAACAATTGTAAATCCCGTGATGTCCAGGATGTAAAGTTAAAAAAATAGTATATCTAAAAAAGTGTAAAGAAGTCAACAAAGAAATATAATTACATATATTTTATGTCTTTACCCCTAATTTTTTTAAACTTAGATGTACGTATATTTTTGGATATAATTTCTCCATAAATACAACAAAGATATATAACTACATATATTTTTATATATCTCTGCTTATTCAAAATAATTAACACATATTAAATATTTATAAGAACCTATAGATGTACAAAATATATAATATGAATAATTGCATATTTATGGTTAATTTAGATAAAATAATTATATACTCGAAATATATAATTACTCTTTTCATAACTACTTGAATTATTAATTATAGATTTTAATGTATATATATTGATAATAATTCTATAAAATATTAGTTATAGATATTTCTCATATAAAATATTGATAATTACATAGGCATATTTTAAAGTAATATTATAAGTAGCTAAATCGAAGCTAATAAAACAAGTTGTGTGATGTGGTGGAGTGGTAGATGTTGGGTTTTGCAAAAAAAAATAAATTGCGCAGCGGAAGATTTATAATATCCACAGTGTTTTCTCGATTTACATAATTGAATCACAAACTCGCTAAAACGAACTAAAACGTACCCGTTGAAGCGAAGTGGTTGGAGAACTCAATCCTCCTTCAAAATTTGAATGGTTGAAGTCTCGAAGTCCTCAATCCTTGTGTGATCCACTCTTCTTGAATTTCTTGAGAATTTCTTGAAGCTTGATACGAACAACGAACACACGTTGTCTCTAAATAATCACGCGAATTGATTGACAGAAAAAATCCCTTCTTTTTCCCCTTGATGACCGACGGCTAGTATGAGGAGCGAGGGAGGAGTTTTCTTTTCTTTTCTAGGAGAGTTGTGTGAATTGTAAACTTCATCTAGGTCAAAAGTCTTTAAGTGATGTATTTAATATCACTTGACTTGTTGACCAAGGCAAGAGCCCTTGTTGGGCATCCTAGAGGACGCCCAACTCGGCCATATGAGGCATCCAATTCGACCTCTTTATTTGGTCCGGCTTGTCTCTTGTTTTAATTAATTCTCTACTATTTAATTAATTATTTATTATATCCAATAAATTAATTAATTAATTAATTAGATAACCAAATTAATTAGATAAATTAATTCATTAATTTATTTTCTTAATAAATTAATTAATAATTAATCTTATCTTTATAATTAATTATCACATCTAATGAGCAATTAATTAATCATATTTAATTTATCCCACAAAATTAAATCACCTAAAATAAAACAGAAAAATCCTTTTATTTTTCTTTGTCAATCCATTAGCGTGACTCTTTAGGTTCGTTTCGTTTGGCAATGAGAGGGATCCAAAGGAAGTGGTTAACACCTAGCCAATCACGCGGCCCACTTCGTAGCCCAAACAAAATCGAATGAATGGATCATTCCACAACCTTCAAATCGTAAATTCCGTACACGTATAAACTCTTTGTTGGCGTATCCCAGTCAAATAAGAGTCACGGTGATGTCAAACTCACTGTACTTGACCATATGTATTAACTATAAAAATATGAGATCATTGACTTCGATTTAGTGCCTCGCACAATCGTCTCTATTGCTTTGGCCAAAGACTTTGATCTCCATTATCTATAATCACATAGGACACTTTCTCATTCACTTATGAGAGAACAAATCCCATATTAGTTATCAGCTAAGACTACCACTTGCTCATCAAGCCGCATTTCGAGGTCGACCCCACCAACGGGTGAATTGGGTCTAACTACTCTAGTGATAGACTTGACGTCACAAGTGTATCTTTAGCCTGATACTTCAGGTCATAGGTTCACTTATACCTATTACGAATAATCAGTTCTGTTATTGACAATCACAGAGTGGAAACCCATGTGGCAGATGCGATGCGAGTCATGTTCGAGCATATCAGTTCCACTGATGTGCCTACAACTTTAAGCTCCCACCATCACATAGTGTTCGAATGTCACCCCCATGTCAAAGCTCAGATTGTACAAGTATTCCTAGTTCTTATTTGTCCATTAAAGACTTCATATCACTTGCGAACTTGTTTAAGTAATCAAGATCAATCTCTCCAGTGCATATCTTCCTATTCCATAGGAAGTAGGGAATTTGCACTGAAAACATGGACAAAACATTTTACACTACGTATAGATGCAAAAATAAGATTTAAATGAAAACAAAACGTGTCTTTTATTATTACAGGATAATAAGTTTATTACAAGAGAAATGCCCTATCATTATATTCTCTATGACATCTGAGGGCATAATCCTAACAATCTCCCACTTGCACTCAATGCCATTTTTTGTGGTATCTTATACCCATCCTTTCCCCGTGTCGGTCCAGAACAGCTTGAAGTAGTGGTTTGGTGAACGGGTCTGCTACATTGTTAGCTGAGGCTACTTTCTGCACTGTATCTCTTCTTTGCCAACGATCTCCCTGATGATGTGAAGTCTTCTCCCAAATTTGTTTAGACTTGTTAGGAGACCTTGGTTCCTTGGCTTGTGCTATCTCTTCATTGTTATCACAATAAAGTGGTAATGGGAGCTTTGCATTAGGAACCACTTGAAGTTCTCCTAGAAACTTCCTCGTCCAAACAGCTTCTTTGGCTGACGCTGAGGTTGCCACCTATGCTACTTCAGTGGTAGAATCAGGGGTTGTGATTAGCTTAGAACTTTTCCAAGACATCGCCCCACCATCAAGCTTGAATACAAACCCTAAAGTGGATTTTCAGTCATCCACATCAGACTAAAAGTCTGAATTAGTGTAACCCTTCATATTCAGATCTCCACCTCCATAGATGAGAATCATATCCATAATTCTTTTAAGATACTTTAGGATATTTTTCACAGCTATCCAATGTTCCTTTTCTGAGTTTGCCTGAAATCTACTCACCACGCTTACTGCATAAGCAATGTCAGGTCTTGTACATAACATTACATATATTTGCATACATCAGGCTACCAACTGCAGAAGCATATGGTACGTTGCTCATCTCCTTCTATCTTCTTTAGTTTGAGGACACATAGACTTGGATAAGTGTACTCCATGTCTCATGGGAAGGAATCCTTTCTTAGAGTTATCCATCCTAAATCTCTTTAGGACCATCTCTAAGTAAAGGGATCATTCTATTCGTTTTATCTCTATAGATATGAATTCCTAGAATGTACGTTGCTTCTCCCAAGTCTTTCATGAAAAACGTACTCGAAAGCCATTTCTTGAGAGTGGTGAGCATTCCCACTTCATTTCCTATAAGTAGAATGTCATCTACATATGGTACTAAGAACGAGATCATGCTCCCACTAGTCTTCTTGTAGACACAGGGTTCATTTTCATTCTTGATGTAGCCATATCCCTTTACTACTTCATCAAAACGAAGATTCCAGCTTCTAGATGCTTGCTTGAGACCGTATATGGAACTCTCAAGTTTACATACTTTATGGATATTGGTTTCAGATACAAAACCTTTTGGCTATTCCATATAGATATCCTCTTCCAGAAATCCATTCAGGAAAGCAGTTTTGACATCCATCTGCCATATCTCATAGTCCACGTATGAAGCTATGGATAACAGTATTCAGATGGATTTTATCATGGCCACGGGCGAAGAGGTCTCTTGATAGTCGATTCCTTCTCTTTGACTATTGCCTTTTTCTACGAGCCTGGTTTTATAGGTGTCAACCTTGCCATCGCTACCAATCTTTCTTTTGTAGATCCATTTACATCCTATAGGTTTGATACCTTCAGGACGATCTACCAAGGTCCAGACTTGGTTCGATTGTATAGAATCCAACTCTATTTCCATTGCTTCTAGCCATTTTGAAGTGTCGACATCCACCATCGCTTGATCATAGGTGGAGGGATCATCTTCATGAACTTCTTCTACTACAGCTTGGAGCTCTAGCTCCCTCTGTAGTAGATACCTATACCTCTCAGGTTCATGCGGTATCTACCAGATCTACATGGTGGTTATGCTACTGTTGGGTTAGCTCTTGGTTCTTGAACAATGTTTCAGTGGGAGTTTCATTTTGTTCTTCTAGAACAATTTTTCTACCTTTGCCTCCTTCCAAGATGAACTTATCCTTAAGGAAGTGGGCTTGTACGGCCACAATGATCCTTTGATCATCATGTAGGTAAAAGAACAATCCCATGGAATCTTTAGGATAACCAATGAAACGTTCCATTAGGGATCTTGTCTCTAATTTCTCTACTTTAGTCTTTTTGATATAAGTAGGACATCCCCAAATCTTAATGCGATTAAGACTTGGTTTCCTATTATTCCACATCTCATGTGGAGTTTTAGGAATGGATTTGGAGTGACTTCTGTTCAATATATAAGCAGCAGTAAGGAGTATATGTCCCCATAATAAAATGGGCAAATCAGTGTAGCTAAGCATAGAACGAACCATGTCAAATAGTGTTCAATTTCTATGCTCCGCTACACCATTTAATTGAGGAGTTGCTGGTGGTGTTAGTTGTAACATTATTCCTTGTTTCCTAAGGAACTCATCAAACTCGGTACTCATATGTTCTCCTCCACGATCTAAACGCAAAGTCTTTAGATTTTGGTCAGTTTGATTTTCAACTAAAGTTTTAAATTCTTTAAACCTTTCGAAGGATTCAGACTTTTACTTCATCGGATACACTAGACCATACCTTGAATGGTCATTTGTGAAAGTGATGAAGTAGTAGAAACCTCCACGAGTCATTTCTCCAAATGGTCAGCAAACGTCGGTATGCACTAATCCTAGGACTTGAGTAGCTCTTTCAAAAGTCCCAATGAAGGGAGATCTAGCCATCTTGCCTAAGAGATATGATTCACATGTTGGAAAATTATTTCTAAAATTCAGACAACTCGTGATCATCTTATGCATTTTATCAAAATTGATGACCTCATATATATGCCTTTACTGCAATAACCACTGTGAATCATATTTTTCTTCAATGTTCGTTTGCCACTAGTGTTTGGTTCATCTCAAAATGGGGTTTTCATATTGATGTTTTTGCTAACTTCTCCTTGGAGCAATGGTTTGTTACCATTTTGAACAAAAGCAAGCCGCCTATTCCTTCTAAAGCGGAGGAATTTCTTATCTCTGCTCTTTGTACCATGAATGCTTTTTGGAGGGCTAGTAATGGCCTTGTGCACCAATAGACCTGTTCTTGGTTGCTAGACTTGTGGACAAGCATGTGGTGGAGGATGTGGATGCCCAAATTCTTAAAGTTGTTAATAGTTGTCTCCTAACTCTCAAAGCCTCACTACAACTTCTTCAAAATTAATGTGGATGTAGCATTCGATGCTCAGCGACTGAAGTGCTTTTTGCTAAGGCATCCATCTTTTGTTGTCATGATGTGACTCAAGCACAGGTTGAAGCACTGCTCATTGCCCTCCAATCAACCGACTCCTTGACGATTTGTAATGCCATTTTCGAGAGCGACTCGATTAATACCATCAATATGGTTCTTGACCCTATAGATCTTCAAAGTGACAATCCTCTAGCCTTGTCGAACATGCCAAACAGCAGTTTGGAAGATCTAACATATCCGACGCCAAGCAAACTCTTTAGCTCATGCTCTTGCTTATTGGGTTTTTCACTCTAATTATGTTGGTAGTTTCGATTTAAGTTATATTGATTATATTTCCATGGACTCTGGGCAGTCTTCTTGATTTGGTTGGGTCATATCGTGTACTTTTCAAGTTTTAATTTATACGATGATTTATTTAGAGAAAAAATAAAATGGTATTGAACTGGATATAACTATAAATAACCTTGCGTTTTGTCGATGAGTAGTCTTTTCATGGTTAAAAGTGCCAGGAATCTAGTTCAGAATGGAAGGGAGAGGCTCGACTGGTTTTGGTATTTATGGAGTAAATGCATTCGACCATCTATGTCGATATTCGCTTGGAGGCTCTTGCATGATTGGCTGCCGGTAGACGACATAATGCAAAGGAAATGATACATGTTAGCATCTATTTGTCATTGTTGCCAGGAAGGTAAAGTGGAATCTAGAATTCATTTATTTATTCATAGTGATGGGGCTCGACAAGTAGGCTATTTCTTTGCATCATTATGTGGTTTTCAAATACCAATTACATCACTTTAGGGGAAAATCTCATTTTTCATACTATAATTGACCACTTGTACACTTTTGGTACTAAAAATTTTGAAAATCTTACTTCTCATACAAACTTGGCCATTTTTTTCTCACTTTTTATACCATCATTAGTTTTGTAACGGAAGTAATCACGTGATTAACACGTGCCCGTTAACTTACGCCCCCTAAATACTTGGTAAAAGAAAAAGACATTCTCCCTCAAAATCCCTAAAAGTTGTCTTCTCTCTTTCAAACCCACCTTAAAAATTCTCCAAACTCACCTAAACTCGATCCAATAAGCCTTCGAAATTGTCAAAAACACAAAAAATTGAAGAAATGAGGTGCAAGAGCTAAGAAAAATGAACCTCCGAGATCCAAAATTCGATGATTATGAGCACCGCAATTACCATAAGTTTGTGTTTTCAATTTCGTTTAAAAAAATCATTTTTTTTTGAAAAAATGTGTAATTATATATATATGTTAATGCATAAGATATAGTATTATATGAACTTTTATATATATAATTTAGGGTTTTGCATTGTTTATTCTATGACAGAATGAAAGTGTTTATGCATTATTATTTCAGTTAGTTGGGATTTAGTTAACTAGTGATTAGGGATTTTACTTATGATATTGTTGACTGCTTATTGAAAGTGGTTTAGTTGTCCCTTCTTGATACTTTTATATGCAGTTTTTTATATGATTCTTTATTGTATGGTGCTTTATTACATTAACTTGTTAGTTTTGTGTGTTCTAAATGACTTTTGTTTATTCTTGTTTTATGTTTATTGATTTACAAATGACCTTGAACCAGCTGTGACAATGGTATTACATCATCGGGGTCAATTTCATTTTAATGTTAGGACTCCAAGGTATATTGGGGGATCAACGAGTTTATTTGATTATATAGACTTAAATTCTGTGAGTATTCCATATATTGATAAGTAGTGTGAACAATTAGGTTGCATGGATAGGAAAAGGTATTTTAGATTTGATTCATATGATAGTGGGTAGGTATTACTTGGAGATAGGTAACAAATTTATGATTTATTTCTTAAACATGAACTTGACAGGAAAGTGCATGTGTATTTCAATGGATCTATTAAGTCAAGTAAGTTCTTCTAATGTTAGTGAAGGGCATGAACCAAATAACTTGGGTTTGGGGGAAGATGATGATAGTGATAATTTAGGGGATATTGATTTCACTGATAATGATTATGATATAGGGAGTTATGATGATATTGATGAAAATGAAGATAATGATATGTTCACTTCACATGTTGATGAAGGGGTAGAGTAGGCAGGTGGTGGAGGGGTGAATGATACAGAAATAGTAGATGCTCATGAGGAAATGGGGTTGGCTAGTGAGTCCAATTCATCTGATTTTAATAGTGATGATGAAAATGGACCTAAGGTCCCTATTTTCAGTCTTATAGACATTGAGGATCCTATATTTGAATTTGGTTTGTGATTTTCTACAAAAATGAAGTTTAGAACTGCAGTAAATACACATGCTATTTTAACAAGAAGAAATATTAAAATAACTAGGAATGAGAAAAGAAGATGTCATGCTAAGTGTATGGAAGAGGGTTGTGAGAAGAGAATCCATGCACTGTGCTTATCTGATACAATGTCTACTTTTTAGGTTAGGGACTATAATCCTGAACATAATTGTATACCACAGTATCATGTTAATAACTGTAACACTGTTTGGGATAAGAAAAAATTTGAAAAGTTGTTTAGAACAGACCCTAAGAGGAATGTTCAGGGGTTTAGGGAGGATGTAATTCAGCAATTAGGGTACATGTTTCCAGGAATCTGGCATACAGGGCTAAGTGGAATGCACTAAAATCAATTGAAGGGAATTCTGTAGATTAGTATGGCAAGTTGTGGGACTATGCTGAAGAATTTAGGAGGTCAAATTCTGGTTCAACAATTATATTGAATGTGTGACATGGTGTCAATGGGGAAAATATTTTTTGGGAGGTTCTATATATGCTACAAAGGGTTGAAACAGGGTTTTTTTTATCAGGGTCTAGGCCAATCATTGGTGTTGATGGTTGTCACCTGAAGGGTCCCATGGTGGGGTAATGCTTACAGTAGTTGGAATTGGCCCTAATAATGCATTTTACCCAATCTATTATACAGTTGTTGGTAGTGAGACTAAGGATGCTTGAATGTGGTTTCTCACCTTTTAAAGGTTGATTTGAACATTGAACCTGAACAAGAGTCTAATTACACTTTCATGTCAGATAAGCAAAAAGGACTTATACCTGGCCATGAGTCTATTTTTCCAACTTCTACTAATAAGTTTTGTGTTTAGACATTTATTTGGAAATATGCAAATCGCCGGGTTTAAGGGTGTAACTTATAAGAGGACCTTGTGGAAAGCTGTCATGGCCACTACAGTGACTGAATTTGATGAAAATTCAAATAAATTTACAAAATAGACTTGAAGGTAGGTGTGTGCTTGAATGATAAGCAACCTAGTGGGTGGAGTAAGTCTCATTTCAATGTTCACCCTTAATGTGACATCCTCTTTAACAATTTCCGTGACTCATAATATACTTGAGGCTAGGGAAAAATAGATATACACTATGATAGAACGTATAAGGGCTTTTTTGATGACTAGAATGCAAACAAATAGAGATGTAGCATCGGCAAGATGGAAAAATAGAAAATTATGCCCCAGCATCCAGAAAATCCTGCAAAATAACCATGATAGAGCTGTCTCAGATTGTAATCCAATCAAATCAACTTAAATGTATTATGAAATATCATGTTTGATGGAACAAGACGTACTGTTGACTTGGAGAGACACGTATACAGTTGCAGGAACTGGGTTTTGTCAGGCACTCAACCAAATTCTCTGTAAGTCTTACTTAATAAATGCATTGGTAATTTTATCATTTTTAATTAATACAAACAGTATAGTGGTCGTATGTTATTATTGATATTTTGTAGTCTAGAAGATGCTGCAGCAATTTTATAAGGAAAGGCCCTGTATTCAAGGCTCCTAGGATAGTGTCAAGTGAAGCATTAACAGCACCACCAAGGCAACCCCGTGCATCATTAGAAAAAACAAGACCAAGTGCAACAAGACCACATGTAGGATCTCCAAAACCATCTCCAAGACCTCTAGCTGCACCAGTTGGAGTTGCAAGGCCACAAAGTTAACTAAGTGCACTAAGAGCTACAACAAGATAAACAAAGTCAACTAGTGCATCAATTGCACTAAGAGGACCAACAAGAACTGTAATACCAAGGCCAGACTCACCTGAGAGTGGAACAACTTCTACAGGTTTGAAAATCAGACATGTTGCTTTGTCTCCAAACCATCTACGAACCTTCATTTCAATGACAACAAGGAAAAGGAAACCTTTAGGAGCTTACACCAGCTTTATTGAAAAAGAGGGGAAAAAGTTTGTCACAATGAAGAATTTCAATGATGCCCTAAATTCCAAGAAAGCAGAGTTAGGAAAAATGATTTTTTTAATTTTTTTGTTTAACTGCTATTTGTTAATGTTAGGATTGTTGAAGTACTGTTAAACAACCCAAAACTACTGTGTGATGTTTTTATTGTATGTTGATTTTGATTTCTTTTTTGTACCATGACTACTATTTGTTAATGATATTATATGGCGAATTATGATGAAATTTGGAGAATATTTTTTTGGTATATGGATGTGTTTTATCATATTTGAATATGAATGTGTAGATTTTATACATAAAATGTACAAATTTGCACATATACTGTTCAGAGTTGGGAGCCAATCTATGCAATGTTTTGGCCCCTAAAACTTTGCAGATATTTGGTGCTAAAACGGCACTGAGTTTTGGCCCTAAACCTTTTGCCTCTAAATTCTTCAATTTGTGTCCTAACTATGCCATCAAAATGACAATTAGACATCAAACTAATACAATAAAACAAGAACTTGAATTTCATTAAAAAATGATAATTACACATCAACAAAATATAACAAATTAGTCACAGTGCAATCTCATCCTACTACATTGCAATTTAACCACTCAAATCAATTTTTAAGATGAATTTAATCTAGAAGCAACCAAATAAACATGGAAAACACAATTGATACAACACATAATCCATATCTTCTTCATTAGGGCACTTTGTAGCTCTTCAATTTTATTTTTGAGCTCCTCGACTTGGTTTGGATCCTCATCCACTTCAAACACTTTACTGTGCACAATTTCAGCCTCCAATTCCCTCACATTATTTTGGAGCTCTATTATTACATTAAAGACCTGTGCACTATATGGTGGATCGTACAACTTGAAGATCTTACAACCCTTAGAACTATAAAAATAACCGTAAAACCTTCTTAATGGATTATCATCGGTTTTTGAAGTCCACAAAAAGACTTTCTTCCTACAAGTACAAATTATTTCCCCATTTATTCGTCTTGCTTTGTTGGAGGATGAAAAAGATGACATTTTCAACCAATACTTGAAGAAATCGAACCACTACTTACCAATTTGTGAAAAAAATCGGCCACTTCTTACCAATTTGTGAAGAAATCGAACCAAATCCCACTTTTTTTGGCTTCTCTAAACCATAATTTCATTTTCTTCCCTAAATTCTGTAATTCTGACAGTTTTATTCATACCCCAGGTATAAGTTAATGGGCACGTGTTAATTACGTGATGACTTCCATTACAAAACTAAAGGTGGTATGAAAATTGAGAAAAAATGGCCAAGTTTGTATGAGAAGTAAGATTTTCAAAATGTTTCGTACCAAAAGTATACAGGGGGTCAATTATAGTATGAAAAATGAGATTTTTCCCATCACATTTTCATGTGTGGTGGCAAACTTGGCGTATAGGGGTAGGTAGTCAAAACATTAGAATTTTTCTTCCTATTGTTAGGTCTTGGTTCATATGGTTGGAAAGAAACAAGGTTAAACAAGATACCAATTTCAGTGTTGTCAGGGTAAGAGATCGAGTGAAAAAATATATCCAGCTACTCAATAATCATGGGATTATCTCTCGAAATAACTTTAAACGTGATGACGGATTAGCTGATTATCTAGGAATCCGAAAAGGAAATATAAAGGTTCTGATATCTACTAGGGTTCAGTGTAAACCTCCTGAGAGGGGTTGGGTTAAATTAAATTCGGACAAGTCTTCGCAAGGAAACCCAGGTGAGGCGGGGGGCTGCAGGGCTTATAAGAGATCACACGGGCAAAATACTTCTTGTGTTCATGGAGTATTTATCAGCAACCACAAACATGTATTCAGAACTTATGGGAGTGTGTAAAGGCCTGGAAATTTTCCTTGAACATAGATAGAGGCGGGTGTGGGTGGAGCTTGATGCCAACGCAATGATTCTTTTGATTAATAGTCCACAACCGGACTACTGGACATGGCAATACTTACTACAATGAATCTGGATCATTATAGCTAAAATTGAGGCGTCTTCACACACATATATCAAGAAGGAAACGGTCCCGCTGACCTTTTGGCTAACAAAGCTTGCGACGAGAGAAAATTCTCTTTAATTACGCATTTAGATGCACCGAGAGAGTCGGTAGCACGTTCTAAGATTGATTGATTGTCTTTTTCCAAGTTTTAGATTTAGATGGATTTAAGTTATAGGTTTATTTGTAAGGGAATAACACTCCTTATTTATGCTTTCAAGTTTTATTTTTTGCATGTAAGGGAGTTAGTATTCTTGTTTAAATTGCTTTCTTAGATGTGCTTGTTAGGGAGTAAGTAATCCTCATTTATTGCTTTTTTTCGATGAAATGAAGATGGGATAAGGTGCCCAAAAACACTCTCCCGATAGGGTGGTTCGGTTAAAAAAATATATGTAAATAACCTTGCGTCTTTTGGCAATCTGAGAAAGATTAGGCGATTCTGCATGCTAACTGCTCAGGATTGGAGTTTCCACAAAACTTATTTTAAAACAATTTATAGAAATCTGATGTGCTTGTGGAAAATTATGAAGTCTTTTGTCATTGTAAACACTGAACATTATCAGGAAATAGGAAAAGACCATAATATTTTATAGGCCTACAGTTTTTTTTTTGGGACATGCGACTCATGTACAAAAGATAAATAAATGAGAAAAATGTATTTTTCACCCCATAACTTTTTTTTAGTTCAATTTTGATCCCATTTGTTACGAATTTGTCACATTTAATCCTATAACTTTCAAAATCTCTCACATTTAGTCCAACCAAAGTTTTCATCCAAAATTTGACGATCAACTCCGTTAATCAACCTTTTGACTCATCGTTTGGGGGGGAATTCGTGCATAAATGCACTCAAACACATATTATATTTATTATCACGATGTTTCTATTTCAATACATGTGTCGCTCGCGCAAAAAATCTCATGAAAAAATGGGTCAAAAAGTTGACTAACGGAGTTAACCGTTAAATTTTGGATGGAAACTTCATTTGGGACTAAATGTGAGACATTTTGAAAGTTATAGGACTAAATGTGAAGCATCTATAACGAATGGGACCAAAATTGAATTGGGCCAAAGTTATGGGATGAAAAGTGAATTTTTCATAAATAAATAAAGAAACAAAAGTGTTCAGAAGGTTCTACTCGTATTAAATCTTAGAGCACAATGTATTATTTATTACTTATACTGAAAACTTGAAATTTTATAAATATTGATTTGCTACGTATTAGGAAATGAACGTCGTTGTAGTGAATACAACAGGGCTATAAACATAAACTTCTATAAGGAACCATACCCTCCAAAAATTTGTAGTTGTTATGAATAATTATATGGATGTCCATGTATCCTCCACTACATGATATGATGGATAATCATTTCTCCTCCTTTTTATGTTATAGTGGATGATCATTGTTCTTTCACTACTTGTAAATCCATCTTTTCCATTATGTACTCAACTCTTGAAATAATTGTACCTACTATTTTGTGCCTATAAATAGGACATGAAGTTGTATTGTTAAGACACACCAAAATCAAAGAAAGAATTCTCTTCTTAATTCTCTAGTCTCTCTACTTTAGAATATTTGTATATATTTCATAATATTTGGGGTTATTTCATAACACGTTATCAGCACGATCCGTCTCAAGGTGCTAATCATTTTGAAATTTGGCTAAAGATATACATGGGGTACTCAACGTATGATGTAAAATCCATTGAGAGATTTTCGTGAGTTATTATGAGTTTGTAAAGAAAATTGATAGACAAGATTTTTAAAACAAAGCAAGAAGAAAAGGTAAAGAAAAGGTACGTATATTTCAATATTTAAAAAAAATAGAAATATGCAATAATTCTCTTGATGTTTGGAAAGAAGACATATGTATATGTGCATATATTTGATTAGTATTATTCTTTTGAATAATCCTATCATGTTGAAAATATTTTAAGAAGTTGAATGATTGTTATGTTATTCATTTTATACTTTGATAATAGTATTATATTGATGAATCTTGAAAAAACTTGACTTTGTGACTCTTGATATTACGAGAAAAAATTATTTTTCTTGGGCGTTAGATGTTGAAATTCATCTTGATGCAAATAATTATACTTCATTCCCTGAAGTGAATGTGTTGAGCAATATATAAATTCATATATGCAAATAACTATACTCCATTCCCTGAAGTGAATGTGTTGAGCAATATATAATTATTTTAATCATGAGTCCCGTCCAACTAGTTCTGCTACATTCCCTGAAGTGAAAGTAGCAGCACATAACTATTTTAATCATTAAAGAAATCATGGACGTGGACGTGGTCGTGGATATGGTTATGGAAATCGTGGTGGTTATTCAAAGAATACATCTTTCCACCAGAAGTGGAAAAATAATGAAGAGAAACATGAAAGTGGCCAAAATAGCAAATTTGTGAAAAATTTATGCTATCGTTGTGGTAGTAAAGGTCATTGGTCATGTACCTGTCGTACACCAAAACATCTTGTTGACCTTTACCAAGAATCGCTAAAAAGTAAAAGAAAGAAAATAGAAATAAATTTTGCTTTTGAAGAAGGCGATTCTGATCATGGCCGATTTTGATGACACTCATTTAGATATTGCTGATTTCTTTGATGATCCTAATGAAAAAATTGATCACTTGATTGGAGCTTGAAGTGTTCAAAAATAAATTTGTTAAATTTTAATTCTAGTACTTTATAAATAAATATTTAAGCATGTTGTTTTCTTTTTAAGAATGAATTTATTCATAAGATTATCGTTTCTTATATTAAATAATATTGTTTGATATTGATTTATTTCTTTTTTTGTTTCAATAAAGAATGAGTATTTACTCGATCAACAACAACATCAATAATGAAAATATATATCTCGCTGATAGTACAACAACTCCCACCATCCTCAAAAATAAAATAAAAAATTCTCTTATTTAGTAATGCAAGAAGCCAATGTTAATACTATATCGGGTAGTGCAAAATTAATTGAAGGCTCCGGCAGAGCTAATATATTGTTACCCGGAGGAACACAATTTTATATTGATAAAGCCTTATATTCTACTAAGTCTCAAAGAAATTTACTAAGCTTCAAAGATATCCGCCGAAATGGATATCATATTGAGACAACAAGTGATGGCAATATTGAGTATCTTTACATCACTAATACAATATCTGGTAACAAATGTATATTGGAAAAGTTGCCAGCATTGTCTTCCGGTTTGTACTACACACATATATCTACTATTGAAACATATGTTATTGTAAACCAGAAGTTTACAAATCAAAATAAGTTTGTTGTTTGGCATGACCGGTTGGGCCATCCCGGATCAATTATGATGCGAAAGATAATTGAGAATTCATATGGTCATCCATTGAAGAGCCAGCAGATTCTTCAATCGAATGATTTCTCATGTGCTGCTTGTTTATAAGCAAAAATAGGAAGTGAATCTATTACGTTTTTGGAACGTATTCAAGGCAATATTTGTGGACCAATACACCCGTCGTGTGGACCATTTAGATATTTTATGGTTTTAATTGATGCATCAACAAGATGGTCACATGTATCTTTGTTATCAACTCGCAACCTGGAGTTTGCGAGATTGCTTGCTCAATTGATTAGAATACGAGCACATTTTCCTGATTATCCAATTAAGAAGATACGCCTTGATAATGCGGGTGAATTTACTTTCAAAAACGTTCAATGACTATTGTATGTCTATTGGAATTGATGTTGAACATCCTGTAGCACATGTTCATACACAAAACGGTCTAGCAGAATCGTTTATTAAACGTCTACAGTTAATTGCAAGACCTTTACTTATGAGATCAAAACTTCCTATTTCTTGTTGGGGACATGCTATTTTGCATGCAGCAGCACTTATTCGCATAAGGCCAACAAGTTATCATAAATTCTCCCCATTACACTTGGTTTTTGGTCAGGAACCAAATATTTCCCATCTAAATTTTTTTGGATGTGCGGTATATGTTCCAATTGCTCCACCACAACGCACTAAGATGGGTCCTCAAAGGAAGTTGGGAATATATGTTGGATTCGAGTTTCCATCGATAATAAAGTATCTAGAGCCATTGACTGGCGATTTATTTACGGCTCGATTTGCTGATTGTCATTTTGATGAATCAGATTTCCCAACATTAGGGGGAGAAAATAAGCAGCTGGAAAATAAAATGAGTTGGAATGAATTATCTTTATATCATCTTGATCCTCGAACAAAACAAAGTGAACTGAAAGTTCAAAAGATAATTCACTTGCAAGGTTTAGCTAACCAACTGCCAGACGCATTTACTGACCTAAAAAAAAGTGACTAAGTCACATGTACCAGCTGTTAATGCTCCAGTAAGAATTGTTGTCCCTGAAGGTCAAAGTAATGAGTCTACTGCACGCCTGAAGCGTGGTAGACCTATCGGTTCCAAAGATAGTCATCCTCGAAAAAGAAAAGGAGCTAAGAATTAAGATGGTCTAATCGAGGATAAAATAACTCCAGAAGAGTCCTCAGTCATAACTAATATTTCGGTTCCAGAAGAATCTCAGGTACCTGAAAATTGTGAAAATAATGAGATCTAAATCGATTATGTTATGAACGGGAAACGATGGAATCGAAATGAAGTCAACGTTGATGATAAATTTGCATATAATGTAGCGCTAAATATGATGAATGATAATGAGGATCAAGAACCAAAGTCTGTTAATGAATGTCGACAAAGAAATGATTGGCCAAAATGGAAAGACGCAATGAGGGCAGAGTTAAACTCGCTTGAACCAACGAAAAGTTTTTGGACCTGTAGTCCGTACACCTGAAGATGTAAAAGTTTTTTGGATCTGTAGTCCGTACACCTGAAGATGTAAAAGTTTTGGACCTGTAGTCCGTACACCTGAAGATGTAAAGCCAGTAGGATACAAATGGGTATTTGTGCGAAAACGAAATGAGAAAAATGAAATTGTAAGATATAAGGCACGTCTTGTTGCCCAAGGGTTTTCGCAACGACCTGACATAGATTATGAGGAGACTGATTCTCCTGTGGTGGATGCAACTACTTTTCGTTATATAATAAGTCTGGCAGTGCATGAAAAACTTGATTTGCGTCTAATGGATGTTGTTACATCCTATTTGTATGGCTCGCTTGATAATGATATATATATGAAAATCCCTGAAGGATTTAATATGCCTGAAGCATATAATTCAAGTTCTCGAGAACATTATTCAATTAAATTAAGTAAGTCATTGTATGGACTGAAACAATTTGGATGAATGTGGTATAATTGTCTCAGTGAATATTTGTTGAAGGAAGGATATAAGAATGATCAAATTTGTCCTTGTATTTTCATGAAAAGATCTGGAAATGAGTTTGTTATAATTACAGTTTATGTTGACGATTTAAATATCGTTGGAACTCCTGAAGAGATTTCAAAAACTGTTAATTGCTTAAAGAAAGAATTTGAGATGAAAGATCTTGGAAGAACAAAATTTTGCCTTGGACTACGAATTGAATATTTAAAAAACGGAATTTTTGTTTATCAAGACGCTTATATATCAAAGGTGCTAAAGCATTTCTACATGGATAAATCACATCCATTGAGCACCCTGATGGTCGTAAGGTCACTAGATGTGAACAAAGATCCTTTTCGACCTCGAGAAAGTGATGAAGAACTACTTGGTCCTGAAGTACCATATCTAAGTGCAATCGGTGCACTAATGTATCTTGCTTGTCATACTCGACCTGATATAGCATTCGCTGTTAATCTATTAGCAAGATATAGTTTTTTTCCTACACGAAGGCATTGGAATGGGGTTAAACAGGTACCCCGCTACCTTAGAGGAACAATCGATATGGTCTTGTTTTATTCAAATGTACCCAAGTCCGAATTGGTTGGATATGCAGATGCTGGATATATGTCTGATCCTCATAATGGTCGTTCACAAACAGGCTATTTATTTACATGCGGTGGCACAGCCATTTCATGGCGATCTATAAAACAAACCATATCGGCCACATCATCTAATCATGCAGAAATCTTGGCTATTCACGAGGCAAGTCGAGAATGTGTTTAGTTAAGATCCATGATTCAACACATTCGAGGGACTTGTGGTTTATCTTCTGGAAAAATGATCCCGACGATCTTATATGAAGATAATTCTACATGTATCGCACAATTGAAAGAAGGGTACATTAAAGAAGATAGAACAAAGCATATTTCACCAAAGTTCTTTTTCACTCACGATCTTCAGAAGAATGGTGATATCAATGTTCAACAAATCCGTTCCAGAGATAATCTTGCTGATTTGTTCACCAAGGCACTTCCTACAGCAACATTTGAAAAACTAGTCTACAATATTGGCGTGCGTAGACTTAAAGACCTTGACTGATATTGTCATGAGGGGGAGATAATACGCGCTTCACTCTTTTTCCCTTAACCAAGGTTTTTCCCACTGGGTTTTCCTGGTAAGGTTTTTAATGAGGCAGCATCTGATTGCGTATTGAAAGAATTATGTACTCTTTTTCCTTCACTAGGTTTTTATCCCACAGGGTTTTTCCTAGTAAGGTTTTAACGAGACATATTCTTAAGTGATGGACATCCAAGGGGGAGTGTTATGAATAATTATATGGATGTCCATGTATCCTCCACTACATGATATGATGGATAATCATTTCTCCTCCTTTTTATGTTATAGTGGATGATCATTGTTCTTTCACTACTTGTAAATCCATCTTTTCCATTATGTACTCAACTCTTGAAATAATTGTACCTACTATTTTGTGCCTATAAATAGGACATGAAGTTGTATTGTTAAGACACACCAAAATCAAAGAAAGAATTCTCTTCTTAATTCTCTAGTCTCTCTACTTTAGAATATTTGTATATATTTCATAATATTTGGGTTAACAGTAGTCCATATTTTGTTAGATATTTTCAAAATAATTTTGCTGTTGGTAATTCATTTTCAAAAGTTGTGAGTTTTCAATTTTAAGTTCTAATAATTTTCAGATTAGCTTTTACCGTTGCAGCATTCAAAGTCTTTTTTCTTTTTTCTTTGTTTATAGTTAAAAGTAGGAGGAGATTACAAAAATCAATCCCAAAGCATACACATCCTGCTCACCAACATAGCTAACAAATTTGGCAAACAAAACATAAGACTCAGAAATAGAAGCGCAAAAAATATCACGATCCACGACCAAGCTAGAATGACAAACGCTAGAATGAAGGTCTAACTCTTGTGTATCACAAGAGACCACTCTCAATCCCAAAGAGGAGAGGTATCAACTTGAAAAAGAACCATGTTTTCGCTAGGAAATGGCTCCAACGAGAAAATTCATCTTGAGTTTTCTTTTCACCATCAGTGTGAAGAAGTCCAAGACTTCTCCTCACACTTTGCTAACAAATTTGCGTCAATAACCTAAACAAGAAAAAAAAAGTTTCCGAAAAACAGAAAACAAATATGCAATAGTTGAAATAAACAGAGCAAATTAACAAACTCCATTTTTTGATCAAGGGAACGACTAGAAAACTACTGTAAATGGTCACAATAACTTCTACTTCAACTGGCAAAATAAAAGGTTCCTCAACTTTAATGAGAGAGCAAACTCAAAAAAGGAGTGAAGATATCGACTTTCGAGCTTCAAAGATGGCTAGTTACGAGTTTGTGACATAACGTCCATCACCGTGGTGGCGGAGGATGGTGGAGGACGGAAGCATCAAGCATTTTTCACCTTTGATCGGTAAATCTAGAGTGAAGGTCCTCCATACAGCCGATTGAGGTGTTCATTAGCTTGGTGGAGACGCAGGAGATGAGAATCGCAGCCATGGCAAACTCTTGAGTTGGAAATGTCACCGGACTCTTGAGACTTTTTGGTTAGATAAGATCCATCTCTGTTTTAGAGTGAAGGAGATGACGAGAGAGAAAATAGGAGGCAACTGAAAAAGGACGGCAGAGGAGGAGTCGCCACTGCTCTGGCGGCGGCGGCAGAAATGTTCAAAAAATAGGGCAGCACTTCTTCAGAGGGAGATTGTGGAGGGGACAGAGCCTAAAGATGAGACAAAAAAGAAATTGGCAACATTCAAAGTTAACATTAATCTAATCTGAGTGGACATATCTTTTCCTGAAGAGGTGAAAAACATTTATATATATAGGTTTGAGAGTTGACGTGAAATACACATTTTTCTGAAGCAATTCCTTTTTAATTGGCAGTACCCCATTTTCACTTGAAACCAATAATCATTTTCCTTAGTTTGTTTCTTTCTATAGAAAATCACTGTGTTTGTTTTTGTTTTCAAATATATTTTGGCCAAAAATTTTGGTCAAAATTTGTTTGCTTTATGTTTTTTTGATCAAAAATGGATTTTTTTGGTCAAAGAATTTGTCAGCTATTGTCTTCCTACTTGTATCTACTTTAGGGTGCCTACTAATTACATCAACTACTATATATATATATATAACCATAATAATACAATTATTTAAAACTTATATTATATTATATTTTTCAAATATATATATATATAACCATAATATTACAATCATTTAAAACTTATATTATATTCTATTTTTCAATCATTAACTAATTATAAACAGAACTTTTCAGACAAAAACTTACATCTCTTCTGAAAATAAAATTAAACACAAAACCAAACACATTTTCATCAAAATACACAACTCCTAATAAACTTTTTCACCAAAATTTTCACCAAAAAAAACCTCCAAAATAAAAACAAACACAGCCATTGCTTTTTCAATTCTACCGTAAAACAATGTTGAGCAGAAGCATATTGCACCACACCACAATTCACGCCTAGTCGGGCTTATCAATTTGGGTATTCGGGTTTGTCTTTAAAAGTGCAATTCGCATGCAAACATCAGATTTTGTGAATGGGCTCCATTGTGTCGTGGAATAAATTCGCTATAAACTCGTTTGCACATCAATTTGGGCGAGTATTGTCTTGAGGAGAGCATAGATTTTGCGCGACTTAGAGGACATTCAAAATCTTATGTACGAGTTGTTCATCACATTTTTCTAACAATCTCAATACAATATCATGGCTTCTCAAAATTTGCTACAAATCACGACTGATTTCATGGAATTGGAGAAGTTCGATGTTGGAAATTTTAGACATAGGCAAAAGAAAATTCGTTTCCTTTTGTTGACGCTTGCGGTGGACTATGTTTTGACGATGGCAAGCCACAAGAACGTGAGAATGAAGCGTTGGCGGGATCTCGGTCTAGAACGAAGTGGGTAAAGATGATGAAATATGCCGAGGCTACATCCTAAAATCTCTTGTGGATAATTTGTTCGATATTTATCAAACGTGGAAACAACGAAGGAACTTTGGGATAAACTCAATGCACGGTACTTAACTGAAGATGCGACAAGTAAGAAACTTTTATCTTCCCAATTTATGAATTATTATATGGGTTGATGGAAAATATGTGAGTGAGCAATTTAATGAATTGCAATGCCTTTTAGGACACATAAAACAATTAGATATGAATATGGATGAATGCAAAATTGTGTCTTTCATTATAGTAAATTAAAATTCCTCCATCATGGAAAGATTATAAGAAAAGTCTTAACAAGAGAAATAAGATATTAGTGTTAAAAACTCAGGAACTTTCTTTCGAATTGAAGAACAATCTAGAATGCAGGAACAGGAGACCTAGAAGAGAGAGAGTTTCTTCAAAGGTGCATATGGTGAAGGAAACTAGAGAATTTAAACATCCTCATCACTCCGGATATAACAAACATCAGAAACGAAAAGGTTACTCTAAGAACTACAATCATCAAAACAGGAAAAAGAAAGGTTCATGTTATAACTGCGTTGCTCCGGGCCATTACAAGTGAGATTGTAAAGATTGAAAGAAAAAGAAGTTCAAGAATAATAAGAATAAAAAATTTGTTGCAGTTATTTCTGAAGATAATATGATGCAGGATGATAATTCTTAATGGATTGATGTCAGGGTGACGAGACATGTGTGCAAAGATAAAAGTCTTTTCACTAAGTATGAACATGCATGTTGAAGAAGGCAATATTATGTACATGGGCAACTCGTCGACCGATGTTGTCAAGGGAAAAGGGACGGTGGAATTAGAATTTACTTCGGGAAAGATTTTACCTTTGAGAGATGTATACCATGTCCCTGAACTTAGAAAGAATTTAGTTCCTGCTTGTCTTTTGAATAAGCATAGTTTTAAACTTGTTTTCGAGTCTGATAAATTTGTTCTACCCAAGGGTAAAAACTTTGTTGAAAAGGGATATTTTGTATGACGGGATGTTTAAACTTAATATTAATAAAGTTATGAATTACGTTTATATTATTGATTCATTTTCTTCGTGGCATCATAGGCTAGGGCATGTAAATGCAAATTGCATGAATGATTTAATCAAGTTAAATTTAATACCTAGATATGAAAATGATATAATTGATAATTGTCAAGTTTGTGCACATACACAAATAACTAAAACACCTTGTAAATCGGTGAAAAGAAATACTAGTTTATTAATTCTTATTCAAAGTGATTTATGTGATTTGCATGATACTCCTACTAAAGGAGGAAAAAAAAATACTTTGCAACTTTTATTGATGATTATTTGAAATATTGTTATGTTTATTTGTTGCATACAAAAGATGAAGTACTTGATAAATTTAGAATTTACAAGAATTAAGTGGAAAATTATTTGAATTGTAAAATTAAGTACTTAAAATCGATAGAGAAGGCGAGTATAATTTTCTTGTTTTTTGTAAATCTTTTGGCATAATTCATGAGACTACAACTTCATATATACTTCAACAAAATGGAGTCGCGAAAAAGGAAAATAGAATGTTAAAAGAAATGTTTAATTCCATGTTATATTATTCTGGATTAAATAAAAGTTTTTGGGGTGAAGCATTATTAACAGCATGTGATATACTTAATAGGATTCCTCATAAAAAATCACATGTTACACCTTATGAACTTTGGAAGAAAAGAAAGCCGAACTTAGATTATCTTAAAGTTTGTGGGTGGAGAGCAATTGTTAGATTGCCGGAACCTAAGATTAGAAGTTAAGGCGCTAAAGGTGTTGAATGTGTTTTCTTAGGTTATGCTGAACATAGTAAAGCCTATAAGTTTATGGTTATAGAGCCTAATGATTCAATCTATATCTATTCTATACTAATATAAAAGTGTGGATCTCATACTTGTTTCTTCCAATTGTGAAAAGACCAAATCAACCCTTCATAACAATTTAATAAAGCAATACAATCATCTACAATATAAGCCTTTCAATTTCCTATGGATTTAAGTAATAATGAAAATTTTTTCTTGTATGTTGTAACTGCTCAATAATTAATGATTCCCTCAAAGCATATGAATGGTCCAAACCTTTCGCCTTCTTAGTTTTTATGAATCTTGGTTGAAATACATCCTATAAATGTCTTCTCTCCCACATAAAATAAGTTGGTTTTTTTTTGTTCACATCTCAATGCCATCCCTCTCACTTCTCCATTCAACACGAGACTTTTTCTAAATTCAGAAGTTTTATGATAATTAATTTGTATGGAGACCTTGACTTATATATCTTCTACAAAAAGTTCATATATGGTTGAGGGAAGTATGGCATTGGCAGGTGATGTGTGTATAAATAGATATTAGGTGAAGACCGGTCCAATCTAGTCATTTTGATTCTAATTGCATGATTACTAGAAGAGCACTATATGCATCACTCAGAATATTCCCCACTGAATTTTCAACAAATTATACACCTTTTTCTTTTTGTGTTTTATGCATATTAATTATTTATAAAACAAATGCTAGTAGAATATTTATTCGACCAACTTTTTATTGAAAAAATTCTGATAATTAAGCTTAGTAAATTCTTTATTCAATTTTCTTTGAACTTTTGATAACTTTTATTATTTACAATTTTAATTTAATTTTATAAACTTTTATCTTCTAAAAACTAATTAAAAATGTTTTTAGTTAATAACATGCTAATTTCGAAAAAAAAAGTTACATAAAATATTTTATTGCTAAATATTAAAAAGGTGGAGTACTTATTAAATAATTTATCAATTTTAAAAATAAAAAAGGAAAAAATTCTAGAGAATTAACCGATTGATTGATTTATAACTTAAAAAACCAAGTGTTGGAGTAAATGAGATTTTTTGGGGGGGGTGAAATTTGATATAAAAGAAAAAATGGCTGAAATCCGTGTTTTTGGCGCCAAATCGTCATTTTTGGAGGAAAAATTGACCCTCTAACTATTGGACGGAGGAGTTAATGGAGGGACCAAAATTGATGAAATCAAGATAGTTTAGGGGTCAATTGGATGAGTCCGAAATTTGGGGGACCAAAATCGATTTTGGTGTATAATTAGTGGGGACGAAAAATAAAATTATCCCCTTCAAATTTTGTTTTCTTTTAAAAAATAATTTATCAAATCATTTGTGATGATAGATTTATTTTCCCTTTTACCGTCTTCCAATACTTTAACATTTATTTAATTAGCAATAAATCATGAAATGATTTAGCAAGATTTTATATTTTACCAATTATATTAATTGAGAATTAGTAAATCATTAGTAGTACTAAATGAAAATTTATCAGGAATATATATGATTAGAATTTTGTTAAGGAAAGCACTTGAGTTTGAAAATTAAAATGTGATGACAATGATCAGAACCATGATAAAAATAAAAAAGAAGATACTCTGTTATATTTTTATTTTTATATTTTTGTTAATCATATTTTTATACGTGCAACGCACATACTATTTACTAGTAAGATTAAATACGGCTATTGAATCTAGATATGCTATTTTTTATGAAAATAGGTTTAATTCGATTCCAAAAATTTCAAGAAAATGAAAATCAATATGAGTGTGTTGAAAATCAACATATTACAGATGTAGAAGAAAAAGTTGAACTTAGAAGGAGCAAAAGAAAAAAAATTGAAAAATCTTTTGGTACTGATTTTATAAAATATCTAGTTGAAGGTATCAGAGACACTCATTGTACACAAATTGCTATATCATCTAGTATTGAACCAGATCCTCAAACATATGAAGATGCTATTAAAACTCGTGATGCTAGCTTTTGGAAATAAGCAATAAATGATGAAATGGAATCGATATTAGGAAATAATATTTGCATTCCTATAGATTTAGCACCTGACTCAAAATCTATAAGCTGTAATTGTATTTTCAAGAAGAAAACCAAAGTAGCTGGAACAATAGAAAAATCTAAAGGTAGATTAGTAGCAAAAGATATTACACAAAAATGAGGTATTGACTACTTTGACACATATGCCCGTGTTGCTAGAATTTCTCCTAGTAGAGTTTAATTGCGTTTGCTTCTATTCATAATTTTGTTATACATCAAATGTATGTTAAAACGACATTTTTAAATGGTGAATTAGAAGAGAAAATTTATATGGAGCAACCTAAAGGGTTTGTTATGCCTAGACATGAATAAAAAGTGTGTAAACTAATTAAGTCTTTATATGGCTTAAAACATGCTCCTAAACAATGACATGAAAAGTTTGATAAACTCATGGTCTCTAATAGATCTATGATACACGAATCTGATAAATGTGTTTATAGTAAATTACATAGTAATAGAGGCGTTATAATTTGTGTTATATGTTGATGATATGTTAATTTTGGCACTGATTTAGAATCTGTTGAGCATAATGAGCAGTTTTTATCAACTAACTTTGACATGAAAGATATGGGTGTTGCTGATGTGATTCTTTGTATTATGATCATTAGAGATAATGATGGGTTTACTCTTTCTCAATCTCATTATATTGAAAAGGTGCTAAAAAAATTTAATCAATATCATTGTAATCCTACTAATAAATCCTTTTGGTTCTAGTATTAAGTTGGTAAAAAATACTGGTACGACTATAAATCAACTAGAATATGCTACAGCTATTGGTTGTCTCATGTATGCTATGACTAGTGCTACAGCAGACATTGCTTTTGCTATTAGTAGATACACAAGTAACCCGAGTCTTAAACATTGAAATTCTATTAATAGGATTTTGAAATCTTTAAAGAAAACTATGAACTTTGAAATTTGTTTCAAAGGATATCCTTCGATTTTGGAAGGACTTATCGATGCCAGTTGGATAACTGAGAGGGAAGATCATACATCCACAAGTAAATGGATCTTCACTCTTGGTGGAGGAGCTATTTCATGGAGCTCTAAGAAGTAAATGTGCATAACTGATTTAACTATGGCGGCTAAATTTGTTGCACTTGCTTCAAGTAGTAAAGACGCAGAATGGCTAAGCAATTTGTTGATAGAAATTCCTGTATGGCCAAAGCCGATGCCACCAATATCAATTCACTGTGATAGTGGGGCTACACTGTCAAGGGCCTATAGCAAGGTGTATAGTGGAAAGTCTAGAAATATTGCACTAAAACATAGCTATGTGAGACAATTACTCACTGATGGTGTCATTACAATTGATTTTGTACGGTCTTGTGAAAATTTAGCGGATCTGGTGACAAAAGGATTGACAAGAGACTTATTACAAAATACTGTTAAAGGGATGAGACTTAAGCCCATATTATTGGATCACCAATGATAGAAACTCAACTCCATCTCAAAGTACCGAGAAATGGAGTTCAATGAGAAAAGTAGATCACAGGAAGTGGTTGAAGCACTAATATTATTTTTTCATCCGGAGGAAAATAGTGCTTGTATCTTTAATGTTAAAGAAGGTTGAGTTTTATACTCTTAATAGATTTTTAACACAAGTGTGTTAAAGTGATTTTATTGTGGGGCACTTTCAATAAATCTACCTATGTGAATGTCAAAGGTGGTGCTGCCTTCTATGCAGGCTTAACTCTAGAGCACTCATGAAACAAGATATAGACATAAGTCCAATCCACTTGTCTGGTTGATGTTTTGATACAATGTTCGCTATAACTCTGTTAGTAAATTTTATGCTAGATGTTTTGATGATGACAAGAGGTTTTATGTTAGACCCCAAAAAGATTATATAAGCTTGATTTTATTAGAATATGTATAAGCGTTTGATAGTTATCGAGTTATAATTTTAATTTAAGACTTTTTATCATTATAGTTTTTAGATTAGTATCTAAGCGTTTGAGCTTTGATAGAATTCTAGGTTAGTCTATCACGTTGAAGTCGAAGATCAGCGCCTGAAGACACTGAAGATAGAGATCGTCAAAGCATCTGCCAAGTGCTTGAAGATCGTTCAGAGTGATGAGCGTCCGAAAGACAAAATTCACCTGAATTTAATCCTAAGTCAAGGACTTGAATGCAATCTTTCAATGGGACAGAAATAAATTAAAATGCAGTTAATGCCTGATAAGGACATTAAATGTGATAAGGACCATTGACGTATGGATAAGTCTTTCTCACTGGCTGTCAACTCAAAGTAGCCTGCCACACTAAATTTTGTGCAGCGGTTTTCAAAAATGTCAGAAAAGAACCGGAACACTCGCCGAGTGGTAGACACGCGCTCACATGTGTCCAACGGGCAAATCCCAAGAAATGTCTATAAATAGAACCTCACAGCTAAACCTAATTTCCAAGAAAAGAATATCACTCTTACACTATTGAAATGCTTCCAACTCAAAAGGCTTAAAATCTCCATAGCCATCTCTATACAACCAATTCAATATCTCATTCATCTTCTTTAGAAGAAACCCAAACTTTCAGTAAGATATTCAAAGTGTTTGAACTTTCTAAATCAAACAAAAACCCTAGGTAAATCTTCAACCTCTTCATTCTGTGTGATGAAGTTATTGAAGACAAAGCATTATTTCTGAATGACAGAAGCTTGGCAGAAAAAGATCTAAGCCAAGTTGAAATCAAAGTGATCAGGAAACTCAAGATCAATCTTCATCATTTGCTATTTTGCAAAAGCTATCTGAGTGAAGCTTTGTAAATCATCTTAGTAAATTCCTCCTGTGTGAAAAAGAGTAGAAGGACGTAGCTAGGATTACACAAACCTATTGAACCTTACAATTTTTTGTGTCAATTATTTATTGTTTTATTATTCCTTATCTTACTATCTTTTCATAAAGCATAAATCATCTTTAAAAAAATCAAAGCAACTATGTATCTCTAAGCACTACATCATTTCAAAGTACAAAGACTTGCAAATTCATTTTCGTTGTGCTAACCCTGATATAAGAGCTGAGTTTTTGATCCTACTTTGATCAAACGCTCAAAATTGTTATCTAAGTTATCTTTCAAAAGCAATCTTATTTCAACTAGTGCAAGCGCTGATGGTGAGTCATTGTCATTAAGTGACAAGTGCCTGTGAGAAAATTTTAATACGAAATTTTTAAGTTCGAAAAAACTTCATGGTCTATTCAAACCCCCCCTCCCCTTTCTAGACAATTTCGTATGCCAATTGGGACCAACAAACTCGTTTGCACATCAATGGGGGTGACTATTGTCTTGAGGAGAGCGTAAATTTTGAGCGATTTGAAGGATATCCAGAATCATTTGTATGAGTTGTTCGTCACATTTTTTTTTAACAAATTTCCACAGATATTATGAGGGACTTTCACATACCAACAGGACGCAACCAATCATGCTTAAGTAAGCATTAATCAGCTGCCAATATCTTGCTCAAAATTATTTTCAATATTGAACTTGACAAAACTGTTAGGGATGGTAGGCACCAGAGCACGAAGAATAAACAAGAAAACAATAAAATCTAAGCCTAAATATGAAGATAACGAACACGAGGATTTAACGTGGTTCGGCATAATTGCCTACATCCACGAGCCAACCTAGACTACATCTTTATTTCTTTCAAAGTACATCAAGAGTTCATCCATCAATTACAAGAGTGAGTTCTACTATTTATAGAGTTACAAGAGTCAAACCCTAATCTAAGTAAGGAAACTAATCCTAACCTACTAGGGAATACATCCCAAACAATTAGGAAACAATTTCATACAAGGTAGGACTCAAAATTATGTCAAAATCCGCCAAAATACTAAAACACGTCGGAAAAACACGCTGTCAGCTCGCTGCCCGCGCCCAGGCGCCATACAGTGGCGCCTGGGTGCCACCTTCCTGCTAGGCGCCACCATGGAGGCGCCTGGGCGCCGTCAACAGTGACCGGCGCTCCCCTGACTTCATTTTTCGACTCCTTTTGCGATCCCGGTCAACCCCGACCCTTCTTGGCTTTATTTTGGCTCCTCTCCTTGACCCTATTTTGATCCGACTCCACCAAACCCATCAATCTCCCACTTGGAGACTGATCAAAATAACCCGAACTCAAACTTGAATCATCTCTTCACTTATCCTAAGTGAACCTTAGTCTATTTGACCCATCCCCAAACCCGATGGAGATCATACCCCGAGACCTCTCCATGTCTCTTCAATTCATTCGTCCTCCAGTGTCACCCACTTGACAAACTCTCTCTGTGAACATCGTTCCCCCTTTTGAACCCTCGCCACCACCTTATTCTTTTTGGTGATCAGCCAACTCCTGAATACCATGGCATATCCATCTCGGTCCATCTGACCCTCGGATATAGGTTACTCTAAAACCCGAACATGTCACACTCAAACCGCCTCGGTCTACCCGTCCACTGACATCTTTCCACCAAGGACTTTTTCAACGGCAATCTCGGATCCCTCACATATCTGCTCCATGCCCCTGCATGAGCAATGTCTGATCCATCCACCTACTTGGTTTTTCAATGGCTAACTTGGGTCATTGACACATCTGCTCGAGCTCCCACTCCACGAGCTATGTCACATCCCTCTGCCAATAAACCCGATGCTCCACGAATCTACCTACCCAATTTTTCGCATCCTGCCACCATGGCTTCCGACTCGACGGTCAACCCCTCCCGGCACCGCTTCCTATCCTCATGGTCTCTCTACGTGGTCATGCCTCCACAACCCTGCCCTCTGGTCTCTCTACTACACGGCTCTACCCTTTTGGTTACCGATTCTATCATTTTGACCTCTGGCTCGGTGGATTTGCTTTCTTGACACCATAGCTCTGCCCCCTCGATCTAGCAACTCATTCGCTCCCTCTCAGAAACATGAATTTGCTCTCTGACCTCTGGCTCTACGGTTCTGCCTCCGGCTCCACAACTGCTCCCGCTGGCTTCATGTTCTACCTACCCGGTAACACAAATCGGCCTCTGCTGCTGCGGATCTGCCTCTGCTGGCACCACGATTTTTCAACATTTTCTCGTTAACGTTCAACGGGATTACTCTTCTTTGGTTGACGATCTACCCGATCTCATCCTCCTCTATCATCTTCTCCGGCTTCACCACGACCTCAATTCGTGCTTCTCTGCAACGAAATCGTCGAGCTTGATTATTCTTCCTTCTCCTACCATCGTTCCCACGACGAAATCCGTGTTTAGCCAAAAACACTTCCCCATAGATCTAGATCTAAGACGTCTCCTAAATCTACAACCTATGGCTCTGATACCAGTTGTTAGGGATGGTAGCCACCAGAGCACGAAGAATAAACAAGAAAACAATAAAATCTAAGCCTAAATATGAAGATAATGAACACAAGGATTTAACGTGGTTCGGCATAATTGCCTACATCCACGAGCCAACCTAAACTACATCTTTATTTCTTTCAAAGTACATCAAGAGTTCATCCATCAATTACAAGAGTGAGTTCTACTATTTATAGAGTTACAAGAGTCAAACCCTAATCTAAGTAAGGAAACTAATCCTAACCTACTAGGGAATACATCCCAAACAATTAGGAAACAATTTCATACAAGGTAGGACTCAAAATTATGTCAAAATCCGCCAAAATACTAAAACACGTCGGAAAAACGCGCTGTTAGCTCGCTGCCCGCGCCCAGGCGCCATACAGTGGCGCCTGGGCGCCACCTTCCTGTTGGTGGCGCCCATGGAGGCGCCTGGGCGCCGTCAACAGTGACCGGCGCTCCCCTGACTTCGTTTTTCGACTCCTTTTGCGATCCCGGTCAACCCCGACCTTTCTTGGCTTTATTTTGGCTCCTCTCCTTGACCCTATTTTGATCCGACTCCACCAAACCCATCAAAAACTCATCTAATAATCCTTTTATTAATAAGTTCTATCCCTTTACATGTAAATTCAGTACAATAACATTTTATTAATAACACTAACGACTGTTGAATAGATTGGGTGAAAGGACATGTTGGCTGGACTCTCACGAAGGAGATGCTAGAGAAAAGAAAGCAACATAATTCAAAGAGTCATGAGCAAAGTCATCAGATGTGATGTTATTGCTAACATGACCCCTCCTGCTTAAGCTTGCCGTATAAAGATTATTTGTATTGAATTATGTACTGTTAAAATGCATATAGTTAAACTTGGGTATCATACCACTCATTGTTTTTACTGTTATTGTGAACGTTAATTCAATTTTACTTATGTTTTCAATGATCTTTGAACAAAACCTTATAGTTTCCGCATCAGAATTATCATTTTTTATTTAAAAACAATTTTTAGGCTCTTTCACGAATACTGATGCTCATTAAGTCTTTGCTTACGTAATTCACTTTCTTACTTCAAGTTAGAGGTGAATTAAGCGGTGAGACTAGTTCGGGGAATCGTGAGTGTAAACATGGACCATCCTAGAGGTGAAAATTGCAGATTAAGTCATGGATTTTAAGTTTACTTAATCATTTGGTTGACAGTGTTAGGGTGACCCTATTAGAAGTTGTTAACTTGTCTCCAGGTTTTGGATTGGACTATTGTAATAACAGGGTCAAGCTTTCAAGTTGGGCCCTTTTGGGATTGACTTTGAGCATGACAGTAAATTCTACTTTATTAAGGGGTGTTTATGGTTTTCTGAAACCGTGCCATACCGACCGTACTGCACCGTACTGTACCGAAATAATGGTTTTCTTACTAAAAATTATCGGTTTTGGTACGAGCCGTTACCATACAGAATATTTTGGTATGGTTTAGGTTCTAGAAATTCAATACCGGTAAAAAGTCGTACCGGACCGTATGTATATATATGTGTGTGTATATATATATATAACTACTCATTATATATTATTTGTAATGTTTTAGGGTTTATAGATACAAATATATAGGAAATTGATTTCTTACTAAAACTTGTGGGAATGTGTGATGTTTTAGTAATATGAAAAATTAAGTAAATTTTATTAAAGTTGACAAGTAATTAAAAGATAGATTAAAATTATTTTCTAGAATTATTTCAAACCTAGATTCCAAATCATAATACTAACATCAAGAATGTGAATCAGACTATAACACTTACTTGAGGAAACAGACGAGGCTGAGGTACAAAACACAAGAATTTGAATCTCGTGATTTTTATGGTAGTTGGTTTCAATAGTCGCTCAATTATAATAATTCTAATTATTATTGTAAAAGCCGTACCGGACCGTATGTGTGTGTATATATATATATATATAACTACTCATCATATATTATTTGTAATGTTTTAGGATTTATAGATACAAATATATAGGAAATTGATTTCTTACTAAAACTTGTGGGAATGTGTGATGTTTTAGTACTATGAAAAATTAAGTAAATTTTATTAAAGTTGACAAGTAGTTAAAAGATAGATTAAAATTATTTTCTAGAATTATTTCAAACCTAGACTCCAAATCATAATACTAACATCAATAATGTGAATTAGAATATAACACTTACCTGAGGAAACAGATGAGGCTGAGGTACAAAACACAAGAATTTGAATCTCCATGATTTTTATGGTAGTTGGTTTCAATAGTCGCTCAATTATAATAATTTCAACTATTATTGTAAAAGCTTAACATTTTAATCATTATTTAGTTTGACAATTGTTTTTAATTTTATTACCTAGTAGTTATAGTTAACAACCAACTTACAACCACATTTCTGAAGGAAAAGAGAACATATTAATTCTAAACATAAGTTTATTGGTTCTCATTCAAAAGAATTCTTCTATTGCAAAGTCTAGTTTTTCCCCCTTTTCCCCCCTCTTTTTTTCTACGAACAAAAGTGCAAAAGAAGCATGCATTGAGATGAGAGATGAGATTTGTTCTCTTTTAGTGTATTGTATAAATAATTTTTCTTGAGATTTTTTTGCATAAAAAGTGGAAATGATAATACATAGATAAATCATGTGATCTATATAGTAAAAATACCGCAAAATCGTACAGTACCGTACCAAAACTGTATCGTACCGGATACGATGGTATAGGTTTCGAAAAGTCCAATTTTGGTATTAATTGTCCTAAAACCACAATTATTGGTACGGTTTAAATTTTATAAAAATTCGGCAAAAACCGAACCGTGTGCATCCACCCTAACCGCTTCTACTCCGACTCAATCACACTATCTTCTCTCGTACGCTTAATTGCATCACTTTACCCCTTTGTACTTTAAAAATGCTAAAATTATTATTATTATTATATTCATTATTACATTCAAAACTTCCATCAAAATTTCATCACTAATCTCCTTTACACTTCTAGAAAGACAAATTTATTAATAAAAATCCTTAAAAAATTTTAAATTAATTTGATTTATAGAATTTAAATAATAACTTTTACTTGTTTTAAAGATGTTCAAATTAAGATGTACAATGTTTTAAATGAACCGGGCATTTCCCGTCTCAAAAGATGTTCTGAATGTGGGATCATAAAACTTAAACCCCTGTGATCTTTCAGAGTATCCAACAAAGTAGCAACTGACCATTCTTGAGTCCAATTTCCTTTCGCTCGGCCTGTAAGGCCTTGCCTCAGCTGGACAGCCCCAAATGTGTAAATGCTTTAACACGGGCTTCTTACCCATCCATAGTTCATAAGGGGTTTTGGTCGCTGCCTTTGTTGGAACTCTTTTTAGGACATAAACTGCGGTCTTAAGTGCTTCTCCCCAAAGTGTCATTTAGTGCCACACGAATTAGCGTGCAGGCTTTCATTAAGGGAGGTAACCATATCAAGAATAGATAGGTTATCACATCCTGATAAAGTACTGGATCCGATAAGTTTAGAATCATAATAGAGACTACATCCATTGTGACCAAACGAACAAACATATCCTTCTTTGTCCAAAACACAAATGGATATTAAGTTCCGTCTAAATGACGGTACAACATATGTCTCATACAAGTCCAAACAAAATCCAGTCTTAAGCGATAACCTAAATGTCCCTATTGCTTTAACCTCCACCGAATTGCCATTCCCCATATAGATGAATCTTTCAGCATCACTTGGATTTCGGCAACTCAGGCAGCCTTTTCTTTATACGCCAATCGTGATATTTGGCACAGTCTTTCTTGACATGAGAAGGATCCTTACAGAAGAAGCATAATGTATCCGAATTGAGTCCACTGGACCCCTTTAGTTGCTTCTTCTTTGGGTTTGAAACCGCAATTTCCTTACCCTTTCTTTTCTTGTTAATGCCTGAGGAGGACACCAAATGAGCACTTTCAACCCTTTCATGCCTCAACCTCTCTTCCTCTTGCACACAATGCGAAATGAGCTCGTTAAGAGTCCATTCCTCCTTTTGGTAGTTATAACTGACCACAAATTGACTGAATTGTGCAAGAAGAGATATCAAAACTAAATGCACGAGCAAGTCATCCGACAGCTCTACCTTAAGTGCTTTTAGTTTTGACGCCAAATGAGACATTTCTAGGATGTACTCCCTTATGTTACTTTTATTTTTATACTTTATGGAAACAAGACCTCGCAGAATGGAACTTGTCTCCGACTTTTCGTTCTTGACGAAGCGTTTTTCAAGCTCCTCAAGGAACACCTTAGCATTAGTCTCCTTAGACATTGTGCCCCTAAATGATTCTGGAATTGCACGCTTCATGATCATAAGACTCATGCGATTTGAGCGGTCCCACCTCTCGATTTCCCTCCTATGATCAGAGGTACTTTCAGCCGGATGATCAGCGGGACGCGGCTCCCTGAGTGCAAGGTCCAGATCCATGCAACCGAGAACTATCATAACGTTCTCTTTCCAGTCTTTAAAGTTGGTGCCGTTAAGCACCGGAATGGAGTTGACATTGGCAGATACAGATGCGGTAGAAGTATTAACTGAATAGAGAACAAAATATACCAAATAAGCTCACATAAACTGAAACTTTAAGCAGATAACGGTAAATAGATTCATAATGAAGTTCCCATCACAAGAAAACCGGTATAACATTGATTCTAGTCTTTGGACAAAGAAACAACTTATAAGTGATTTTCTTGGCGTAGTGATCAAACATTGACAATAAGATCCTGTCAGATGTAAAGCCTTTCTTTGGACCGACTTAACACCCACATGGACACCTGATAATCATCACATGTTTACCACCACACGTGTGTTAGAATTTCTGCCAGACAATAATAACCTTCCTTTGGGCCGGTGATTATCCGCATGAAAATCAAACACACAAACACTTTAGTATTTCGCATTCGAATAATCTACACAACAGAGGCTACTTTGGTAACATATTGCTTCAATTAATCAATTTGAAATACCAAGCATGCTTGAAATTAAGCAACCTTAGATCATTATGAATCAAACCAAATTTTTTTTTTTTTTTTTTTTGGGTCAACAGTCAACGGTCAACGGTCAACACAGGCTGGACCGGGTTGGGCCATCACAACCTGGATCCTTATGTCCAACCCATCTAACAACTTGGGCTCACATAAAAAGATATTAAACTAAGCCCAAATAGCAATGAAAATCCCACCTATAGGCCTTCAATTATAATGGGCCTTGGAAAAAAAATGAAAACTGGCCCAACTGAATCCATAGGAAAGACATGCATTAAACAAGCTTGACATATTTGACTAAAAGTCAAACCAAACACATATATCCACCCACCGTCTGCCTTAATTCCTTGTCTTTTCCTTTGAGGCGGTGGAATGGAAAGTCACGGGACACTTGCCAACAAAGGAATTTTGCATGGAATTATCATAATTATCTTAAGCTTATACACATACACAAGCAGCCACCTTCAACCAAAAAAAACTTTTATTCATCCAACATAAAGCATAAACAGGCAGCTGTATCTCATGCATATATACTAAACATCCACCTTATCTCTCTCTCTTACGGCAGAAGCTTCATGAATCTGAATCCATATACATAATACACATGTATGTGTATCTCACAAATTAAACCAAGACCAAACATTATCAGCATGATGTCATAAATACAAACATCTTGTGCTTATGGTATACAACAGATGCATAAAGGTGGTGAAGAAAGACTTTTGCAGAAGAAGGAAACAATTCTGATTTCTCCAACCAACATATGCATATTCATAATAACTTGACAGAATTCAACCATAAATTGCAGCGGAAGCAATTTTGCCTTCAAATCTCGAGATTTTACTGAAAAAAAAAAAACCACAAAATTAATCGGGAAAATCATGAGTTCTTTAATCAGGGCTATGATACCACTTGATGGAAATTAATTGATGGCCCTGAATTTTCGAACTTCATGATAATCACGCAATAAGCTATAAACTGGAAGCGTACCTGAATCCATAGCGAAGAATTTCACTGAAGGATTGTGGCTTCCAGTTGATCGTATTCCGTAGAACCTTTCTTTGGATGACGGAATTCCAGAGAGAAAGGACCGTATGAACTGAAAGTTCTATTTTCTGTCGTATATCAATTGGGGACCATAACCCCTATTTATAGCTGAAATAGGACTTATTTGCAAATTAGCCCATCATAAATTGCAATTCAGTCCTCAAAGTCTCTACACATATCAAATATAACCCCATACTAAATAAGATGACTTGGGCCTATAAAAACTTAATTGAATCACTTAATTTTAAGGCCCAAACTTTATTTAATATATGATATACAATTCAAACTGCAGTGCACACACGTCTGCGTGCCTGAATGCATATGATTGTGATATGCGCATAATATAAGTCCACCAAAAATTCCAAACATGAATTTGTATTAGCTAGCTTGAAACTCATAAAATCCGTAGCTTGAAACTTAATATCCGTTTTTTATAAGAATTGGTATTAGCTAGCTTGAAACTCATAAAAATTTGTTAACTCGATCAGTTTGACTTTGAGTCAATCCGAAAGAAAACAATTGTTAACCAAGTGTGAATCTAATCTTCAGGACTGGTGGAATTGTACAGCCAAAAATCATACACTTCATAACTTAAAGATCAAAGCTAGAGATAAGGCCAGATGGGACTGGTTCCTGTATTGACAACCATTAATTTTTGAATCATTACAGTCAAAGTTTTGTGACCTATCCCTCAAGTCAAGGTCCAGCAAATGCATTTATTATTATTGAATCAGTCTCATTAGTTATAGACTTCCAACAATAATGTTTGTTACGTACGTTCTCTTCCTAGCTACAAGGCCACACTATATATATACATATAAATTACACAAGTCGTGCATATTTAAAACTATGGAAAATTCCATCATAATCCTCCCTTTCTTGATCTTCTCTTGTTTTGCCTTAATAATTCCGGCGACATTCTCGAGTAACGAAACAGATTTACTATCACTGCTAGCAGTCAAGGCTGCCATAGATGACCCACATGGAGCTCTAAATTCATGGAATGAAACAACACATTTTTGCAGATGGAAAGGTATACGATGTGGTCGAAGGCACCCCAATAGAGTTGTGGCCATAAATTTGATCTCTCAAAGGTTGGGGGGTTCCCTTTCACCTCATATAGGTAATCTCTCATTTCTTCGGGGTATACTTTTACGAAACAATAGCTTCCGTGGTGAAATACCCCAACAAATTGGCTTCTTAAGACGACTTGAGCTTGTAGAATTGAGTAATAATTCTTTCATTGGTGCAATACCGAGAAATCTCTCCCGATGCCCAAATCTTTATTATCTTAACTTGATTGATAACGACCTCTCGGGAAACATACCACATGAGCTCGGATCTCTATACAAACTCGAAGCTTTAGGTTTAGGGTCAAACGAACTTTCTGGGCGTATCCCTCCTTCCATTGGTAACCTATCATCTCTTACATTACTTAGTCTAAGATTTTGCGGCTTGAAAGGGCAAATTCCAGAATCACTTGGTCAACTTCGTAGCTTAACATATCTCGTCTTAGGTCAAAACAATTTCACCGGTAGCATTCCTTCTAGTCTTTTTAATATATCTACACTTAGTACATTTGAAGTTTATTATAATCAACTTCAAGGGTCGATACCCTATGATTTACGCCTCACTCTTCCGAATTTAATGTATCTTCATTTGGGGGCCAACCAATTTAGGGGGCCAATTCCAATGTCCCTCTCAAACGCGTCATCTCTTGTGCAAATACAACTCACCGATAACTTTTTTACTGGGCCAGTTCCATGGTTTGGAAGGCTTTCACGCCTTCTTGGTTTGTACATTTCAAACAATCCCATTGAAGATGATATTAACTTTATTGCTTCGTTAACAAATTGTACAAACTTACAAAAGCTTGATATGCATGGAGATCTATTGAGTGGTTCATTGCCACACGCAATTGCCAACCTATCTAGTCACCTTACCAACATGGTCATATCGAGTAATCAATTACATGGAGAAATTCCTTTAGGCATTGAAAACCTTGTCAGTCTCACTAGAGTTGACCTTTCTGATAATAATCTCGATGGTTCTATTCCTTTGGGGATTGGGAAACTCTCTAATGTGCATGAGCTCAACTTGGGAGCAAACAAATTTAGGGATGTCATACCATCTTCAATGGGAAATTTGACTTTGTTGAATATCTTGTACTTAGATATAAACAACTTTTCGGGCAGCATACCTAGGAGTCTTAGTAATTGCACCAACTTGCTAGAATTACGTCTCTCTAGTAACAATCTCAATGGACTAATACCTCAAGAAATTATGAGACTTTCTTCCATTTCGATATCCCTTAATCTATCGAGCAATTCCTTCATGGGGTCCATTCCACTTGAAGTTGGAACCCTAATAAACCTAGAAAACTTGGATTTATCTAACAATAGATTGTCTGGACTTATTCCAAGCTCTTTAAGTAATTGCATAAGCTTGCAAAAACTTTACCTAGAAGGAAATGTACTAGAAGGACAAATACCTCAAGGTTTAAGTGATTTGAGAGGTCTACAAGACCTAGATCTTTCGAGAAATAATTTGTCCGGGCCAATCCCAAGTTTATTAGGTGACCTACAACTTGAGAAATTGAACCTATCATACAATAGGCTGCAGGGTGAGGTTCCAATGTTTCGAAACACGACTCGAGTTTCACTTGACGGGAACAATGAACTATGTGGAGGAAATGTTGCATTATTAAAGCTTCTTCCTTGCTCTTCCATGACTTCCTCAAAGAAGCGCTTTTCAAGTCGACTGAAAATATTAATCCCTTTAGTAATTGTTGGATGTGTAATATGCTTTGCGCTCTCAGCGTGGCTCATTATATTTCTTTATAGGCGTCGATGGTCCAAACAAAATGTGTCTTCTAAAGAATTATTCCTCGGTACGCAGTTTATGAGGCTTTCCTATGCGCATCTCCTAAAAGCTACTAATGGTTTCTCTGAGACCAATTTGGTAGGTGCTGGAAGATTCGGATCCGTTTACAAAGGGATTCTTGATGATGGGCAAACATTTATTGCTGTGAAGGTGCTTAATCTTGTTGTTAAAGGAGCGTCTAAGAGTTTCTTGGCGGAATGCAACGCATTGAGAGGCATAAGACATAGAAACCTTTTGAAAATAATGAGTGTTTGTGAAAGCATAGACTTCCAAGGAAATGATTTTAAGGCATTGGTTTATGAATTTATGGCTAATGGGAGTTTAGAAAAATGGTTGTACAATAATAAGGAACAAGAAGAAGAAAATGGTGCAGAATATAGGAACCTTGACATGATTGAGAGGCTCAATATAGCCATTGATATTGCTCATGCACTTGAATACATGCATTTTGGTACTGATTCAACTATTGTTCACGGTGATTTAAAGCCAAGTAACATTCTTTTGGATCATAATATGACTGCTTATGTTGGCGATTTTGGATTGGCGAAGATTGTTACAAACATGCTTCAATCACATGATCAAAGCAGCAGTTCAATTGCGATAAAGGGTACTGTCGGCTATGTTGCTCCAGGTATGACCTCATTCTCTGATTTTGATTGAACTTTATAGTGTTGTAAATATTGTGATTTGTGTTTAAACCAATACAAATAACTCAAATCATTATAAATATATTATTTACAGATCATGATATGATAATTATAAATTATGGAATAATACATATTAAACAACATAAAACATAAAATAAGATACTGCACCGATGGAGAGTCACGCCACATGACGCTGTCCTAAAGCCATGATTGCATCCCTACGTGCAGGTTCTGATGGCTGATCACGACTCCAAGATAAAACCCCATTAGCTCACAGCGGTGTCTCATCCTATGTGCACGACCACAAGGAGACGAGGAACCAATCCCTTAGTCACGTTGCCAAAACACTCTTGTGGGGAGTATAAAATAATATCACAATCTCTATGTAAAATACCTCACACTCTCAATGTGCCAACAAACAATTAAGACCATGGCCCCTTATATAGAGAACTAAAATTTGACCATTTCAAAGATATTAATGGACCACTAAAAACCATCATAAAATCACAATAAAACCAAATAATAATTAGGCCCACTAATGATAAAATAATGTGGTCAAATATCACATAAATAAGATGATAATGAGGCCATAAGTCTAAAATAAATTATAAGTAAATAGGCACACTAATTGTGAGATTTAAAAAATTATTATTTGTTGGAAATAAAATGTAAATTGAAGAAATTTTAAAGCTTATTTCCAACAATCCCCCACAAGATTTAAAATTTCTGAAATTTAATAAATCTAGTAAAATGGTGGCAACTTTATATCATGCAATCGGTATAGGTGCCTTCCGGGCTTGAACCTATACTTAGTGATAGTAATCTCCATTTGAGGGAGCCATAATGGACTAGGCCTGGAATTAGGTCCCTTGACCAAACTTCAATTGCCACACACACGATATAGACTTTAGGACATGGTTATAGCGGGTTAGCGCGTTAACGGCCATGCGCTCTGATCTTGATTCTCGTGAGGTCTCTAGGGTCAGCCCAAACCCATAGCCCCGGCCATCAGAGCGACTCTCACTTAGGTGAAACCTGCCAAGGGTACGTGTGACCTCCACCCCGCGGATTTCCCGCCTTGGTCTCATTAAGGGTCAAAGCCCATCCTAACATCACACTTTTTACAGCACTTCACCTTAGGGATTGGGAAGGAGGCATCTCAATGTACACTCTCCTCAAAATAGTGCTTATGAATCACGCATTACAGGTTGTTCCTACCCATTGAACCTTCTTCATGGGGTCTCCAATCACAAAGGTTGGGTTACTCCCGGAGGTGATTCCCTTATGGACTTAGCCCATCCCCATCGATGATAAAGGATCTAGCCTCTGCGCTAGTCCCCCGAGGCAAATTCCATCTCATGGAATAAATAATATGTGCCTCTTGTTTTCATTTCTCAATTCATCACATAAACATACATGTTATTGACAACTCCCCAGAATAGAGTTATTATTTTCAATTGAATTTATATATGATAATTACTCATCTCGAAAAATGTCATAAAATCTTTTCAATCTCTATTCTTCAATATCATAAATATTTTCTTTCATTTCCAGATACAAGTCACTCTAGGACATTATAATTTTACTTTAAACTTTTCAAATTTTAGCTTCACTTTTATCTTTCAAATTTCACAAACAATTTTCATAGTCTATCAGCAAGTCACTAAAATTAAATATTACTAATTTCATAAGACACGTTTTATAGCACTCTAATGATAATTTTCTTTTCAATCCACAAACAAATTAATCTCATAAAATATTTTGGAATAAAATCAGCCCCATACTTCTAATGTATCATGAAATAAAACTTTAAGATTTTTTCTCCATTTTCTTTGAAAATATATATCGTGCACTTAATAAAACTTGCGAATACAACTTATCGCAAAATTTTCATATTAAATAAAATCAATATAAACCCCCACATTTCACAATCTTGTCATAGTTAAACTGCATGTAACTAAGAAAAGATATTAATATTCCATGAGACACATTTCAAATAAAATTAAATTATATCACTATGTAAAAGATATTTTCATTTTAACATAATTATCCATTTCTATTTAAACAATGTCAACCCCCACATTTTATCATGCATAATTGAACTTATAGATATATATCTCTTAATCATATCACATGGGGCATATGAATCTGACCCCACACGTAAATTTTAACTATCTATTTGCCACATGTTATTTTGAAATAAACCATAATTCAAATATCACATCCATAATTATATATCAAGTATAATTTCACTTTTAAATTTACATTACTCCTATTAGGCACATATAAAGTCCTATAAGGCATACATTAAGTACACTTTCTAACTGATGTTGTGTATAGGCCTTAAGGAAAATTGAAAACAAATTTAAGACAATACATTCTTTTCTTTATGTTTATGAATATGATAATTCCTATGGAATTTTGAAATTTTAACTTTAAATATACTCTACTACACATATTGATAAATACCTTGCATATATAACAGATGCAATATATCACTAGTCCTTGCACTAGAAAAAGGAAGTCTAACCTTGTACTTAATTGGCCTTTAGACAAATGACTCATTAACTTCTTTAATTTTATGCATAATAGTGAAAACAACTTTTACAATTTACATTAGCAAATTGAACCGTTGGTGACTTTTAGTGCTATGTAATTAAACATTTGTAACTCTCTAATAAAATCATATATTCATACCTGAAATTTAATAACATGTCCATTACCTTCTCAAACACTTATTGGTGTAACCTCCAAACGATAATATCAATGCAATGAATTTATCAATATTTACCATTATATATAGCTAATTCATAACATCTTAAGTCTAGCCGTTAGAAACGGTAAAATTATTTAGTTTAGCACTTTGTAAAATATAATCAGATGTCCACCCCTAGAAACTCAAGTGACCTTTTGCCTTCTTAAAGACATTTAGTATAACCTTATGTAACCACCAACCCAATGATAGCAAATAAATTCATTAATTCATGACTTGCACAAACTAGCCGTTGGACATATTAGTTTCACAACTTGCAAACTAAGCGGATGTTTCTTTTTTTTTTTTTTTTTATATGTGTGCAAAATAACAATACACAAATGCAAAACGTTAATCTACATTAATGAATTCAATAACCTTACATATAATACTTAGGTTTTAATATGTGATTAACTCTTGGTAAAACATAACGGGCTTTATGAGAAATCTTTTTGTACAATAGCATAATCTCCTAATTACCGTTGGCCTAGGAAAATAGAGGACTCTAAAAACACATGGTCTCGTGCAATAGCCTAATTTAATAATTTCTAGCATTTCACATAAAATATATAATCATAAATATAATCATGACTAGTAATCAAATAAACAATTTCATTTACAATGATAAAATTCGCACACTAAATGGCATATTGGTTTCTTATTAAACTACATTATTATTTATTTTATAAACTTACCCATATATACATAACACTTAACTTGCTAAACCTCCAGAATGTTTCAAGAAACATGAATATAGATAGCTTATAAAGCATCCTCAAACTAGCACCTCATGAAACAAATAACAAATTGTTACATCTTAATGGATAATTATCACATGCTCATGTCCGTTGGACCAAAACCTTAAAATTGCTCATATGCACCAGCAAGAATTTATGCATGCATTCACTAATTACATTAAGCATATGGGACTTAGTCAGAAATATAGTTCATTTTGATCATATACGAATAGAATTATGCAATGTACGTACCTTTTTTTTTTTTTTTTCTGTAAGAAATTTCATAGTATCATTTGGAGAAAGCCATACCATTTTCTGGAGTTGAATAGCTCGATCATAACACAAATCAACAAGTAGCCGAATAGTTTTGATTAATCAGGGTACATGTTATATCCCAATGAATTCATCACTCGATTAATGGAATTCACATGAAAACCAAAAAATGGAGACATATTAAATCATAAATCTCAATATTGTTCTTGCTTAAACACAAATCACGATCATGGCTTTAGATTGTTGTAAATATTGTGATTTGTGTTTAAACCAATACAAATAACTCAAATCATTATAAATATATTATTTACAGATCATGATATGATAATTATAAATTATGGAATAATACATATTAAACAACATAAAACATAAAATAAGATACTGCACCGATGGAGAGTCACGCCACATGACGCTGTCCTAAAGCCATGATTGCCTCCCTACGTGCAGGTTCTGATGGCTGATCACGACTCCAAGATAAAACCCCATTAGCTCACAGCGGTGTCTCATCCTATGTGCACGACCACAAGGAGACGAGGAACCAATCCCTTAGTCACGTTGCCAAAACACTCTTGTGGGGAGTATAAAATAATATCACAATCTCTATGTAAAATACCTCACACTCTCAATGTGCCAACAAACAATTAAGACCATGGCCCCTTATATAGAGAACTAAAATTTGACCATTTCAAATATATTAATGGACCACTAAAAACCATCATAAAATCACAATAAAACCAAATAATAATTAGGCCCACTAATGATAAAATAATGTGGTCAAATATCACATAAATAAGATGATAATGAGGCCATAAATCTAAAATAAATTATAAGTAAATAGGCACACTAATTGTGAGATTTAAAAAATTATTATTTGTTGGAAATAAAATGTAAATTGAAGAAATTTTAAAGCTTATTTCCAACATATAGTACATCTAAGATTCATTTCGACATATTGCAGGTACTAATATACTTCATCCACCTCAATTTGAACACCTTATTCTAAATCTATTCGGTTTAGTACTCTTTAAGTTTTACCATGGAAACTAATGGTTCGGCAGTAGTGACGTCACGTCATCAAATTATCGTACAATGGTATTTTTTTAAATCGGTGTTTATATTAAATAAAGTGAGATAATATTTATATATAGATGTCCCAAAGTGAAAATAGGAGCAGTAAATATATGGCTTAAGGAGTATTAATTTTCTAGTAGTGAATGATATGGTAACTACTAAATAACAATAAACAACCACATTTTGGATCCTCTATTTCATATTACATTTCTTTTACATTTACTTGTTACCGTTAAGGGGAAATTACATACAGACCCCTCACTTATTGTGTAATGACCAAAAACCTCCTCACCGTTTGAAAATTACATAAAATCTCCCTCATATTAAAGCATTTCTTACAATTACACTTCTATGTACTTATATATTCTTAAAATACTACAAATAGACCCATTGAAGGGACATGTTTGCAATTTGCAAAAAGTGAGGGAGTTTTGGTAATTACACCATCAGTGAAGGGGTCTGTGTGTAATATTCCCTACAATTAATGATATTATGAATCTATATATGTGCAGAATATGGCACGAGTGATGTGGTATCAACACAAGGAGATGTATATAGTTATGGGATCCTTCTTCTAGAGTTATTCACAAACAGAAGACCTACAGATGATATATTCAATGTTCATTTAAATCTTCACAATTTCGTTAGTAATGCCTTCCCAGATGGTGTCATGGAAATTGTGGATCCTTCAATTCAAATAGGACCTGCAGGCATAAGTACTAAGATCACGGACTGTTTGTCTTCTATTCTAAGCATTGGAGTGGCATGTTCAAATGAAATGCCCAAGAACCGAATGTCGATGATCGAAGTCGTAAGTGAACTGAAGAAGATTAGAAATCGTTATCTAGCTGCAGATTTGAGTTGAAAATATTCGTTCTATATAATTTGAATGGGTTCACAAAATCACGAGGGTAAAGATATTCAAGAGTAGAGATTATTTCCTTTTACTGCATTTCCTAGATAAAAATGTTTAATTTTGAATTTGTAAAGTCTAAAGTACCAAGACTCTACAATTATGAGTTTGAAGTGAAAATATATGTGCTTATTTGGTGGAGATGTTTAGCTCTAGAAAATTCAGGACATGGATGGTCTATTTGGCTCGTCTTGCCTAGTGTATGGACATACTCCATATATGTGTTTGAAAATAAATACGACCAAATTGTGACACCCTATAAGGATTATGTATATTTTATGAGTTTTAATATTTTATAATTCGCACTTATATTAGTCCGAGGAAGCATTATAGAAATTAATAAAATGCATTAATATCTTAAGATTATCTATCTATCTATTCTATTATAAAAGTATGGGTGGTTTCTTGAAACTTTTAATATACCTAATATATCCCTACGTAATTCACTTTTTTAATGGCAAAAGAGTCAAATAATAAATAATAAAAATAAGTTGTATATATCTACAATAATAAGATGTATAATTACATTAGGATTCTATATTGAAAGTACGTATGTTGTTGCATAAGGAATCTACAAGAAAATCATATATAGAGGACTTGACAAAGGAATTATATATAGACATAATCAAATATAAAATTATATATATAGAATAGAAATAGAAAATTTATAAAAGTTACAACTTGTTTTTTGAAATTTTTGATATACCTAAAATATCCCATATAATTCAATTTTTTAATGGGCAAAAGAGTCGAAAACAAATAACAAAAAAAAATGTCAAATATCTAAAATAAAAGAAGTATAGTTACGTTAGGACTCTAAATAAGGTAACTCTTATTTATTTATTCATTAAAAGAAGAAAATATATTGGAAGTCCAATATCTCAACATATACGGTACAACAAATTTACATGTAATATTGAATTCTAGGAAATATATAGGAACACATATCCAATCAAATTTTTATTTTATATTGTAAGTTAAGATGGATATGAAAGGAAAAATCTAGCTCAACAAACTAATTTATTCTAAATTTATTTTTCGTAGCTCATTCGGCAGAAATTTTGGAATTCTAACTTTAATCATACATAAATTTAGTGATTTTTGAACCTAGAATATGCCAATGTAATTCAGTTTTTAATGGTAAGAGAGTCAAAAATAATTCATAAAAATAAATTTTAAGTATCTAAAACAATAAAAAGTATAATTACATTAGGTTCTACTATCAAATTACATGTATACAAGATTACTTGATCCTATTTATTTATCAATAAAAAAAAAAGAGGATTAAAAAGAAAACTTAATCTGCTTGAACTTGGAACAAACAAATTTATAAAACAAATAAACATAAACTATTCACATTGTTGTTTATATTTTAATTTTTAATTAATTTATATGAATATTACGTGATCGAGAAAATTAAATATCATCACAAAAAGCATACGAAAACAACTTAGTAAAAGAGGCTTGGAAAGACTTTGCAGTCAGGCGCCATTTTATTATCTTATTTCATTACTATAATTTATTAATTAGAATAATACAAAAATAAAAAAATAGTAAACCATTGTTCTCTCATGGTCTTAGAGATATATTGACATCTGCTATTGTAATTCAATATAATTTGTCACTTTCATTTAATGATGACTCACACAACCCTTCATGTTTATTTAACAGACTTTCTTTTTACATTCAAGAGCTCGGCTAACCTTATTTGTAAAGGGTTGATTTCATTTCATTTGTTCAACTTACTCATTCTGGCATTGCATCAACTGTAGTCTTATTGCTACACAGGTATTTAGATTTTGAGCCATAACGAAGAGATTGTTATAAGTACACAGAACTCAATAAGAGGAAAGAAGAAATGAAGCGATTGATCCATCAAAATTAAACAAGATAACGTATAAAAGAATCATGAATTTACATACGAACTTATTTAGTAATACTATTATATAAGTGTTGATTTTCTATGAACTTAATTTCTTCTAGTACTCATTCAATTTTTCAAGTCAATCAATATTTAATTTTTCAAATAATAATAGTTTATTAATTAGTAGTTCATTTAGCTAAGTTATTTACTTTTTAGGGGTAGTTAAGTTCTTATTCAAGTTTTGAATTAATTATAAAGTTGAACAATATTTATGTATAGGAATTGCTTTAATAAGATCATATGATTCATATACGATGCACTATTATTTACTAGTCAAAATAAAAGGTTTCGATGAGATAGAGTAGTTGATGATTAAAATGGTAGAAGAAAAATAAAGGAATTTAAGCTTGTACAGCCTAAAGTCATACGCTTCATAACTGAAAAACTCCAACCGATCGAAGCTAGTGATCAAGGTGTCGGTGAGATGGGGATAGGTTGTTATGAAGAACGATTTGTTCAGAAAAAATAAATATTTAACAAGTAAAATAAGATAAATAAAATTGTTTAATAATATTACCTCAAATGTTGGAGAAAGTGACTAAAGAGGTGAAAGAACAGATCGACTCAAATATTATTGTCAAGTATAATATAGGGTACGTAAAGTACGTGTACTAAACGATTTAACTCAAAATTACGATTATTTTTTTATTAGGGTAAAAACCATTTTCGACCTCAACCTATATTGGCTGAAGCACTTTGGTACATAATCTATTAACTTTTACACTCAATTACCCAACCTTTATAAATTGTGTTAAGTCCACCTAAGAAATAATTTAGAATATTCCCTCTAAAACATTTGTTATGTGCCTTAAGCATGACTTAAATTGCGTATCAAAGTGCACATATAATGCAACGTATAGGTAGTCGGGTGCACAAAATGTCATAGGATAGGATGCAAAGTGTACATATTATGCAATGTATAAGTAGTTGGGTGTACAATCTATGTCAAATTATTTCTCCAATGGACTTACTTGTCGCAATTTGCAGAGGATGGGTGCTCGAGTGTAAAAGTCAATAGATTCGATACCAAAGTGATTCGGGCTGACATATTATTAGAATTGATACACCAATCTCATAAACATAAAGAAAGCCATTCTTATTGATTGAAAGAGAAATTACAGAAGAAATGTTGAAAGGGAAAAGACTTGATACAAAACAGGAAACTAATTAGCTTCTATTTAAAGAAAGAAACTAATGGCTATAACTAACTACCCTTGACTACCATTGACCAGGCTTGACTTCTCTTCTTTGCTTTTACAATTAAGCCGCTAATCACACTCTTCTTGACACTCCCCCTCAAGCTTGGTGTTAGAGAATAGATTGTAAACTCCAAGCTTAATAGTTAGAACATTGAACTGAAATTTCCATGGAGGTTTGGTAAAAATATCAGCAAGTTGCTGATCAGCTTTCACATAGCCTGTGGTGATGCTTTCATCTTGAATTTGCCCTCTAGTAAAGTGACAATTCTAATCAATGTGTTTTGTTCTTTCATGAAACATATGATTTGAAGAAATGTATAAGGCTGCCTTGTTGTCACAGTTTAGAATAGTAGGTTTGAGGCAGAAAACTCCAAGATCTTCAAAAAGTCTTTGAATCCAGATTATTTCACAAGATGTTGTTGCCATGGATCTGTATTCAGCCTCAGCACTGCTTCTGGAGATTGTGCTTTGTTTCTTTGTCTTCCGATATAACAAAGAGCTTTCTAGTTTGATGCAATACTCAATGAGAGACTTTCTGCTCACAGGACAACTTGCCCATTCTGAGTCACTCCATGCTTCTAACTTCATTTAACTTCTTGATGATAACAAAATGCCATATCCAGCAGTACCTTTGATATATCTAAGAACTCTTTTAACAGCTTCCATATGAGATACCTTAGGACAATGCATAAATTGGCTTAGAGATTGAACAATATAACAAATATCAGGCCCTGTAGAGATTAAATAGATAAGATTTCCTACTAGCCTTTGATAACTTCCTTTATCTTCTAAAATAGGATCAATATAACTTGTATCTTTGTTACTTTCATCAAACTCTATACTAATTAATTTAGTATTTGATTCGATGGGAACACTAACAAGTTTACAACCTGTCATTCCTACTTCTTTGAGCAAATTAATAGCATATTTTTTTTGATTAAGAATAACACCTTCAGCAAATCTAGCTACTTCTATTATATTCCTAAGAAGTATCTCAATCTACTTAAGCCTTTCATATAAAACATGTTGTTGAGAAAGACTTTTAAATCTTTAATCATTTTAGCACTGCTGCCAGTAATTAAGAAATCGTGAACATAAACAAGCAATATAAAAATGTCATTCTTCCTCCTTTTTGTAAACAAGGAGTAATCATTTAAGGATTGAGAATATCGAGTTGATTTCTTAGCCTCAGTAAACTTGAAGTTCCACTATCTTGGAGCTTGTTTAAGCCCATAGAGACTCTTTTGCAATCTACACACCTTATTCTCCCCTGATTGCTAAAGCCTGGGGGAGGAAGCATATAGATTTCTTCACGTAGATCACCTTGTAGAAAGGCATTGGTGACATCCATTTGATCTATGGACCCGTTTTTAATAGAAGCAAGAGCAATAACAACTCTCACTTTAACCATTTTTACAACAGGAGAGAAAGTTTCAGAATAATCTAACCTTTCCTGTTAAGTGTAGCCTTTAGCTACCAGTCTTGCTTTGTATTTATTGACACTTCCATCAGGATTATACTTAATTATGTGTACCCACTTACCCCCTATCGGTGTATTTCTAGAAGGTAAAGTAACCATAGTCCAGGTTTTATTCAAAGCTAGACCTTTCATTTCTTGTGACATAGCTTCTTGCCATTTTGTATGTAAAACAGCTTCTTGAAAAGATTGTGGTTCAATTTCAGAAGACAAAGCAGATAAGTAAGACTTATACTCATTTGAAACATGAGAGTAGTCAACAAAATTACTCATAGGATGAGCTATAGAAAAAGAAGAACTATGAATGGTAGGACAGTAGTAATCACCTGTCCATGTTGGAGGATGAATATCTCTTGTAGACCTTCTTAAGCCAAAAGTATCAGAATTGTTAACATTAGTAGATAAAGATGAAGAACCTATATCTTGAGGCTCCTCATTATCAGAATTATAAGAATATGCTTCTATCTGAACATTTTGTTGAGACTTACTAATTCTGTATAATCATACTCATAGTTAGAGGTATCTATATCAAACAAAAAAGTACAAGATTTAGGATTTGAAACTGCAAAACGAAAAATGTTTTCATGAACGATAACATCCCTTGAAAACAGAAAGGTATTATTTTCAAAGGCAAGCAATTTATAAGTTTTTTAAGTGTTTGAGTATCCCATAAAAACACAGCCTTTTGATCTAGGAGAAAACTTATCACATTGTGGCATAATTTTGGCATTACATAGACAACCAAAGACTTTTAAATGTAACATAGAAGGATCCTTCTTATAAAGCATGTAAAGAGGAGTTTTGCCTTGAAAAAGAGGAGATGGAGTCCTATTTATAAGATATGTGGCAGTAAGAATACACTCTCCCCAAAACTAAACAGGAACATGAGATTGAAACATTAAAGCCCTGGCAACATTGAGCAAATGTCAATGTTTCCTTTCTACACTTCCATTTTGCTATGGAGAATAGGCTACAGATGTCTTGTGTACAATACTAAGACTTTGATAAAGATTAGTAGCTTCATGACAAGAAACTTTTGTCCTATGTCAGTTTTGAGAACTTTAACATACTTGTTAAATTGAGTATTTACATACTAAAAAAAAGATTTTAAGTGAATAGAGGCTTCAGATTTGTATTGTAACAGAAAAGTCCAAGTACTTTTGGAATAATCATCTACAAGAGTAAGAAAAATCTCTTATTCTTATGGGAGGGAGTCTTATAGGGAACCCATATATCTGCATGCAAAAGATCAAAAATACAGGTAGAAATAGTACTTTTATGAGTAGGAAAAGGAGACCTGGCATGTTTAGCCAAGGGACACACAGAATAGTGAAGTTGTTTATTACTAAGATTACTACCAATATGAGGGAGTAAATTCATTTTAGAGAAAAATAAATGGCCCAATCTTCGATACCATAACATTGAATTTGAAACTATTCCATTACTTTGCAACTCATTTGATACGACAACCCGAGCTTAGAATAGTATGATGTAGTAGATTATTTTCTATGGTAGTTTCTCCACTTAGGCACTACACGATAGTAACCACCCACTTAACAATCCATGATCTTCCATGTTCTATTTTACTCTTATTTATTTAATTATTAGTTTAGTAGTATAAATAGGATTAGGACTCTTGTATTTGATATCAAGAATGAATTAATGAAAAGGATGCTTTAAGCAAAATTCTTCTTCTTTTCTGCTGGAGAATTCTCTTTTTCCGTTCTTTTCACAAATGTGGAGAAAACTCCTCTCGAAGTGGGCCACGTATCCTAGATACATATCATTGGTGCTTTCATTGAGAGATCATGGAGTTTCATTCTTCTTCTTCTGCATCAACCATGAACACAATTGATTACAACTCCACCACCAATTGATTCAATCATCCCTCAATGATATACTCATCAAACTCGTAAAAATTGTCGCAACCACCAACAATTTGATAGAATTCTCCAACAAACCGCCACCACAAATCAAATTTCCGTCAACCTTCATGAGGAAATCCGACCGAATATGAACGACCTCCACATATACGTCACTCGCATGAACAAGTAGCAAAAGCAACCCAATCACCTACCCAACCCCATGGCTGCCGCCCCTCACTCCAACCTAGATGTTGCATTCTACATGTGTAAGATGCCTAGAATGATAAGAAAAAATCAAAGTAGTGGAAATGACATCAAGACTAATGTAGTCAACATGTTTGATATTGCAAAGGCTTTGAAGAAGCCGCCTTCTTACCCAACAAAATATTTTAGTAGTGAACCGGGTGCACAATTGAAGTTTGATGAAAAGATTGAACCTTCCCACATAAATGGGGCTCATTACACTACAAACCTTGTTGGGTTTCTTGAGAACTTTAAATTGTGGAATAACATCAACAAGCCACCGGACCCCCCAGGTCCTCCGGACGTTAAAGAAGAGCAGCCCTTGAGCTTGACTTTGGCATTTAACCTTGAGGACAAAGTTATTTTGAAGGGGGGAGGAATGATACGACCACCCGAGCTTAGAATAGTATGATATAGTAGATTATTTTCTATGGTAGTTTTTCCACTTAGACACTACATGATAGTAACCATCCACTTAACAATCCATGATCTTCCATGTTCTATTTTATTTTTATTTATTTAATTATTAGTTTAGTAGTATAAATAGGAGTAGGACTCTTGTATTTGATATCAAGAATGAATTAATGAAAAGGTGGCTTTAAGCAAAACTCTTTTTCTTTTCTGCTGGAGAATTCTCTTTCTCCGTTCTTTTCACAGATCTGGAGAAAACCCCTCTCGAAGTGGGCCACGTATCATCGATACATATCATCATTATTCACAATTACATTGTTAGAGGAAAAGGCATTACAGGAATTCATAAGAGTAATTCTATCTATAGCATTTTCAGAATTAAAGTAATTCAACCCATTGTCTTCTTTACCAATCCCTTTTATCTTCCCAGTCTTTAGTTCTTGAAACAGACAGAAATTAGGATAGAAACTAACAAGACAATTGTTGTCAGTGGTGAAATTAGATATAGACAATAGATTGAACTTAAACTCAGGAATGTATAAAACCTTTTTTAAAGGAAGATCTGAGTTTATAGTTATATTTTCAAATTTAGTGACAGAAGTGATACTGCCATTAGGAAGTCTAACACAAGCATCAAGAGGATTTTGAGAAGAAAACAGATTAGAGTTACAAGTCATATGTTCATTTGCACCACTGTCCATAATCCAGGTGTTAGCTGTTGTGGATGTAAGAAAGCAAAAAGTATTCATGATACTACCTGTTACACATGAGGTATGATTTGCTGATGGAACAGATTGAAAAGATGAGTTACCACCAGAGATAAGTTGCATGAGTTGTTGGTATTGAGATGGTGTGAGTACAGGAGATTGAGAGATATTGTGATTTGAATTAGGTGGTTGTGCAGTACTGGTAGAGTATTCTTCTTGATCACTGACATTGTTAGATTGCTCATAAGTGGCATTATTGGCATTGAAACCATTGTTAAATCCTCCTCTATTTCCATTGAATCCACCTCTATTGTTTGATCTTCTTCCTCTGGAACCTCCTCTAGAACTGTAATTTGCAGGGAATCCTATCAACTTGTAACATTGATCAATAGTATGATTTTGTAGACCACAATGATCACATTTAAGATTGGAATTCCTTTATCCAGATTGTGGTGTGAAGTTGCCTCTGTTGCTGAAATTTTGATTTCTATTGATTTGTCCTTGTGTGTAGAAAGCTACAAAAGGTTCATTGCTTGCAATAGTAGCATGAACACCTCTTTGTTTTTCTTCATTCTGAATCATAGAGTAGGCTTGAGTGTGAGTTGGTAAGGAAACTATCTTCAGAATTTGTGATCTTAAGGCACTATAGGATACATAAGAAATTGCATCATCTTAAGTTGTTGAGTATATTGTAAATATTCCTTTGAAAAAATAGTTGATGTATAGAAAATCAGGGATTCATATTCATCCCATAGTTTCTTTAATCTTGTGTAGTAACTTGTGATTGAATTTGACCCTTGTGATATAGTGCTAATTTGTCTTAAAATTCCAAACATCTTGACACCACTAGTTTCATCAAATCTCTCCTTTAAGTCATTCCAAACTACTGATAAAAAATCAAAATAAACCACTCCACTCAGTAGCTCGTTGCTTATAACATTGTGAATCCATGAGAGAACTAAAGCATTACATCTTTTCCATTGAGAGAAAAGAGGATCACTTAAATCAGTTGGTTTAGGGTAAGAACCTATAATAAAGACAAGCTTGTTTTTTGCCTCCAAGGAGATAATCATCTGTCGACTCCATACTTCATAGTTTTCTGTTCCTTTTAGGGATTCAAAAACAAGAGATATGTGAGGAGAATCAAATGGATGAAGAAAAAGAGGACTTTGAACACTAATCGATGGTTCTGTGTCTTCTGATTTTTTTGTTTATTGATGAGCCATCTTGAATCTTGATCGTATGAATCTGGATATAATCAGATGTAGCCGCGGAAGAATGGAATAGATCCCAGAAATTGATGAAATATAAAGATAATGTGATAAAACTCAGAGAAAGGATTTCCAGAATTTAAAGATTGGATAGAAATCTTGATGAAGATTTGAAGATGACTTGAAGATATACTGGAAAATTATTTCCAAGACTCGAAGATATGAATAAGAAAAAGATCAATTGCATAAAAATAAAGGGGGATAGTACAAACAAGTGCACAAAGGGATTCCTTGTCACAACCAAACACCTTAACTGAACAAATATAAGAATAACTAGTGTCTAACCAATCTAGTCTATAGACCAACATCTACCAGAAACAAGTAGACCCATGTTCAAACGTTTATAATGCACGTTCAAACGATTACAAAGAATAACCTACCACGTTATTATCCAAATTTTCCTAATGCCAGTAATATCAGCATCACTCCTAAAAGCAAAATTCATCAATTAGAGCTCTTCGCAAGGGCAGCCTTGCTTGTAGGCCCACTCAATGAATTAGTCTTCATTCCCTTCAGTTCAGATTGAACCGGAAAGCTTTGTGAATTGCCCGAATCATAATCCAATATATCTTCAAATAAACTTGTAAATTTATTCATGACCAGTAATGTGTCCTTACCTGAATCATCTCCATTATCCACATTTCTCGTCGGGATCGTTGGATCACTCTTCTTTTCTTCTTTTTTTGTCGCCTGCTTTTTACTTACGCTGATCCACTCATCCATCTTAGGGTTTGATTTTGGAATTTCTAATAGATATAAAAAATGTTTTACATGTGAAACTAAATAAGTTCATATAAATACAATATGTACTTATGTATTAAGCTGATGGTTAATGTATTTCCAATTTTTTTTTTTTTTTGTGATGACTAAAAGAATCACTTATAAAATTAAAGTAATGTGTTAATATGGTTAGAAGTAAGTCTTTACTCAATGTTTGGAGTTTAAATTATTTCTTCAATGTAAAAAAAAGTAATATTAGTGGCAAAATAGTGATAATGCTAAAGTTGTCATTAGAAATATATAATGATTGATAATAGCTTTCATTTTGTGACAATAATAATTCTTAATGAATTGTTTTTTAATTGTCACTTTGACAATTAGTAACACATATTTAGTGGCAACATAAAAATAATGACAATTGTATCTATTCTCACTAAGTTATCACTATACAAGTGTAACTAATTATTAAAAAAATTATAATAATTCCTCTGCACTATTAAACTTGTGAAAATTATGTTTGTAACAAAATAAAAATTATTGTCATTCAATACATATAATCAGTAACAAATTTGACATTGTCACTTATTTTATGTTTTAGTGTTCGAACACTAAAAATGTGTTTGTCTTTGTTTTAGAGGTTGTTTTTCTTTAAATTATTTTATGAATTATTGGAGCTGTGGTGAGAACGTATTTGGATTAGCTATTTTAAAGTAATATTTGAGAGGTTTCTTAGTGAGATTGTGTTTGTTTTTGTTTTCAAGGGGAAACAAAATCGGTGTAGCAGTCAAATCATATAAGTTTTTTTTTCTGAAAAGATAGTTTTAATAAATATTTAATGATTAAAAAATATATTATAATATAATTTTAAATGAGTGAATATATATCAATGTATATATGTATAGGTATATACAATGTAGTTGGTGTAATTATACAATACAACTGGAAGGTCGCCATGCAATGAGTGGTGATCCTTGCCCAGCATATGAAAAGTTACATCAAAGAAATATGATTAATTCAAATTATGATTTTTAGGAAGCATTATAATTTATATATTTAAAACTGAATGATTTCATGTCCATGGATGTTTTACCACTGAAACATTAAAATGCTCAATGATTAACCAAGTGAATCAAATAACTATATAGAATACATATAAAATTATCCAATTTAATGCACAAGAACACCTTTCACATATTAATAGAAATAAATTGGACTGATTATCACATCTTATACTAACATGAAAAACAAATGCACTTTTACATAACGCATTTTCACATTCTATACTAATATAAAAAACAAATGCACTTTTACATAACGCAGGACCCTCTTATTAAAGTTTCTTGTGAACATATTTATGCAGCGCCATTAGATGGAGGTGATCTTTTATACATCTCAAATTACCCTTTCTCAAGTTAATAGATTAATATTTTGGAGTTCAGAACGTACTAACTTATTCACTATTTAGAGATCGGATGGAGATTGTTGAATCGAAATTCGTTCTGAACTCCAAAAAATCAATCTATTAACTCCAATACATAATTCATATCTTCTGTGTTGAGAGTTTTTCTTGATGGATCTATTTTGTTTTGGTGTTTCGCTCATAAGATTACCATGAGACAGATAGAAAGAAGAGCATAAATACCGTTGCTCCACTGACTTTTTTAAATTCGTGAGGGAAATTTTTTTGGGATACGATTCGAATACGTTAATATTCTAGATGTTAATTTTTTGGGAAAATTTTAAATTACAACAGACCTCCTGAAAATATGAATTTCGATTAGAATACGTTAATATAAGGGAAAATTACACACAGACCCCCTAACTTATTGTATAATTACCAAAATCTCCCTCTCACTTATTGAAAATTACCAACACACCCCCTCAAGAGTTCTATTTGTAAGGTTTACAGGTGTAAAATTATAAGGATTTTTAAACATACAAGGGGGTGTAATAGTAAGAAATCCTTAACACGAGTAGATGTGTTGGTAATTTCAAATAAATGAATGGGATTTTGATAATCATATAATAAGTGAGTGGGTCTGTGTGTAATTTTCCCTTAATATAATAAATAAATTTAGCAAGTATGAATTCATATCTGTACGAGAATTGGCCAATTGGGTCGGCCCATGGACTTTGGAGGAGAAATATTATAGATTTGAGGACGCAAAAATTAGGCCCCGAATGGATGGGATGCCGTTCTCATTTCTCGATTTTTCATAGATTTTTTTCATAAAAAATTTATTTGTTTCGCATCTCCTAAAAATATCACTGACATAATACAATCAATTTCCCTAAAAAATCTCAAATTTCCTCGAAAAATAGACTTTGGTGGCATTTTTCTAATTTACCTTAGAAAAGTCAAATTTTTTTAATATTCATGATTAGACAATGTTAGATTTATATATGGACAATATGTGAAAATCGTGTATTAAAAGTCATCATATTAATTGAACATGATTATGTGATCAATTAAAATATATGGTTATTTTGGACTCTAAAGCAATTAAGAAAAGTATGGGATATTATGTGAGAAACTGGATTCTTATTTTCTTTCTTATAATAGGTTGTATTGGAACTAATAATAAGTCAACATAAGTTAACTTATAAAAGGGATGTGCTCCCCAAATCATACATATCGTTCTATTCTTCTGATTCCCCATCTTCAGAGAGAATTCGAGAGAAACTCAAAAAACTACATATTGATTTGGAGACCAACCGCGAAAACTCAAAAATCAATCTGATATGGCTGATTCATGTACACTGCCGCTTTTTTTTATTGTTTTATGATTGAACATGAATGTTCTTGGGATTGATGAAAGTTTTTACCGGTTAAATTATATTCTAATAGGCAATTCACCCAACAACTAAAATACCTTTATCCGTCAATATCTTAACATAGTCATCAAAATAATCATGTATCTTAATTCAAAATGACGCAAGATATGAAATAAGATCCATTTTGCATATTTTTTAAATTCTCTAATTAATGAGTTTAACTTAAATATGTCTAAAAAATATTATAGAATAAAAACTCATCCATACCAATTTTTCATAAAAAAAAAAAAAAAAAAAAAAAAAAAAAAATACTCGTCCTAATGCACCCTCCATCATATATTTATTTCATTAAAAATAAATTCTCTTATATGTTTTTTTAAGGAAAATGAGAAAACCAACTATCTGAAAAATTTTGAGTAATGAAAACCACTCACCCAAATATAAATTTGTGATGTTAAATGGACTAACTCTATTAGGGTGAAAGTAGCATAGAATAGCCCCAACTATCTCACCCAATCGGCCCTTATGGTTTGTATCTTTGCTTGCCCATCTTAGACCCATTCGATTAAACTGATGGCGTTCAATAAAACACGAGCCCCGAGAACAATCTCCACATACCTATGATTTACTCATAAATAAAATCATATCCCTAAAAGTAGTTTCCCTCCTCCAATAAATAGTTGCTTTTTTAACAGCTCCACAGTTATTGCTTTGCCAGGAACGTGGGTTGTCATTTTTTAGCCATTTGAGATTATTTAAAGCCTCAAATTTATTAGATAATATAATATATTTTCATACTTTTTTAGTATTTATGTTAATTTAGGTTTATTTATGTTTTCTTATATTTATCTTTTCCTTATTTATAGTTAGAGTTTCTTGTTTATCAAGTACATGTATCTCTATAAATATGTTACTCAGTAATAAAAGTTCCCTACGGAGTTTTATTTAATCTAATATGGTATCGAGCTAAAGGGTTTCTTCTCTCAACCCTCGATGTCCCTCGCTTCCACCAGCCTCTACCATCGCCGTCCCCGTCTGGCTTTCTAATTTTTTTTTCTCTCCTCCACCGCGGTCGTCGCCTTGTACAGCGACATCACTTCTTTCTACCTCTAGCTCTTCTCTTTCTCTTCCCTCTCTCACCCTCCTTTTTTCTTCAAATCTGAAAATAATCTCCTCTCTATTCTCTCAAATGGTCACCTTTATTTTTGTTAGTTGTCGTCGCTCAACCTTGGAAAACGAGAACTTGGAGCCGCCGCCTTTTTATTTTATGCCGCCGCCTTCTCTCTTTGGCCGCGGGTCGCCGCGCTTAGCCGCCGCGCCTTTAGTTTTGTTAGTTGCCGCCGCCGCCACCTTTTATCTTTATCGTCGTCTTCTTCTCAAATTCTCCATGACCGGATTTCTTTGGTCCAGTCTCAACGTTCAAGACTCTCACGTTTTGACTGCGGGGGAGTGTTAGATAATATAGTATCTTTCCATACCTTTCTAGTATTTATGTTAATTTAGGTTTGTTTATGTTTCCTTGTATTTATCTTTTCCTTGTTTATAGTTAGGGTTTCTTGTTTGCTAAGTACATGTATCTTTATAAATATGTTACTCAATAATACAAGTTTCCTACGGGGTTTTATCTAATCTAACAAAATTAACATTTTTATGTTTCGCAGAGGTATTTTTGTAATTTTCGTGAGAATATCGTTTTTGTGTTTCACAGTGGTAATTTCATAATTTTTGTAACAAGATGACTATGCCATGCGGGTTTGTCATTTTTTAGCCATCTGAGATAATTTAGTACTAGTGCATCAAATTAGCGTTTTTACGATTCCAGGAGTATTTTCATAATTTTTATGCAAAATATCATTTTGATGTTTCGCAGGGACAATTCCATAATTTTTGTAAATTTGTGACTGTGCCATGAGGGTTGTCATTTTTTAGCTATATGAGATCGTTTAAGGTCTCAAATTAGCAATTTTATGTTCGCATGGGTATTTACGTATTTTTCGTGCAAAATATCATTTTATATTTCACAAGGGTAATTTCACAATTTTCATATGCATGACTATGCCATGCGGGTGGTCATTTTTCAGTCATCTGAGACCGTTTAGGCCTTTAGGGCCTCAAATTAGCATTTTTATGTTTTTTGGGGTAGTTTTGTAGTTTTCCTGGAAAATATCAATTTTAAGTTTCGCATGGACAATTTTGTGATATTCATAAACACATGAATCTTCTACGCGGGTTGCCATTTTTTAATCATCTGAGATCGTTTTGAGCATCAAATTAGCGTTTTTATATTTACAGGAATATTTTCATAATTTTCTTGTAAAATATTGTTTTTATGATTCTCAAGGATAATTTCGTAATTTTCATACAAGTATGACTGTGCCAATACGGGTTGTCATATTTTAGCCATATGAGATCGTTTAGAACCTCAAATTAATGTTTTTATATTTCTTAGGATCTTCGTAATATTCATAAAAAATATCATTTGTATGTTTCACAAGGGCACTTTCGTGATTTTCGTAAAAGCATGACTTTGCCATGTGGGTTTTTATCTTAGCCTTCTAAGATCGTTTACGGTCTCAAATTAGCGTTTTTATGTTTCCCAGGTGTATTTTAGTAATTTTTGTGCAAAATATCATTTTTATGTTTATCATGGGTAGTTCATAATTTTCATAAACTCACATTGTTACTTTACTTTAAAAAAGTCTATTTATTTTATTTTTCTCGCAATGAATTTTTATTATGCTATTTAACAAAACTCATTAAATTTACATTATTATACAAATATTATTAATATAAAAAATGCAAAGTTTCATTTAAAATTTCTATTCTTTCTATAATTTTTCATGTTCGTGCAAAATTAGAATCAAAATTTTAGATACTCACGAAATTTCCATATAAATTTTCACAAATTAAACTTTTTTGATGTAGTAGAAACGTACATCTAGGAAATGAATGTAATGAAAATATTAAAGCTCCAAAGAAGGAGAGAAAAGGCAAAGACCATAACTGATAATGAATGTAATGAAAATATTAATGCTCCAAAGAAGCTGGTAAAAGGCAAAGACCATAACTGAAAGTCTCCAATATTAAAGCTCGAGTTCTATGGTGAGTTGAGTTCAAGCTCTCTTATCTATTCGAGATGTCATGAGCTGGCTTGTAACATAGGATCATGACATAATGCGATTGAACTCGAGCTCGAGCTGGCTCAACTTTGGTTGCACCGCTACCATTGATAATGCAATTGGTAATTTATTTCTTCAAATTTCTTTTCTCTTTTCTTCTTTGCATTTAAATTTTGTTGATTCTTAAAAACAAAAGCTAGGGTTTTTGCTCAATGTGTTGCTTGATGTGTTATTTGATTTTATAATAGTTTACAATATCCAAAAAAAATGATCGTATTGATAATGTTGTTAGTTGATTATATATTTTTTATCATTGTATTTACGTGTGTTATCAACTAAAGACGAAAACAAGAACAAAAAAAAGAAAAAAAGAAAAAAAAACGTAAGATATTGCAATAATGCTTCATTAAATCCTTGATAGAAATGATGTATTTGTTGGGAAATTATTTCGAAAATAACCCCAAAATTGGTACGCAGCGGAATTAAATAAAGAGTCTAGCTCTATCGCGTACATGCATGACATTAAAAAATTTTAAATCATACACACTATGGCTAATGACAACTAATTAAACAATTTAATTTATAATTATTGATTACCTATAGCTAGCAATTAAAACTAACTAATTAAACAATTTAATTGCATGCTATAGAAATAAAATCAATAATTAAAAACTCAAAAACAACCTTTCGCCGAAGATCGAACCGAGCCCTTGTACCGCAAAGTCTTCTTCGCAGAGCCTCGCTTTAAACCCGGGAGAGTGGGCTCCCAAAATAAAATTACTAAAATAAAATTTCTTAAAAAAGAAACTTTATACTTGCAATTATATTTTCCAAATACTTAGAAAATTTCTTTGCAAGATTTTTCCTTAAACATCATTGAACAACTAATCCTCTATTTATAGAGGTTAATTGATGAAAAACTTGCAAAATCTTTCAATGTGGGACAAAATCACATTTATACACTTGAACAAAGGTAAGGCCAAGGCATAAGGGCCAAGCCCTACTCATGCACAAAGGCCAAGCCCCACACAGCACAAGCTGCCGATCAGCTGCCGAGGGCGCGTGTAATACACACGCCAGACACAGCCAGCAGGCGCTGGCTGTCACGCGCGCGTGACGGTCACGCGCGGGTGTTGCCACGCGCCTGCAGCCCTTTTTTTTTTAATTAAATTAAATTTAATTTAATTTAAATATCTTTCTTTAAAGATATTTCCCACATAGTTTTTCATCTAAGTTCAAACTATCCATCCAATGGATACTTTAGTATTTTATCGGGTTTCTTTTCGAGACTTGCGAAGGGACCTTAGGGAAAAATTAATTCTAGCTTCAAATGGGTCAAATCGAATTACCATCACATATATTTGATAACCATTTAACAATATTTAAGTCCACTAAATAAATATTGTTGCACTCTAGAATTAATTAAATTACTCAAGAGTTCTCGTACTTAAGAATATTACAACTAACTCCTCTATTGAAATATTCGCGAAGAAATAAAATCGATGCTACTATTATTTTATTCTTCACCACTTATCCTAAAATGCCGATTTGCTCAATGTCAACTTTTCATACGAAAACTTATTTTTCGTTTAATTTCAGTGACATTTCACATGAAATACTTTGGCCAAAGTTTTAGAATAGTTGAACATTGCAAATCCATTAAAGGGAATATTTCTTATCTCTCATGGAGATTATAGATTCCTTATGAATGTCCTTCATAATCACATTTCATGCAATTACTCAATGTATAAAGTATATTGGCCACCAAAGATCTCACTTCTGAATACATCAAAGTAATATACACTAGATGCATTAGTCCTCGACAATCATAGGATTTAGAGTTGTTGTTAAAGTTATTTATTTCTGATAGTAGTCAAAAAATAAATAACTTAATTGGTCCGGTTCAGTGTTTCAATCTCATTGATTTACACGAATATACTATATATGGAATCCTCATTCCCATGATTAAGACAAATCATCGAATATAGTATATTATAGCCTTTAGCAGATAAGACGTCCATTCTTATCACCGACTACAACCCATTTAGAATAATATATGACACATATAACCCAAGTCTTTTCATGGAACAACACTTCCATTTGGATTATCATATATTATATTGGACTACGTCTATCTCATAGTGCGATTTATATAATACTCATAACTCGTAACAAAATTAATAAAGATTAATTTCACAAACGAAATATAAACGTTTCATATAATTGGATTTTTAGGGCACAATCCCTAACAATCTCCCACTTGCCCTCAAATCCAATTAGCCATATATCTAACACCCATCCCTTCTAAATGAGAGTCAAAACTCTTTTGTGCCAATGTTTTAGTGAAGGGATCTGCTAAATTATTAGTTGAGGCTATCTTGGTAACCACAATCTCTCCTCGATCTACATATTCTCTAATGATGTGATACTTCCTCTCAATGTGCTTCGAACGCTTATGGCTTCTTGGTTTTTTAGAATTTGCTACAGCACCAGAATTATCACAATGGAGTGTGATCGGTGTTAGCCCTTCTCTAACAACCTCTAGATCCATAAGAAACTTTCTTAGCCAATAAGCTTCTTTAGCAGCTTCAGAAGCCGCCACATATTCAGCTTCCATAGTGGAGTCTGCGATGCAAGACTGTTTTATGCTCCTCCAACTAATGGCTCCTCCACCAAGAGTAAACACATATCTCGAGGTGGAACGTCTAGAATCACGATCAGGTTGAAAATCTGAATCTGAGTAACCCATTGGTAACAGCTCCTCACCTTGATAGACAAGCATATAATCTCTAGTCCTTCTCAAGTACTTTAGAATATGCTTCACTGCCACCCAATGTTCTGGTCCAGGGTTCGACTGATATCTACTGACCATTCCTACAGCATAACAGATGTCTGGCCTCGTACAGAGCATAGCATACATGAGACTACCCACAGCGGAAACATAGGGTACATTTCTCATGTGTTCTTCCTCTTTAGGTGTTTTAGGACACTGTTCTCGAGAAAGCTGGATTCCATGTCTAAAAGGCAATGACCCTTTCTTGGAATCTGCCATGTTATACCTTGCCAATATCTTATCTATATATGCAGCTTGTGATAAGCCTAGCATCTTGTTCTTCCGGTCTCGCAAAAGCTTGATCCCTAGAACATAGCTGGCTTCACCTAGGTCTTTCTTATCAAATTGATTGGACAGTCAAATCTTAACAGCAGACAATGTTCCCACATCATTCCCAATGAGTAAGATATCATCCACATAAAGCACTAAGAACATTATAACCTTTTCATGATGTCTTTTATACACACATGGTTCATCAAGTAACTGTTCAAATCCAAAAGATTTGACAGCTTCTTTGAACCTGATGTTCCATGATCTAGACGCTTGCTTGAGTTTATAAATGGACTTCTTCAGTTTGCATACCATATGCTCCTAATTTTCAACTACAAATCCATCTGGTTGTATCATATAGATTTCTTCTTGGAGATTTCCATTCAAGAACGCTGTCTTAACATCCATTTGCCATATCTCATAATCATAATGAGCTGCAATGGATAAGAGAATCCTTATGGATTTGAACATGGCTACTGGCGAGAAGGTTTCATCATAATCGATGCCTTCTATCTGGGTATAACCTTTCGCCACTAGTCTTGCTTTGAAGGTCTCTACCTTCCCATCCATTCCTCTCTTTCTCGTGTAGACCCATTTACACCCAATGGGTTTAATGCCTTCCGGCGCCTCTACAAGTTCCCAGACATTATTTGAGTACATTGACTCCAACTCAGATTTCATTGCAGTGACCCATCGATCAACATCTATATCTGTTAGAGCTTCGTTGTAGTTAAGAGGATCAGATTCAAGTTCAGGTTCAACCACGAGGGTTTCCTTAAGATATCTGACAGGGGGCCTGATAATCCTCCCACTACGACGTGGCTCATGTGTACTTGGTTCTACATCAGTCGTTACACTAGGTACATCATATGTATTATCTATGTTCTCAGTCATTCTAGGCTGCTCAGATGTAGTATCTAATACTGTCATCTCTTCCAATACAAGCTTACTTCGACTCTTGTAGCCACTTAATAGTTCATCCTCAAGATATTTGGCATTTGTACTCACAAATACCTTATGATCATTAGGACTATAAAATTGACCACCCCTAGTCTCTTTAGGATATCCTACAAACAAGCATACTTCTGTCCTTGACTCTAACTTGTCAGGATCCTTCCTTAACACATGTGCTGGACATCCCCAAATACGGAGATAGTTAATCTTAGGCTTTCGCCCAATCCATAACTCCACAGGTGTTTTAGGAACTGACTTAGATGGGACTAAGTTCAATAAATAAGCAGCTGTTTCAAGTGCATATCCCCAAAAAGAACTAGGTAGAGTCGCATGACTCATCATGGACCTTACCATTTCCATCAACGTTCTATTTCTTCGTTCTGCAACACCATTCTGCTGGGGTGTACCCGGTGCAGTTAGCTGAGATCTAATCCCATTTGCAGTTAAGAAGTCTAAGAACTCTCTGGATAGATATTCACCACCTCGATCTGATCTAAGTGATTTGATATGTTTATCTAATCGGTTTTCCACATCAGCCTTAAACACTTTGAACTTTTCAAAAGTTTCAGACTTATGTTTCATTAGATATACATATCCATACCTTGAGTAATCATCTATAAAAGTTATGAAATACTCAAAACCTCCTCTTGCCTGAATGTTCATTGGTCCACAAACATCAGTGTGAATCAATTCAAGCAACTGTGTGGCTCTATTGCCTTTTCCTTGAAAAGGCCTTTTGGTCATTTTACCCTCCAAACATGATTCACAGACTGGTAGATTTTTAAGGTCTAATGGACTTATAAGTCCATCAGATACCAGTCTTTGGATCCTATTAGAGTTAATATGACCTAAACGCAAGTGCCACATATATGCTTCATCAGTCATTGGAGTTTTTCTTTTCAATGGTAAGATTTGTTTACTTGTATTAGCCGCAAAATTACCAACAGAGTATTTATCAGGAAATAATAAAAACAAACTATCTTTCCTAGTGCCTTTACATATAAACGATTTATTATGCTTAATAGACAAACTTTGTTCAAAAACAACAGTAAAACCATCATCCATCAAACAACTAACAGAAATCAAATTCCTACGGATGGAAGGCACATATAGACAGTCTTTCAAAAGTAATACTCTGTTCTCAAAATATAAACTAACAAGCCCTATAGCTACTACTGGCACACTTGTACTATCTCCCATCAGTAGGTACATATCACCATCACTTAGCTGCCTGGTCAGCTGAAACCCCTGCAACATGTTGCAAATATGATTAGTTGATCCTAAGTCCACACACCAGGAACCTGGTGGACTTCCAACTAAACATGTTTCAAGTAAACAAGATATCATTATACCTTGATTAGGTGCTTTGCCAGATTTAGCAGGAAGGCTTGCTAAAATTTTGGGCAATTCCTCTTCCAATGGCCATCTTCCCCACAGTGGAAACATTTTCCTTTTTCGGGCTTGGCTTTCTTTTGAATATTAGTTGCTACTGTAGCAACTTTGTTCTTACCCTTTTTCTTTTTCTTTTTCTTAGCATTCCATTTCTTAGCTTTCGTACCAGATGTCTGAGCAAAATTGACACTCCCTTTAGCTCTCATAACACCCTCTGCGACTTGCAGTTCATTCATCAATTCAGGCAATGAGTAATCTTTATTATTCATGGCATAGTTAAGCCTGAACTGAGTGAATGAACTTGGCAAAGAGTTCAGGATCATATCCTGCTGGGTTTGACTGTCAATTTTCGCACCGAGGATTTCTAGTTCATTCAAGTAAGCCATCATCCTCATGACATGCTCTTGAACTAGTGTTCCTTCAGTCATCTTGGTAGTAAGAATCTTCCTCATCAGCTCATGCCTAGTTGTCCTATCCTGACCACCAAACATCTCCTTGAGATGTTGCATCATCATCGCTGCAGTCACCATCTCTTGCATCTGATGCTTGAGAACATTAGACACTGATGCTAGGATATGGCATTTGGCCATCTCATTGGCCTTATGCCACCGTTCATAACGGTCCCTAACAGCTTGTGATTCATTGGTAGCAGGAACTGGAGGACATGGTTCGCTAAGAACAAACTTGTGCTCATCATGAGTAAGCACAATCTCGAGATTCATTTTCCACTCAGCATAGTTAGGTCCTAAGAGCTTATTTTCCTTAAGGATAGATTGCAGAGGACTAATGGATGCCATTTATGAAACTGAAAAATTTACAAACAAGTTATGAGTCAAATTATTTTAGCAAACAAACAAAATTGGAATCCACATAACCATATTTTGTTCATGCAATGATGACCTAACTTTATACATTTTCCTTCCTGGTAGCAGGATCGAAAAATATAATAAGTTTAGGCGAGAACATTTCTCAGTTAATATGTTTTTCCCTTGTAACTCTTACGAAACATCATTAACCCACTATTTCAATCTTTAGCCTTTGGGAAGACATAACAGAGCTCCTCAGGGAGGCTAATATGTTGTCCCAATCAAGTGTATACCATTACTTAGACAATCCATATGGTATTCGAGATACTTCACGGCAGCGTGATCGCATTCGTTTACACATATTTCAATCTACCCATTTGGGATCTAATCTTGTAATCGTGAGCAAATACCTTCCTCAGGGAATAATATCGACGCACTATACCATTAGACCAGTAATGGAGGCCGTGAGAATTCAACTCTTGAATCTCGCTCCCACTTGATATTTTACAACTCGTGGATTTTTCATTATCACATAATGACAACGTTGGCATAAATAAACAAATTATGAGTTCTAATCAAATTAGAATTTTCAAAATTAATTGAACAATAATCCAACACTTGAATTATTTATCATCATGAAAATTGAAAACACCTCCCACTCAATCATCATGTCAAACTATTTAAACATATGATTGACATAATATATTCAACATATTATTTAAACAATTTAAATAACACATTTGATCAAATCATATCAATCATGTTGAATATACACAAATATATTAATGCTATAAACAAGTATTCATGCCTTTAAACAATTTAAACATATTGATCTCAATCAAATTAGCATGCTTTAATCATAATTAAAATTACATGTTATAAGCATTAATATCTAGAATCTAATTCTATAATATTCCATAGTATCATTCGATTTAAAACATGCAATCATGCCTACATGTCTCACATGTACGTATCAAGAGCCCTGCTCTGATACCACTTGTTGGGAAATTATTTAGAAAATAACCCCAAAATTGGTACGCAGCGGAATTAAATAAAGAGTCTAGCTCTATCGCGTACATGCATGACATTAAAAAAAATTTAAATCATACATACTATGGCTAATGACAACTAATTAAACAATTTAATTTATAATTATTGATTACCTATAGCTAGCAATTAAAACTAACTAATTAAACAATTTAATTGCATGCTATAGAAATAAAATCAATAATTAAAAACTCAAAAACAACCTTTCGCCGAAGATCGAACCGACCCTTGTACTGCAAAGTCTTCTTCGCAGAGCCTCGCTTTAAACCCGGGAGAGTGGGCTCCCAAAATAAAATTACTAAAATAAAATTTCTTAAAAACGAAACTTTATACTTGCAATTATATTTTCCAAATACTTAGAAAATTTCTTTGCAAGATTTTTCCTTAAACAACTAATCCTCTATTTATAGAGGTTAATTGACGAAAAACTTGCAAAATCTTTCAATGTGGGACAAAATCACATTTATACACTTGAACAAAGGTAAGGCCAAGGCATAAGGGCCAAGCCCTACTCATGCACAAGGGCCAAGCCCCACACAGCACAAGCTGCCGATCAGCTGCCGAGGGCGCGTGTAATACACGCGCCAGACCCAGCCAGCAGGCGCTGGCTGTCACGCGCGCGTGTTGCCACGCGCCTGCAGCCCTTTTTTTTTTAATTAAATTAAATTCAATTTAATTTAAATTTAATTTAAATATCTTTCTTTAAAGATATTTCCCACATAGTTGTTCATCTAAGTTCAAACTATCCATCCAATGGATACTTTAGTATTTTATCGGGTTTCTTTTCGAGACTTGCGAAGGGACCTTAAGAAAAAATTAATTCTAGCTTCAAATGGGTCAAATCGAATTACCATCGCATGGTAATATTTGATTACCACTTAACAATATTTAAGTCAACTAAATAAATATTGTTGCACTCTAGAATTAATTAAATTACTCAAGAGTTCTCGTACTTAAGAATATTACAACTAACTCCTCTATTGAAATATTCGCGAAGAAATAAAATCGATGCTACTATTATTTTATTCTTCACCACTTATCCTAAAATGCCGATTTGCTCATTGTCAACTTTTCATACGAAAACTTATTTTTCGTTTAATTTCAGTGACACTTCACATGAAATATTTTGGCCAAAGTTTTAGAATAGTTGAACATTGCAAATCCATTAAAGGGAATATTTCTTATCTCTCATGGAGATTATAGATTCCTTATGAATGTCCTTCATAATCACATTTCATGCAATTACTCAATGTATAAAGTATATTGGCCACCAAAGATCTCACTTCTGAATACATCAAAGTAATATACACTAGATGCATTAGTTCTCGACAATCATAGGATTTAGAGTTGTTGTTAAAGTTATTTATTTCCGATAGTAGTCAAAAAATAAATAACTTAATTGGTCCGGTTCAGTGTTTCAATCTCATTAATTTACACGAATATACTATATATGGAATCCTCATTCCCATGATTAAGACAAATCATCGAATACAGTATATTATAGCCTTTAGCAGATAAGACGTCCATTCTTATCACCGACTATAACCCATTTAGAATAATATATGACACATATAACCCAAGTCTTTTCATGGAACAACATTTCCATTTGGATTATCATATATTATATTGGATTACGTCTATCTCATAGTGCGATTTATATAATACTCATAACTCGTAACAAAATTAATAAAGATTAATTTCACAAACGAAATATAAACGTTTCATATAATTGGATTTTTAGGGCACAATCCCTAACAGTATTTGTCTACAAAAAATTTGTATTCTACATTGTAGGGTATTTTGGTCTATTTGATGACATAAAAAGAGTGTCAATAACAAAAATTGAAGAGCATTCATCTGTAATCACATCACTGAGGAAACGTTTTCCATCTTGGTTTGCATTTTGAGACTATAGCAAACATGAATTTCTACGCATTGATTTATTCCAAAAAAAAACACAAAACGGAAATGTGTAATATTTTCAGCACTGTAAACAAACAAATACTTTCAGTTGCAAAAGGAACACAAACAATCAGAATAAGAAACAGAAAAGCAGAACGAAAAAGCTTCAATTCTTCAATTGCATTTAGAAATATCAACCAACTTCCCCAAAGATCCACAAAACCAATAAATGCAAACTGCAGGCAAACTCAAGGTGTAATCTGCACTTCAATAATATATCATGGAGAAAAGTAAAACTTGTCTATGCCAGTCTGCAACGCAAAAACTACCCGATCAGGCACCTAGAAACAATTTACAAGGGAGGGTTAACAAGCACAAGTGATCAGACACCCATATTTTCTTTCAGCTATTGTAGAATAGTAAATCCACCTAATGCTCACGAGGAGATTGATAACAGAGTACATAATTTCTTTGATCGTGAGACTCAAGTGTCACTGACAAACAAATCCAATGTTAGGAAACAGTTTGTTCAGCAGCAATATGAACAGATCCTGTGGCGTGCCCAAATATTTAACACTCTCCACATGGTTTCCAGTATGAACACATGAATGAGCTTGTAATATAGTTCGGCGTAATGTAAGTCTTCAGTAATTCTTATATGCTATGCTATATACAGCCATACATGATAAATGAGCACCACAAAAGTTCAAGATGCAAAAATCTTCTGATTTATATTAATACTTGCTTCACATTGTTTGAATTTATGAGAATTTATATCAAGTGCACAAGGGATTGTCGTGTGCACAAGGGATTGTCGTGCGTCGTGACTACTATTGTCCATGTTACTTGGTCAGACGTAACATCAGCTGAGAATCCCCTTGTGTGCATTTCATTCAATCTGGCAAGTCGTAAGAATGTACTAAAAATACCATGGTGATCAAACTAAAATACACCAAAATAAATCAATAAATTTGAAATGATATTTGAACAGAACTTAGGTATATTTCCTCTATACTTAATAGACATTGAGAAAATATCAGTAAAAGCAACAACAAAAACATGCACTGTCCCTCAAATTCTATGAGGTGAGAATTGAACTGAGAACGATGATGGATGGCTTTTCTTAAGACCCTCGTTCTTTGTTGTCCGACTTTTAAGTGGGGACACAAACCTGTTTGCCAGCCTTGATGGTGAGAATGACCTTCTCAACTTTGCAGCAGTTGATGATGAAGATGACTGCGCATTCTTGTTGTGTACATAAAAGTTGCTGTTTTTCAATGGTGATACTAACCTGTTTGCAAACCTTGATGGTGAAAACGACCTTTTGATGAGTTTTGGTGATTTCTTGGTAGGAGAAATAGAAAATGGATGACGGTTTTTAAGTTTGACCGGAGGGGACTTTATCAAGAACTTATGCGGAGTTTGGCGGTGGTTTTTAGCTATAACAGTCATCTTTGTAGGTGAGGAGGTAGAATGGAACAATGGGTTGGGAAACAATACAGTCTTCTTTGTAGCCCATGGCCTATTCCTCGGGGATACTCTGTTAACTATATACCTACTACTGCAATTTTCTTTGTCAAGATGAAGATTAATACACTCTCTCTTCTTGTGTACAACAACTGGAGAAGATACTTTGAAGTTTATTCGAGATTTAGCACATTTGACTGATGATTCTGATCGGACCACATTTTCTCTCTTTTTTGGAGCGTGGAATTCGGAATGTTGTATTTTGTTCTGCTTTGTCAATGGAGTTTTGGGATCATCGACACGAGTGGTGATTGGTACTGCAGCCACTATGTTTCTTGCAAATTGAGTTGCTTGTATAATCTCTCCCATTGTCTCTCCCAACAACATTGCTGGTAATGACATTCGTCGCCATTCCTCTGTATTAGTTGGTAGTTTTCCACGAGGAGACCTTCCCGAATTACCATTTTTGATTCTTCAAAAAATCACAAGGGAGGGAGGGAGGTTCAGTACATAGTTCATAGAATTGGCAGATATAAGTATCGAATGATATATATTATTCTCCGGGGTTATATGTATTGCCAATAATGTCAGATGATATCGTCGATACAATGATGATATCGGCCTTATCGGGATATCATTGGTGATAATATCGTGCATCTCGGATGTTATTTCCAATAATAAAAAAATTATTTATTTTTTTGTAAAGATGCTTTATGATATAATTTAATGGATGCATCATGCATTATTACATATATACAGTGAAAAGTTACATTATATTTATAGGGAAAATTACACTGGGTACCCTTGAGGTATTGCCAAATTACGGTTTACATCCCCTAGTTCAAAATATTACATCTAACATCCTGTGATTTAATATATTGATGTAAGGTTGGGCGAAATCCCCTAATGTTCATGCATTATAATAAGATTTCTCAGTTAATTCTCATATTACACCATTAAGAGTTCATACATTACATTATGTACCAAACAGAAACATAAATGCAAGAAATTCAGTAAGTTCAAGAAGTTCTAAACTTAACAAATAACACTCATAATTATACTAATCCTAACATATACACTCATACTGTTTACCATGCATAACAAATAACACCCATAATTATACTAATTCATACAACCTTACATCAATATATGAAACTACAGGATGTTAGATGTAATATTTTAAACTAGGGGGTGTAAACCGTAATTAGGCAATACCTCAAGGGTACCCAGTGTAATTTTCCCTATATTTATATTATGTACCAATAAGTGGAAAGTTTGTTTTTTTTTTTGATATTTTCTACAATTTTACAATTTCTTTATAATCTTTTAGAATCCTATTATGAGTATCGCCCGATAATATCCCGAGGTGGCGCGCCAACACATATTATCATCGATACCGCGAGCGTCTGACTTCTAACTTATAAGGCAGGCATAAACCTTCCGAAATTGGAAACAATTCTAATTAAAAATAAATAAAAATAACAAGCATATATTCTTCTCTTACACAAACAGGTTGAAAATAAAAATGGGAGTTGAGGGCAGAGTACCTTAAGGATTCCTGTTTGCAGCGGAGACTAGGACCCACACCTGCTTTCCCCCCACCACCGCTCACTGTGTATTGCAGCTCTTGTAATCGAGCCATACATTTATCCACCTTCAACATATATCATGTATAACACTTTTAAGATAAGAAATGAAGAAACACTTGATAGTAGTAGATTGAATTATATATATATATATATATATTCACACCTTCTTAACCGTTTCTCTGAGAACATTTGGGTTCAGAGGCGGCATCATCATTTTCTTATGCTCCTTTGCTGCTGGGCTTCTTGCTACCATCTTTCTTGATTTTCCTCTCTCTCTCTCTCTCTCTCTCTCTCTCTCTCTCTGTGTGAAGAAAGTTTGGACAGAGTTTGGCTCCCAAGTGAAGCGAAATCAAAAGGTCAACTATGTAATGGGAACTCACTTTTGTGTAACGGTAACCTATGTTACGTTGTTGTTCCAACGGTCGAATTCATTGCCGAAAAAAGAAACGCCTACAAACGGCTACTCTCATTTATTAATTAATTATATATGGCTGATGATAAAGCTTAGCCAGAGCACTTTCTCCTAATGCCAGATCTAAAAGATAGTAATTGACAAAATTGCCCTTGATCTTAAAAAAATAATCACTGACAGGATCTCTGTCGTCTTCTCTCAATCAACCGCAAATTCATCCTTTCTAAATAACCAGGAAAGAATGATACACTCCAAACTCAGTAAAATTTCAATATATTCAAATAGAAAACTACCCATTGAAAATTTCAGTTACGTATTGACACGGCTGACTCGCCCCATTTCACGGTCTCGGATCGGCGGGAGATGGAGGAGGGCGGCCATATCTTATCTTACATCCATGGAGAAGGCAAAAAGAAAAAGAAAAAAAAGAGAAGGAAAAAATAGAAAAAGGAAAGGGTAAAGATATTTGTTTGTTAAGTATTTTTGGCCTTTTCCTATTAGTGTGAATTATGGAAATATTTGCTTAAATTTTGGATGGACCAAATAAATTATAGTTAATTAAGTCTGATTTTTGCCAAATTAATATAATTCAATTTGTCAAATAACACAACAAAAATTTAAAATATCATTTGTTGTAAAAATGCTTCTAAACTTCATTATTTTAAGTTTTTTGTGTTTAAAATTATGTTAATTACACATTATAAATAACCACCTAAATCGTACATGTCTTAATATTTTTTAGAAGGAATACAATTTATTTGATAATTTTAATTAGTAAAAGTGTGGAACGATCGACCTTGCTCCTCATACAAAGTTGCATGATTTGAAATCAATCTTTTCACTTATCCCTCTTATATTTTAATTTGAAAAGGAAATCTAATAAAGAGCTGGGTCCTTGGAGACTTCGAAGTTTAAGAACAAGCCCTTCTAAAAACGATATGGATATGTGGGATTTCCATAAGGCGAATGGATTACCCAAGATTCAAAGTTGCAGAGATGGAGGCTGCACTTTCACGAGGGCAGCAACTGTTGGGTTGACTAATTCTCGGAATGACTAAACACAACGAGAATTAAAAATTTATTAAAACATACAATCACCATCCCGTTTCGGATTGTATGGTTTGCTCAATCAAATACATGTAACAAATACGAAACTTAAAACTTACATAAAAGGCTATTTTAGTTTTGGTTGAATTGGATCTTTCTATCAACCCCGATTCGCTTCCAAGGCATCCTCATCCGCTTCGGTTCGATCCACACGAACTTGTTTGTATCTCCTGGTTGTAAGGTATCAACACCCGGTTTTGATTCTCCAATTGATTCGTTCTTGGTGCCAGCCAACTAATCAATTCTCTAATCTAAAGGCTTATAGTAAAAGGTGTGGGAATATTTAGTAAGTAATTAATCTCAACACATGAGAAAAATTACACCAAGTTATTGAGGCTAGGGGGCGGTTTTTGCATGAACAAGAGAAAAGCAAACTTTTTGACTCTCTCTCTCTCTATGTATATATAATTATATAAGTGTATATTTTTGTGTTGTCTTAACACACGTATGTATGTATATATATATATATATATATATATAAGAATTGAACCTAATCGTAATAGAGTAAATAATCCCAAGTGAAATAAATCTCCAAAATTTATTTCCTAGATTACAACTCTATAGAAGTCAAGATTCTATTCCTTAGTCAACAAGCATAAGGAAAGAGTTCCAAGTCAAACTCTATCTTTCCTTATCTTGTATTTGACTTTCCTTGATATTACAGATTCTACCATATCAAGACTTGGAAGGAAAAATCCTTTTGTACACGCCTAACCGCCGTCTCCTACATGACTTGGAGACCAAGAACTTAATCCTACTTGATTTAATTCTTGTCTTCCAAGTCAATTAATTATTAGACTTATCCAACTAATTAATTACTTAATTAAAGTCCAACTTTAATTAATCTAGCCCACTAACTTATTTATTTATTTAATCAAGCCTAGCCTAATTAAATAAAGTACTTGGACTCTTCAATGTCCATTAATTAATTAATCCACCATGATTAATTAAATAGTCCAATTAATTAATTACTTTTAATTAATTGACATTCCCAATTAGGAAAGTACTATACTTTCCTAATTTTTTTGATTTTTCTAAGATTCAATTAATTACATAATTGAGCAGAGAATCTACTCCGAGTTATGTGTGTGACTCCTTATGATCATTTATGCGCTAGTAGTAAGTACACTTTCCTGAAGTGCCGATGTACTTTCCTAAAGTGCCGATGTACTTTCCTAAAATGGAAAGTACTAGACCAAATCATCTTTGATTTAGTCAGACCTTGAATTAAACACCATATTAATTCAAGATACTTACAAATCATGGTTACTGTCTAGCAACGAGCCATGAAGACATAGACATAAACGACGTATAAAGATACATCCTTTCATAATCACGATCCTCGTGTAAGTAAGATCCCTCCATCTAATCTCCCGAATCGAGTCTAGGGTAAAAGTTTAGTCGAAACCCTAAAAACTAGATTAACTATGCTTCCCATTATGAGTGACATCAACTTTGGTTATCTAATTAAGGAAACACTCCGCCTCTTTAGATATCTTGCTCTGACCAGAGACTCTTAAGTTGATGTACTATGTAAACGTAGGAGAATGGCTGACTTGCTAAAGTCAGAGATGGATCCCTTCTTGGTCTCTCATATATCTTCGCACATAATCAGACCATACCCAAAATATCTCATCTGACAATCCACTAAGTTATCATGAGAGAAATCAAAGCATGGTGGACAATGCACAAGATAACCTATGGAACCTCAGATCCATAAGGATTAATCTTACACCTATGTGATTATAGGAAGTTTCACATTTGGCTAGGATTCCAATTAAAGAACTTCCATGGGGTAGTTCAGTTTATTCATTTCCCAAATGAGAATCCTCATACATATATAGGCTTTCACTGTACCAATGCCTATGGAACGAGGCATGTTCTCTAAGGACAAATGTGTACAAGAAAGTCTCTTAGGTTCATCAATATCCCTCATCTTGATGAACCCTTTCACAATTTGGAGCAGTTTTAAGGATCACTACCTTGGAGACATATTCCATCATCACCATACCCAATGCGCGATGATGTCCCATAGCTATGTATGATCCTATGGGATTTTATTCTAAGCATATAATAATATTTAAGAATAAAGAATGCCAATTACATGTGTGACTTTATTGTCATGGAGTTATCTCGAGAATGGAGCCCAAATAATTGGCTCATTGGGCACTAACTCCAACAGCGACGGTAACTTGGCCGAAACGGTACTGTCTCGGTGGAACCACCGAGAAGTTGGGCTGGAACAGTCTGATCGGGTATATCTCGGTCGGATCGACACTGTCTCGGTCGGAGAAGATGTATGGCTGGTGGTGAACAAAACTCGCTGAAAGAGACGAAGAAAGAGAGATAAAGAGACGAAAGGCGAGATCTGACAAAAGAAAGGAAAAAATATCTATTTTAGTTATGAACTTTATTATATTAATATATAAATAAATAAAAAATTTGGCTAAGGAAAAACGAAAAATTTGTATTGGCAAGAAAAAATGCTTAAATTTTGTCTTGGACGACATAAATTACATTTTAATTGATTGATACTTTTACACAAAAATTCAATTTAGATATAATATCTATTAAACATATTAAATTAACCATTAAATTTTTGTATAATTTCGAACTGCAATAATATGTAAATAGTAGATACTTAGTTAAAAATTTATGCCAATTAATTTGAATACATAATCACAAATAATAACACTGTTTAGGCTTTTCAAGTAATATAAAATATTTTAAAATTTTAATTGACAAAATTCTGGAACAATCCGTGACCGTTCCACAACATTACAATGGATCTAGAACTGGGACGGTGATCTCTGCTACAATTGCCGCGACCGCTCCTGCGAAGCATGGGGACAGCGGAGGGGAAAGAAAAGATGGATTTTCTTATTCCTTTTCCTGCCATTCTATAGGGGCAAATATGGCAATTAAATTTTTTAGCTCTGTCATTAGGAGAACTGCTCTGGCATTATCAACTGCCTTATTATATTATAATAATTACTAATAATAACAATTTTTTCCCTTTTTCCCTGGATTACCTTATATTTTTGAAATTGGAATGTGTAGGAGTCCATTATCTCTCATGATTGACCTTCTTCTTCTTTTTCTTTCTCAGTTAGAATGTTTAATGTTACCTATATTATTTGTTCAAAGAAAAAATATGGAAAAATTACAAGCAGACCCCCTCACTTATTGTGTAATTATCAAAACTTCCCCCACTTATTGGACATTACTAGCACACCTCCTCATATTGAGGATTACTTACAATTACACCCCTTGTTTGTTAAAAATTCTTACAATTTTACCCTTATAAACCTTACAAATAGACTCCTTGAGGGGGAGTGTTCGTAATTTCCAATAAGTGAGAGAGGATTTTAGTAATTACACAATAAATGAGGGGGTCTCTGTGTAATTTTCCCAAAAAATATTAAGGACAATGGTTGCTTCGCCTTTACGTGCTTAAGTACAGTCGATTCTTTCCAAATAATCGATCATTAAGAGCGAGGTGCTTATGAGAAGTATTAATTTCATTGTATTTCTTTTATTGTCCTGTGTTGCTTGAGCTCTGTACTTGCTTTTGATAGTTGTTTGTCTTGTTGAATTAGCTTCACGTTGAGACTTGTGTAGTCTTTTTCAGATTGATCTACATATCTTGAGTCTTGTTGTTGAGCCTATGTAAGCGGGCGAGGGAGTTTTTTTCTTCTTCGATAATCTTCAAAAGCGCTTGGCCTATTTCTATACCTTTATCGCATATTTCTGGTTCTAACCATTTGAAGTATTTTCACCGCTCTCTATGAAAAGGTCAGATAATCTCTTAATGTATAGTTAAAAATGTAATTTGAATACAGTAGCTTTTTTTTTGCTTACTTTCCAATCGGGGCATCCAACTAACTTTCGATCGAAATTTCTGGACGTCTGTGTCGTGTGCTCCATTGCTTGCTTGGGGTTGGGGCAATTGCATGGGTCCAAGGACCCGGATTTTATGTAATAGTCTGATTGACGACATGTGAGCAAGAGCCAACGGAGTTTTTAGACATTTGGGATGGTTGGGTAGGACCAACAAGGAAGGGAATTTTATGGATGGTGAAAAAGTTTTTCCTGTGGAGAGGCACAAATTTTTTTACAAAGATAAAATATGATTTCTTCTTTTGGAGTCCCGAGTATTTCGAATAGAAGTTTGTTCTTGAATTTTTTTTATTTGGTTGTGGCTTGTTGAATGTAATACATTATAGAACTCTTTATTTCTACGGACTCGCGATGATGAAAGGATTGATTTTCAGGCCACGTAAATTACTAGCCTTTTAAGGGTATGATAGAATTCACTTTTTGGATTCTCTCTGAATTGCTTTAAAATTCGTGCATGCATATTGTTATGAATGTACAGTATGTTACTTTTCTCTTCCAGTACTAATCTATTAGAGTATATGCCCGGCGTACCAATTTTGGGCGCCACTTTCTGTGTAATAAACTCTATGAGACAATCTTTTCTTATGAATAAAGTTAATTTTATTATGACATTCTTTGTTCTCAAATTGTTATTATATGCTTAGAACGAAGTCCCTTGAATCATACATATCTTGGTGATGTTTTATTTTGAAGTCATCATGGGGTCTACAACAGTGGGTATAAGTTGTATAGGGTTACAGGTTTGTAGTTAAATACATGCATTTTAAGCGAGAAATTTAAATAAGCTATGGCAGAATGAATATATATTTTGATGTTGGTGTTGTCTATTAGCTCAGTGGGCGAAATAACAGGCAAGTGCTAAAAGTAAACCCAGTATTTATGGTGAAGTAAAGTTGCCATCTACAGGAAAGATTGATGTGTTTGGTTATATTAAAAGTTTTTATGTGGGCCTTGAGTTGAGAAATGAGTGATCAGCAGTGGCGACTTAAGTTTGGTTGAAAGTGGTGTTGTTAATTGCATAATCGAATTATAATTTGTATAAATTGATTAGTGCTGGCTTCTATGCCCCGCAGTTGTGGTGTATTTCAAAAAATATCGTGCATTTTCTGTAATTGTTCTATGTACCTCTTATGGGGGGACAAAATTGTAATTGTTTTGTATGTGAAATGGATTGGCAAATATGGTTGAGTATGTAATCTTATTTTACTTACTAAGAGGTTACTATAATTTATCAATAATTGTGGGGGGGTGGGAGGGGGTTATTGGTGGTTGCATACTGAGGGTATACGACAATAAGCATCCTTTAATAAGATGGTTACTTAATTCGAGGAATAATGTGTTAGGTATATGCCCTAGATGCCAATGAGGACAAATGGTTAGATTAGGGTATCTTATTATGTTGTACAAACTATTAAAATGATATTAATAAAGGCATCTGTATTTTGTTCATATAAATCTTTATGGCATCTAAATAGGTATTGAACATATAATCCATGTGAATAAAGGTTTGACTCTTTGCCCTTTATGGAATAAAGGCATGGCATGGGAAGAGTCTTACACCTTATCACTTAAAAGGGTTCGCAAGTCAAAGAATCTTAATTGGGCATTAAGATTCGACTTGTATGACACATGCTCTGACAATGAGTGTCAGTCGAACACTATAGGGATAGTGGGAGCAAGTATCATAGATATGTCAATGGAATTGACATGTCCGAACACGGCTCGAAGTAATCCGATCACATGGGTATTTACTCAGTGACTGCCAATGATTGGATTACTGAGTGTAATAGTATGCGTGAAACTTAGACCTGAGGGTTCATGATCTCTGTGTTTGTATTATTGGATCTGTTACCAGAGTAGTTAGGCCCATATCACCCGTCAGTGGGGTCGACCTCGAATTGCGATATCAATGAGACAAGTAGCAGTTGATCAGTGATCGCCAAGATAGGATTCACTGTCTCGATAGTGAACGAGTAAGTATCCTGTCCGATTATAGGCTAATGAAATTATAAAGTCTTTGGCCAAAGCATAACAACTAACTCATGTGGGACACTGAGGGTAGTTTAGTAATTTCATTAGGCTATAATCTAATGCACAATATCAAGTTTAGTGAGTTTGATATTTTCCATAACTCTCACTTGATCGGGATACGTCAGTGAAGGGCTTATACTCATACGACATTTATGATCAAGAGGTTCGTAAAATGATTCATTCATTTCGTACTCAATTGGGTTACGATGTGAGTCCACGAGACTGGCTAGGTGACACTCACATCCTTAGATAATTCCTCCATTTGCCAATTGAGACGAACCTAAAGAGTCGCGCTATAAGAAACGAACGGGATGTATCTTTTTGTGTAAATCTTTTAGAAAGAATTAAATGGACTGATTGATTAAATTAGGTTAAATCAATTAATTAAATATTTAAAATAATTAGATTAAATTAGATTATTTAATTAGTATATTAATGAAAATGAATTAATTAATAGTATATATTATATTTAAATTGGATTTAAATTAAATATATACAGATGGGCTAGAAATTAGACAAGCCAATTAAAAGCCCACCCAGTCCAAGGAAGCCCTAGGAGGGGCGGCCACTTAGGGTTGGAGTAGCCTCCAACTTGTTCCACAAGCTAGTTGAGTTTAAAAGGACTCCTACAGTGGAACAAACCCTAAGACAAGAAAGAAACACAACACAAAAGGAAAAGAACTCTCTCCCCTCTCTCCTCTCTAGTCGTCCACTACTGCAAAGAAGGGGGAGTTTCGGGATCTTTGGAAGACTCGTTTCGTGTAAAGCTTTAGAGACAGGAGCCCTTGGAGGATTGTTGTTCTGCAGAATCAGTAAACGAATCAAAAAGGTATTTTTATTTGTTTTATTTTTTCGCGAAACCCATTAAAAATCATCAGATCTATTTTTGTGATCTGCCGGTAGGAATCCTCGAATCTTCCGCTGCAATTCTCTGTTTTCATGTATAGGATTCCTAACAGTGGTATCAGAGCTGACTTAAACGGATCTGATGATTTTTGCGTTTAAGATTATGTTGGTTAAAATTGAATTTTTAAAATTTGATTTTATATGTTTAATATTCGTTGTTAAATTTGAAATTTTAAAAATATTCATCGCCTTGAAATCGTCGCACGATTACATGTTTTTTTGCCGCCGGCAACGGCGAATCGGGGTGGCACCACCCTAATAGACAAATTCGACTTGTGATTTGTCAAAACCCCTTTTTCCTAAAATGTTTTTCTTAATATTAAATTGGATTTAATTAAGTTAAAATTGAATTTGACTTTAATATTAAATTGGATTTAATAATATCATAAATTAAATTGGATTTTTATTTATGATTTCCGACGACTAAATAAATAGGATTTATTTTAGGTTGATTATATTTTTTCAAAATAAATTAGGAATAAGTTTAACTTATTTCCTAAATAATAAATTGGATTTATTTCCTTTTTAAAATTGAAATTAAAATTCATCTTTTCTAATTAAATTAGATTTTATCGATTTTTGAATTTCTTTTCGATTTTAAACTCAAAACCAACATAAACTTAAATAGTTTTCTTACATGCTTTGATGTATGTTGTGGTGGATGCTTCCATGGACTTAGGGTTTTACCGATTTAGTATTATCTAGGTTGTATTGGGCAATTGCCCCCCAGTTTGTACTTTTAATTTTGGTAGTATGATGTATAGGGTGCTTTCTGAGTTGTGTATATTAGAGGTAGGACCTTTTGTAGCTTAGAGCACGAAGATCTATTAGAAATTAGATTTGTAATAGATCCCTATCCCCTGATTGATCTATTGGTTTGGATCAATCTAGAATGTCCATGGAAATGCATGTTGTTAGAATAACTAGGTTTTTCTATGTATGCATGATTATAATCCATAGATGCGCATAATAAATTAATGTGCAAAGTGAGACCTTAATTTTTCAAAAATTCTCCCACATTAAATACTAAGTAAGTAGGGGATATTGGATATCCTGGCTCTCCATCAAACTTGGAAAAGATGGGATTATAAGTTATGCATGGCATCGTCCCGACTAATGGGGGTTATGCATTAATTCATAATCCATATCTTTCAAGTGCATTTGATGCCATCGGTCGAAGCAAATCTTATCCCATACACCGTTACAGGTTGCAAGATAAGATTCAACTGTTAGATCGATAGGAGTTGATGGAAAAGTACTTAGATGGATCACCACCAATATTTCGTTACAGGCTTAGGTTGAGTGATCCATGAGCCAAAGGTAGATTGAATCATCAGTAAGACTGGTTGACATGGCATGTCACTTCAAAAGTTCCAATGAGCCATACATCGTTACAGATTGCAACTCATTGAAATTTTTGAAGAACTCAATCACTCACTATGAAATCTTTCCAACGAGATTTCCGTTCATTGCAGTGGGAGTGCAATGGTTCGAAAAATGTAGTGGGAGCCAAGTCAAAAATTAAAGTCCTAATTTTTACTTAGGTACAACATAATTATCTAATTGAATCTTGGTTAATTTTCTGTAGTAATTTTATCTCTCTCAAAATGGTTAATAACCCTCTATCCATACTACTTGAAAAGAATGTCCTCACTGGACCCAACTTTGCCG